>CM046037.1:12104099-12221599 GCA_025215565.1 Flaveria ramosissima
TGAGCCACCTTAGGCGCATGGGCCACTTTAGGCGCATGGGCTATACTTAGACATTTCTAAGGCAATTTCAGACGCATGGGCTACTGTTCAGGCGCATGGGTTACACTTTCACTTTTCTAAGACAATTTCAGGCGCATGGGCTACTGTTCAGGCGCATGGGCTTATACTTAATTTTGTCTAAGGCATTTTTCAGGCGCATGGACCTTATTTAGGCGCATGAACCTTCTATTCAACTTGTTTCTAGCATGTTTTCAAACCCAATCATCAAACCCATCTGTTCTAAACTTAACATGCCATTCTAAACATGAACAACCTATAAGCATTCAAGAATCAACATTTAACATGCATAATACATACGGGTAAACATACATAAACTTTGTAAAACCATTTAATAAATTTCTGCCCCAAAGATGTTTAAAACAAGTAGAAACCAGGGTCTAGAATCACCTGATGCAACTTGGGTGTTTCTTCCTTTCTAACCCGCTTGCAATGAGTTAAAACACTAAAAACCACACCCACACACACACACCCGAGCACATACACAACACATAAGCACATAAGCAGTAACCGATAAAACCCGTCATAACACATAAAAACCACGAATCTTACCTTGAATTCGATTTCTCTTCTTCTTCTTTTTCTTCAGCCGAGAGTTTTCTGTTCTCTCTCTCTCTATAATCCAAATGAAAAAGGTGTAAGAAGCAACATGGGCGGCCACGTTGCTTTATTCACCAACTTTTTTAAAGATTTGTCTTTGGGACACTTTAAGTCTCTCCATTTGGACTTTTTGCTTTTCCTTCTTTTATTCTTCGTTTCTTGTAAGGCCCCGTTCCCGGGACGCTTACAGTTGGTCATTCATCGCACATAAAACATATAATTACATTACATTAAGAAATCATTGCAGCGGAAACATTCAAAATGACATCACGTTCATTATAATTACTTTTGCCAAATAATACATCATTATCCGGTTACAAAATTCATGTTTGCATTACATCACAAAAGCTATATAATGGATGCCATCCCAAAAGAGCCGAGTAGCCTTGCCGTGCCATCCTCAGCAATCATTTACCTGCCAACTGGAAAATGTAATAAAAGTCAGCGTTGCTGAGTGAGTTCTAGTTTTATAAAATACATACTTTACTTTCATTGAAAACTATTCCTTTATCATGCGATCAATCAACATACGTATACACAGATATTATCATTATTATCTTTCATCTCATTCATTATCTTCCTTCTTTCGTTCATTCTGTCTTCCGAGTCTTTTGCGACAACATAGGTCGCTCACCTCAATGGCAATCTCAATGATTGCACGCTATCCGAGTCTTTTGCACCCCTAGGGTTGCTCACCCCAATTGCCCATCACGATAGCAAGCTATCCGAGTCTTTTGCAACAACAAGGTTGCTCACCCCAAGGCAACATCACGATAGCACTTACTCGAGTCTTTTGCAACGACGAAGGTTGCTCACCTCATAGGCAATCTAAATGATTGCACTTCATCCGAGTCTTTTGCAACACAAAGTCGCTCACCCCAATATATATATGCTTGCAAGCCTTTCTTTCGTTCATTCATCATTCATTAATGCATGCATTCTTACTTCATGTTCCTCTTTCATTATCTTTCGCTTTACATTACATAATACTTCATTCATTCATTCATTCATAGCATGACATGTAAAGCCACAAGAAAGATAAGCATACATCATAATAAGGAACATATCATACACATTCATCATCATCATACAGGGCAACATCATACATTCATAATATGCATAAACATGCAACATCATCATCATCATGCCCTACATGCTCTCTAAGGCCATAACCATCCTCTTACATGCTCTTACGGGTTACTTTACGTCAAAACTTACATCTGCACCTTTCCCCGAAGGCCAGAAGTCAAACTACACATTCCTTCGAGTGCAACAGCCCTATTCGGGCGTATGGACACCTTCAGTCGCATGGCCTCCATGCGACTGAACATCATGCGACTGGACTCATGCGGATGGTCATCTATGCGAATGAACATCCAATCGTGCGTATGGACCTTGTGCGAATGGGATTACTGCGAATGGGCACCTATGCGACTAACCTCATGCGAATGGACTCATGCGACTAAGCATCTATGCGACTGAACCCTCAGTCGTACAACCCTCATGCGACTGGACTCCCAGTCGTGCGACTGAAACCTTAGTCGTGCGATTGAACCTTCAATCGTGCGAATGAATCCCAATCGTGCGAATGACCTTCAATCGCCCTCATTCGGCCGTATGGCCTTCATTCGGTCGCCTAGCCCTAGCTGATGCAGAATGGAGTTCATCCCGAACCCAATCTGCCATTTTCGGCCTCCAAGCTCATCCAAACCCATTCTAAGCCTAAATTAACCCTCCTGGACCTTAGGAATGCATACCATAACACCATACAAGCACACACAAGCCCGAAATCATACTCTAAACACATCATACACATCACACCCAAATGGGTCAAACACATACACACACAAAAACGGGTTTTGAACATTTTCCAGCCCCAAAATCGGTTGAAAACAAGTAAAAGTGGGGTCCTAGAACTCACACAATCGAGCACAAAGACAAGAGCTTCGATTTGGCTTGCTACTCGACGGATTTGGACACTCGAATCACCCGAAACACCACTTTTCTCCTTTTCTCTTCTTTCTCTTTCTCTTCCTCTCAAATCTGAAAAATATGTGAAGTGTGGGAGAGTGGGCTGCCCCTCTCCCTACACATATCACCACATTACCCAACTTTCTTCGTTGGCGAGAGTTTGGTCCCTCGACTTTGGACTTTATTTCTTTTCTTTCTCGTCGGCTTCAAAATAATAAATTTCCGGGTGTTACAAGTCCACCCCCCTTAAATAGGTTTCGTCCCCGAAACCTGTTATTCTTCGAACAAACGTGGATAATGTTGTCTCATTTCTTCCTCAGTCTCCCACGTTGACTCGGATCCCTTCCTGTGCTTCCACTGTACACGCACAAGAGGAACCACTTTATTCCTTAGCCTTTTCTCCTTTCGGTCGATGATTGCCACTGGTTGCTCCACATAATTGAGCCGTTCATCTACTTCGATATCTTCCAATGGGACAATCATATCTTCATCTGCTAAGCACTTCCTTAGATGAGATACATGGAATGTCGGGTGAATTCCACTTAACTCATCTGGCAACTCCAGTCTATAGGCCACCTCTCCTACTCGAGCAATGATTCGGAAAGGGCCTATATACCTTGGGCTCAACTTGCCCCGCTTTCGGAAGCGAATGATACCCTTCCAAGGTGAGACCTTCAAATAACCCGGTCACCCACCTGGAACTCAATCGGCCTGCGCCTTTATCAGCATACGACTTCTGTCTGTCTTTGGCTGCCTTCATGAAGGCCTTGATCTTCTCAAGCTTCTCAGTCGTAGCCTCGATTACCTCGACGCCTCCCAATTCCTTCTGACCAATATCACCCCAACAAACGGGCGTTCTGCATCTCCTACCGTATAGCATCTCATATGGGGGCATACCAATGCTGGCATGATAAGTTGTTGTATGAGAATTCGGCTAACGGTAGGTGGTCATCCCAACTTCCACCAAAATCAATCACACATGCCCGAAGCATGTCTTCCAGCGTCTGAATGGTCCTTTCTGACTGACCATCAGTCTGGGGATGATAAGCCGTGCTGATATGTAACCTCGTCCCCATAGCGTCGTGGAACTTCTTCCAGAATTTAGATGTAAACCGGGTGTCGCGATCCGACACGATAGACACCGGCACACCATGACGAGTCACAATCTCCTTGATGAACAGATCAGCCAACCTCTCAGATGAATATGTCTCGCGGATCGGTAGGAAGTGAGCACTCTTCGTCAAACGATCAACTATCACCCATATGGCATCATACCCTTTCGGGGTACGCGGCAGCTTTGTAATGAAATCCATGGTGATGTGCTCCCACTTCCATTCCGGTATATCCAGAGGTTGTATCTTCCCATACGGCTTTTGGTGCTCGGCCTTCACCTGTAAGCAAGTAAGGCACTTACTCACATACTCCACCACGTCGCGCTTCATACCCGGCCACCAATAATCTTTCTTCATATCATGGTACATCTTCGTGGCACCAGGATGAATGGAGTACCGAGTCTTGTGAGCTTCATCCATTATCTTCCCCGTAGATCCCCAAAACGAGGAATCCACACACGATCAAATCGGGTTCTAACACCGAGCGTGTTTTCACCCAATTCTCCAACCAGACCTCTCATTCTTTCAGAGTTAAGATGATCTTCTTTCAATGCCTCATCTTGAAACTCTTTAACCTGCTTCATCACATCGGAGGTCATGATCAACTGATAGGCTTTCACCCGAATCGGCTCGGGCCTCTCCTTCCGGCTAAGGGCATCAGCCACCACGTTGGCCTTGCCCGGATGGTAGTGGATCTCACAATCATAATCCTTTATAAGTTCCAACCACCGCCTCTGCCTCATGTTCAAATCCTTCTGCTCAAAGAAGTACTTCAGACTCTTGTGGTCAGTGAATATGGTGCACTTCGTTCCGTACAGATAGTGCCTCCAAATCTTTAATGCAAAGACCACGGCTGCTAGCTCCAAGTCATGAGTAGGATAATTGACCTCATGAACCTTCAACTGTCGGGATGCATAGGCTATAACCTTTCCTCTCTGCATTAACACACACCCCAACCCCGAGTAAGAAGCATCGGAATAAACCACCAGATCTTCACTTCCATCGGGTAACGACAGAACAGGAGCTTGAGTCAATCTCGCCTTCAATTCTTCAAACGCCTTCTCTTGAGCTTGACCCCATACGAACTTCACATCTTTTCGGGTCAACTTGGTTAGTGGAGAAGCAATCTTGGAGAAGTCTTGGATGAATCTTCTATAGTAACCCGCCAAACCCAAGAACTACGAATCTCGGATGGCGTCTTTGGTGACTTCCATTGCATAACCGCCTCCACTTTCGCGGGTCCACCATAATCCCGTCAGGATTCACCACGTGACCCAAGAACTGAACTTCGCGCAACCAGAACGCGCACTTGGAGAATTTAGCATACAACTTCTCCCTTCTAACGTCTCTAGAACCTCCCGAATGTGACCGGCATGCTCTGCTTCGCTCCTCGAGTAAATCAGGATATCATCAATAAACACAATCACTGATTTATCCAACATAGGCCGACACACACGGTTCATCAAATCCATAAAAGCAGCTGGCGCGTTGGTCAAGCCAAAAGACATGACAAGAAACTCGTAGTGACCATAGCGCGTACGGAAAGCTGTTTTAGGAATATCTTGCTCCTTCACCTTCAACTGATGGTAACCAGATCGAAGATCTATTCTCGAAAACCAACTGGCACCCTGAAGCTGATCGAACAAATCATCTATCCTCGGTAAGGGGTATCGGTTCTTCACTGTCAACTTGTTCAGCTCGCGGTAGTCGATGCACATCCTCATACTACCGTCCTTCTTCTTTACAAACAGGACCGGAGCACCCCAAGGAGAGATACTCGGTCTAATGAACCCCTTATCAAGCAGCTCTTGCAACTGCTCCATCAATTCTTTCATCTCGGTCGGAGCCAACCGATACGGTGCCTTGGCGACAGGTTGGGCACCCGGTATCAGATCAATCTGAAACTCGATCTCTCTGTCAGGTGGCACTCCTGATAAGTCTTCTGGAAACACATCTGGAAAGTCACACACAACCGGTACATCGGCTAGTTGTGGTGTTGGCGTATCCACATCCTTTACATAGGCCAAGTAGGCACTACATCCACGCCTCATACACTTTCCCGCCACCGCCATCGAGATCACTTTCGGAATCGTAGTAACCCGATCACCATACACTGTCACTGAACTACCGTCAGGCGCCAACAACCGAATCATCTTCTTGCGACACACAATGTTCGCCTCGAAGTCCGCTAACCAATCCATCCCAAGAACCAAGTCAAAACCACCTAAGGTCATCACAAACGGTCTAACAGGAAACTTATGACCCTCGAGTTCCACATCACAGTTCTCTATCATCTCAGAAATCCTGGTAGACTTACCTATGGCAGTTTCTACATCGAAGGGCGCATCAACACATCTACTACTAACAGGCAGCTTAGCACAGAAAGCAGCAGAAATAAAACTCTTACTAGCACCAGAATCAAAATAACACAGAAGCTAAAGTTTGGTTCACCAAAAACGTACCGGACACGACATCAGGGTCCGTTCTAGCTTCCTCCTGTGTCATGGTGAATGCCCTGGCGCTCGCCCTCGGTCCATCACCTCCCGTCCTCTTTGCCCCTGAACTCTCAGCCCTCGGCTTCTTACAATCTTTGAGCACGTGACCCTCTTCACCACAGTTAAAGCATCGGACCGCACGACAGTCCTTTGCCATGTGCCCCGCCTTTCCACACCTGAAGCACAAGTTCGACCCAAACCTGCACTCCCCGCTATGCTCCCGTCCACATTTACCACACCTTCTCGATCCCGCACCTGACATAACCACACGGCGATCATCCACCCGTGCCTTCTTATTACCCATCGAGGCATTGCCCCGACCAAATCTCTTCCCTGCCAGCCTCGTTCACCACCGCTCTTTTGCCACCATCAGTCACCACCACCGTTCTTTCATCATACAATCTTCCCGCCAAATCCACCGCCGACCTAAACGTGCTCGGCCGGGCGGCGATCATGTGCCTGCGAATATCCGCCGGCAAACCCTGTATATACCTCTTGATCTTTCGGGACAGAGGCGTCACTTGATCCGGCACCAGACGTGCCATCTCGTTGAACTTCGTGGTGTACTGTTGGTGTGTCATGGTTCCCGCCTCCAGTTGCAGAAACTCCCTTTCAACCTTATCCATTTCCCGATGAGGACAAAACTCCTCGATCACCATCTTCTTCAGTTCGGGCCACCTCATTCTCCCGATTGCCCGATTACCCTCTGCTTGGACAATGTTGTCCCACCAGCATAGTGCCGAGTCCACGAAGGAGTGGGTGGCAAACTTTACTTTTTGATCTTCTCGGCACTCGCTGATGTCGAGAACAGCCTCCATTTCTCTCACCCATCGGTGAGCAGCAGCAGCAGCATTGCCATTACCATCAAAAGTAGGGGGCTTGCATCTCATAAAACCCCGTAGTTACAGCCTCGTGCCACCTCTCGCACAGGCTCCTCTTCCTCTTCCTCCTCATTATCGGAGAAAATCGTTTCAGGCTCCGGTTGCTCCCCCGAGGCCCGGTTTCTCTCCTTCCTTTCTCCCTCCTTCACAGCTTTGATGACTTCGGTCACCACAGACGGTAAGATGTCTGCATGACCTGATGTACTTCCTCAACAACAGCCTCCTTTACCGAGGCCCTCAAGTTCGCACTCTCATCCCCAGCTTCTGGATGAGGAGTCTCAGGTTCTGCAGGAACCTCTTTCTCAGCTCTAGGCCTTCCTCTTTTAGGGCGTGGTTCAGCAACAGGGCCATCACGGCCTCCACCCCTAGAAGCTCTAGAAGATCTACCACCAGCCATTCTCTATCACACTGAAAGATTCAAACACCAACACGGTCATTCAAGGAAACAACTCAGTTTATGTCAAGTATAGTAAGTCCCTAATTACAGTGGCCAGTTGTGATTAGCCACTTACTGTACTCTTCATACCCCAAGTATTACCTGTCCTGACTACATCAGTATTCAAATCTACATACAACACATAACATATACCATGCGCACATAAAACGGTTAACTTTAAGAAAATACCTGATGGCACGCAGCAGCTACTCAGTTTGGCATCCCATTCCCTTTTCGTCCCATTCTCAGTTTAAGTTAAGGTTTATTTTGAAAATTACCCATTTCACTTAAACTTTGGCTCTGATACCAACTTGTAAGGCCCCGTTCCCGGGACGCTTACAGTTGGTCATTCATCGCACATAAAACATATAATTACATTACATTAAGAAAATCATTGCAGCGGAAACATTCAAAAATGACATCACGTTTCATTATAATTACTTTTGCCAAATAATACATCATTATCCGGTTACAAAATTCATGTTTGCATTACATCACAAAAGCTATATAATTGGATGCCATCCCAAAAGAGCCGAGTAGCCTTGCCGTGCCATCCTCAGCAATCATTTACCTGCCAACTGGAAAATGTAATAAAAGTCAGCGTTGCTGAGTGAGTTCTAGTTTTATAAATAAACATACTTTACTTTCATTGAAAACTATTCCTTTATCATGCGATCATTCAACATACGTATACACAGATATTATCATTATTATCTTTCATCTCATTCATTATCTTCCATTCTTTTCGTTCATTCTGTCTTCCGAGTCTTTTGCGACAACATGGTCGCTCACCTCAATGGCAATCTCAATGATTGCACGCTATCCGAGTCTTTTGCACCCCTAGGTTGCTCACCCCAATTGCCCATCACGATAGCAAGCTATCCGAGTCTTTTGCAACAACAAGGTTGCTCACCCCAAGGCAACATCACGATAGCACTTTACTCGAGTCTTTTGCAACGACAAGGTTGCTCACCTCATAGGCAATCTAAATGATTGCACTTCATCCGAGTCTTTTGCAACACAAAGTCGCTCACCCCAATATATATGCTTGCAAGCCTTTCTTTCGTTCATTCATCATTCATTAATGCATGCATTCTTACTTCATGTTCCTCTTTCATTATCTTTCGCTTTACATTACATAATACTTTCATTCATTCATTCATTAGCATGACATGTAAAGCCACAAGAAAGATAAGCATACATCATAATAAGGAACATATCATACACATTCATCATCATCATACAGGGCAACATCATACATTCATAATATGCATAAACATGCAACATCATCATCATGCCCTACATGCTCTCTAAGGCCATAACCATCCTCTTACATGCTCTTACGGGTTACTTTACGTCAAAACTTACATCTGCACCTTTCCCCGAAGGCCAGAAGTCAAACTACACATTCCTTCGAGTGCAACAGCCCTATTCGGGCGTATGGACACCCTTCAGTCGCATGGCCTCCATGCGACTGAACATCATGCGACTGGACTCATGCGGATGGTCACATCTATGCGAATGAACATCCAATCGTGCGTATGGACCTTGTGCGAATGGGATTACTGCGAATGGGCACCTATGCGACTAACCTCATGCGAATGGACTCATGCGACTAAGCATCTATGCGACTGAACCCTCAGTCGTACAACCCTCATGCGACTGGACTCCCAGTCGTGCGACTGAAACCTTAGTCGTGCGATTGAACTTCAATCGTGCGAATGAATCCCAATCGTGCGAATGACCTCAATCGCCCTCATTCGGCCGTATGGCCTTCATTCGGTCGCCTAGCCCTAGCTGATGCAGAATGGAGTTCATCCCGAACCCAATCTGCCATTTTCGGCCTCCAAGCTCATCCAAACCCATTCTAAGCCTAAATTAACCCTCCTGGACCTTAGGAATGCATACCATAACACCATACAAGCACACACAAGCCCGAAATCATACTCTAAACACATCATACACATCACACCCAAATGGGTCAAACACATACACACACAAAAACGGGTTTTGAACATTTTCCAGCCCCAAAATCGGTTGAAAACAAGTAAAAGTGGGGTCCTAGAACTCACACAATCGAGCACAAGACAAGAGCTTCGATTTGGCTTGCTACTCGACGGATTTGGACACTCGAATCACCCGAAACACACTTTTCTCCCTTTTCTCTTCTTTCTCTCTTCTCTTCCTCTCAAATCTGAAATATGTGAAGTGTGGGGAGAGTGGGCTGCCCTCTCCCTACACATATCACCACATTACCTAACTTTTCTTCGTTGGCGAGTTTGGTCCCTCGATTTGAACTTTATTTCTTTTCTTACTCGCGGCTTCAAAATAATAAATTTCCGGGGCGTTACATTCTTGTCTGTTTAAAATAACTTGTGGGTGTTACATTAACTCTCAGTAGTAAGGGATATTTGGAGGAAAACAAACTCAAAGTTGAGAGTGTCTGTAAACATTTACTGAGTTGGGATTAATCTCGGCTAATAAATGAAACTTGGGATTACTAAAATCCAATAACTCTTTAATATATCATAAATACTACAAAGTTAATTACTTATGGTCCTCATGATAATGTTGTCTTTTTAACATATTTAACACCACTAATTATTGACAAACAAACTTAGGAACTATAGATGAAAGAGAAATAGAATGTTAAAGAGAAAATTGCAAAAATAATCCCTGTGGTTTGATCATATTACAAGTTTGGTCCCTATATTTTAAAAATTACAAATTTAGTCTAAACATTTGATAGTTTGTTGCAAATTTAGTCCCCACCATTATTGTCCATTAGTTTTTAACGATCTGGGGACTAAATATGTAATATGACCAAACCATAGGGACCAATTGCGCAATTTTCTCAAAAAATTGAAAAAAACTAAAAAATCATATAAAATTAAAAAATCAATATTTAAAAGATTGAAATAAACGTTAATAAAGGAATTCAATAATCGTTAAAAAAATAGAATAAAGGTTAAAAAATTAAACAAAATTTAAAAAGTAAATAAAAGTAACAATAAAATGCATATAAAAATAGAAAAGAAGAAAATAAGAAGTATGCTTAAATTTTTTTTTATTATTTTTGATGAAGTTCATATGTCATGTTAAAATCGAATAATACAAAAACCTTGTGAAAGTATAAATCCAAAAAACAAAAAATAAAATCGAATCGTTTTTTATTTTTATGTTTAACTTTAATATGATTTTTTTCAATATTTATTTTGAATTTTTAAATGTTTATTCGATTGTATTTTTAATTTTTATTTTTTTATTTAATTTTTTTACTTTAATCATATACTTCTTTTTAATACTTCTCGCTTTCTCTTTTTACATACATTTTATTTTTAGTTTTATTAAGTTTTGAATTTGATTTGATTTGATTTTTTAACCTTTATATTTTTAAACAAATTATTGAAATTTATTATTGATGTTTATTTGAATTTTTTTAAATTTTATATGATTTTTAATTTTTTTAAATTTTTGAGCAAATTGCACAATTAGTTCTTATGGTTTGATCATATTGCATATATAGTCTCCAGATTGTTAAAAACTAATGGACACTAACGATGGGACTAAATTTGCAACAAACTTCTAAATGTTTGGACTAAATTTGTAATTTTTAAAATCTACGGAACAAACTGCAATATGATCAAAACACATGGACTATTTTTGCAATTTTCTCAGGATTATATTTGAAAATGGTGACTTACACAAGATAGGATCTAAGTGATAACTATGAATCGAAGCTTAAAGGATTTTATTAACACAATTACCAATTTGAATAATTAAATCCTAATTCTAATAATCAATCACACAATAATTAAAAACAACTAAAGTTATAGAAAATCAAAATTAGGTTTAAGTATAAGCAAACCATTTAAATAATTAAATCATGAATTGAATTAACTTAATGGTTCAAAATCCAATCTCAAATCTAAGTTCCAAGTAAGAAAAATAGAAACTTGCACAATCCCATCCGCCGAAGTGAATCACAAACGAATTAGCCTTGCCTTATCATTGAATCTTTAACGCCAATTAAATGAATCATGTACATTTGATGATCTTGATGTTGTAAGAGCTTGACAATGATGAAAGATGCCTAATTTTCGTCCAAGATTGATGATGCAGAAGGTAATTTTCGTAATAAGGTTTATTCCCCTTTAAAACCCTTCAAATTAGGTCAAATCTTAACAAACCCGGACCTTGGTGTCGGTGGCGCCACCCCCCTGTGCAACCTTGATTTTCATGTGTAAATTTTTGAGATCTTTCTGTGGATAGGCCGTGGTTCCTGTAACTCCTTTCCTAGCTCAAGTTATGCCTGTTTTAAGATACCGTTGTCGTGCAACTTTACCTTAACATTTCTCTACTTCTCGAGCTCCAATTCTCGTCCCGTTTGTTCCAATTTCTTCGTATTCTTCACGTTTAACCTACAAACACAAAATAATACCAAAAGTAACTCTATTTCTCATAATTTACATGTAAAACACAGAGATAAAGCCGTTAAACATTGAAGTTTCACCACCGGATCAATGCACGATTCAACAAGATTATTGGTATGACTCATTTAACATGGTTAGCGAATGCTAATATTACAAGAAGTCAAGAAGGTAGAAATTCTAAATTAAAGGTAGCGACATGGTTGTATTTAATTATAAAACTTTGTCATTTTGTTATACAAATATTAAACGTGTTGGGTAGACCTCCTAACCCACATAACATGACGAGTTTGACCAATTTAGACATGTTTTTAGTAGTGTCATTAATATATCAACCACTTTATGACCTAATCCCGTTTACCCAAACATTATTGTGTTTAACTTTGTGGTTGAATGGTGTGTTAAACTATAAGATAATGTCACTTACAGGTGTAAACGAGTAGAGCCGAGCCCGAGCTTGACACTATTTGAGCTCGACTCGTTGGATTCTTGCTAAAGCTCAAGATCGAGCCTCGATTAGAGCCTATATATTTTTTATCGAGCTCGGATCGTGAAGTGTATATGAAGCTCGAGATCGACTCGAAATGGATCAATTTTTTTGAGGATAGATTAAATGATCCAAAACTCTGCTCGAGCTCGTCTACAAACTATAGGAACCCTTTAACGACTAAAAGCTTAGATTAAGCTTGTATTTATTATCAATTTACCAAATAGATTCAAATAAAAGAGGATTAAATCTTACATAATCACTAAATCACTGTGTGACAAAACATATAAGAAGCAAAAGGACTCTGACACAGGCAACATAGTTGGTGTTGGTGATGAATGATGATGGTGGCTTGATATTAGTCATGAGTAGGACACCAATAGTTGCTAAATGATGATGGTGTTCGGCGACAATAAGGAAGACGTGAGCGCTGAACCCGGAGAGGTGGATGAACTCACTGGAAACGATTGTCACCAATCTCATGTCTAGTGCTTGATGTCGACCACTAAGAATGCTATTAGGGTTTGAAATGTTTTTGAAGATTAAGAGGATTTATAGGAGGAAATTGTTTGCCTGTTGACTATTGAAAATGTCATTTGAGAAGAAAAATTATGATAAGTATATTATATATTTTTATTTATATCAAAAGTACACTAAAATATTAGTGGGCTTGTTAAGGCTCTCGAGCCTTAGCGATCCTCGAATGCAGGGCTCGAGCTTGATAACTAATCGATTCATAATTCAGGCTTAAGATCGGGCTCAAGCTTTTAAGCTTGGCTCGTTCGAGCTTTTTACCGAGTCGATCTCGAGTAGCTCTCAAGCCAAATTGACTCATTTACACCCCTTATATCTAGTT
Organism: Flaveria ramosissima; assembly: GCA_025215565.1. Classification (NCBI taxonomy): domain Eukaryota; kingdom Viridiplantae; phylum Streptophyta; class Magnoliopsida; order Asterales; family Asteraceae; genus Flaveria; species Flaveria ramosissima. Next base: position 12,117,425 of record CM046037.1, read on the forward strand.
TCTACATTAATAACAAGCATCAACATATCACAAATCACATCATTAAAGTTTTAAAATTATACTAATACTTATTAATCAAACCCCTTATACAACATATCATTATATAATAAATTAATACTATAATTTTCTAACTCATTCAACATTGGTTTGTTAGTTTTCATATTGTCTATTCTTACTTATTTAATGCAGGTTTCTTCATGTTTTAGGGAAAAGAACGATTTTACGTCAAATCAATGTGGATTCATGTTATAGTAGTCAACCACAGAAGTGGTACACATCCTAAGGAGAGTGATGAAAAAGTATACGGAGAAGAAACATGATCTGCATATGATGTTTATTGATTTGAAAACGACGTATAATGATGTGCCATAGAGATTAATTTGGTATAGGTTAGAGGGTAAATGGATCTTTTGAGAAGTATATAGATATAACTAGGGATATGTATGATAGGACTAAAAAAGGGTACATACGTCTGTGGGGGATACTGATTATTCTTTATGGAAATAGGCCTCCACTAAGGTTCGCATTAAGTCTATATTTTTTTATGATAGCGGTGAATGAGTTGTCAAAGTTGGTTTAGGAGGCAGTATCCTTCTGCATGCTTTTTGCGGATGATAGTTTGTTACTCGAAAAGAGGAAAAAGAGTCTGAATGTTCGATTAGAATAGTTACGAGCAGGTGTGGAGAGCAAAGGTTTAAGCATTAGTCAAACTAATACGGAGTACCTTTATGTGATTTATCGGAGCAAGCGAAGACGAAGAAACCTAGATGATGATTGAAGATCATATGGTTCCGCAGGCCGCTAAGTTTAAGTATTTATAATCGTTTGAAAAGAGTTATAATGACGCATATAGTAATGTAGCACACCAAGTGCAAACAAGCTGGTGTAGGTGTTGGGAGGTCTCGGGAGTACTATTTGATAAGAACTCCCTAACTAGGTGTTAGTTATATCTTTAGTCATAAGTTATAGTAATTATAGAGTATATTTCAACATATATTTTGCATTACTTGCATGCATTTTTTATTTATTTTATAAAATAGTAGTTTTTGTGTGATGGAATCTACTTTTGTATATTTTTATTGGTTTTGTTTGCTAGAGAAGAAAGAAAAGAAAAAGAGAGGAGCTTAAAAGGAAATATCATTAAGTTTGGAAATTTTTAATGCCTCATAAAAGAATTCAAATCCAAACCATAAAAAAAGAGAAGCTATCGGAGGAAAGGAGACAAGATAAATAGGATTGGAAGTTTTGAATGGGAGCATCTTTTGGGGGGTGCAACAATCGATCAACAAGAAAAGAAAAAGAAAAGAGAAAAGCTGGGAAAAGGTTCCTTGGAGCGACAACCGGAGAAAAAGGAAGAAACATTGTAGTGCTGTGAACTCCTAATTTCCTGGGCAATTGAATATTGTTTTTTTGTATTCATAAGTTTTATTTATTGGTTTTGATTGATCTAGCCGCCATGTCCGGCTAGAGCACTCTTAGTTTCGACATTAAGGTTTAATTTCTATGATTTTGGTTTGAACTTATGTGAAGCGATTATGAGATGTTTTTATTTTAATGGTTTGTTTGTTTGATTCTTGATCTTAAACCCGGATCTACTCCGGTATATATTAGGTTGTTAATAAAATTGACCACTTTATTAAGTTCTCTAATAAAGTTCTTCAAGATTTAAACCCTAATCAAGTTTTGATTTTTGATATAAGGAACAATTAATGGTTTGAGTTTGTCTATGAATTCACTCTCGTTATAGAATCACACAATCTAGTTAAGCATACCGAACGACGTGTGTGTTTAATTATAATCGATACTTCTATCGTTGCAACCCATACACTAATATCCGAACGGCGTGAGCTTAGAGTAGCGGGTTGACTCTAATCAACGAACCACGATTGATTGGATATCCGAACGACGTGATGTCTAGTATCGATACAAATCATTAATTGAAAATAATCATTGCACCATAATCGTTAATGATCGTAAGCCAAATCAAATCAAGAAATTATCTTAGTGTTATAACTAGTCTTTATATTTGAATTTTTTTATAATTTAATTAACGTCTTCAGTAATCCCTTTATAAAAATATAAAAAAATGTCAATTTACCCTTATAAAGTGAATCTGAATCTAAAACCAAATCATCACAACCTTCACAAACAACCACTACTCCACCACAATCACCAACACATCAAGAACCACGCTCATCCGAACCTACCATGGAAGCTCCAGCCGAACAAACCCTTAGACAATGGGCGACCCACGATGTTACCCAACAACCCCTCTGCATAACTACCCCGCTATGGTGAACTTTGAGCTGAAATCCGGTTTCATCCACTTGTTACCACTCAATCGAGGCCTTGAGAACGAAGACCCTCATAAGTTTCTCAAGGAATTCTATGTTGTGTGTTCTGGGATGAAGCCACACAACATTACTAAAGATCAACACAATCTTAGGGCATTCACCTTTGCTATGCAAGATTCGGCTAAAGAATGGTTATATTATCTACCATCGGGGTCGGTAAACACATGGAATGATCTTGCAAAACAGTTCTTAGATAAGTACTTTCCGGAAGTCAAAGCCTCTATTCTTCGCAAGGAGATCATTGGGATTAAACAAGCAAAAAGAGAAGCTCTGCATACTTATTGGGAAAGATCAAATGATGACGCATGCATTCAATATGTAAGCTATAACTCCCTAAGATTATGTCTACTTGTTTATTTTCTGTCCTACAATACCATATTAAATACTGAAATGTGTCTTTATCAAGGACTGATTATTAGTATCAAGAAATCCATACACGAGATTGAAAAATTTTTGAAAATACAAATTTTTAGTTGCTAAAAAACATTCGAGACTAAAACACATAGCTCCTAAGCTTATTTTTCAGTCTTTAAAAAAGATAACAGAGACTGAGTGGTATGTTATCATGAAGTAATTCTCAATCTCTACAATGTATAATTTAAGACTGAATTATCATGGAATCTAAATCTAGCTAAACGAATTTGGAACTAAATCGACAAGGTTTGAGAACTGATATTCAATCATAAAAATCCCATTACCAAAGACTGATTTTTAGTCACAGATAAAAGGTATTCGAGACTGAAATTACGTGATACAGGAGAATTGATTAAGGACTGAAACTATGTGTCTAGGAGACTGAATGTTAGTCCCTATTGGTGGCACACAATTAAGACTAAAATTTAGTTACTAATAAGAGTATCTAGGACTAGGTATTTAGAACTGAATAGGGACTAGAAAAATCAGTCCCTGATATCCATTAGAGACCGATTTGGAAGTATCAACGACTAATTTTTCAGTCTCAAATACCCCTCTTTTTTGTAGTGATACTTTTGTGAAGGGTTAGTACCACTAGAGAGACGTTTGATAAATGCCTCTAGTGGGAGGAGCTTTACTTGATAAAACACCAACCCAAATCAGAGCCTTGATATCCTCTATAGCTGAAGATACCAAACATTACTCACACGAAGATAGATGGTATGATGATGCACCACGGGCGGTTAAAGAAGTGAGCACCCTTCACATTGAAAGTCAACTTACTGAATTGAATAAAGCTGTAATGCAACTCACAAAAGGTAAGGAAGTTGAGCAAAAACCTTGAGCGTGTGGAATATGTTTACAATTTGGACACCCCACGGATATGTGTCCCACACTTCAAGAAGATGTTAAAGAGGCATAAGCGATAGGAGGTTATCCGGGACAGAATTCAAGATCTTATGAACAACCCAGAAATAATCAAAACTGGGGACAAGCACTCAATGTTGGTTATCCACAAAGACCCCTATAATTCCATCAAAGACCTTCATTTCAGATGCAAAACAATCAATAAAACTTTCAGCCTCGACAACAACAACAAGCAGGGAACTCAGGGATGTCTTTGGAAGATATTGTCAAGAGTTTAGTAACCAACACACACATATTCCAACAAGAGATGAAAGCATACCAACAAGAAATAAGAGATAGCATTAAGCACTTAGAGCAACAAATTGCTCAACTTGCCAATTCCATAAGTAAGATAGAATCTCAAGGTAAATTACCCGTTCAAACCGAGACAAATCCTAAGCATAATATTTGTTCTGTTAACTTGAGAAGTGATGAGAGTTGTAAAGGCCCAAGAATACATAAAATAGACAAGAAATAAGAGACCATGGGAGGATAAAAAGAATAAAACACCAAATCCAAATAAAAATGATCAATTTACTCCTCCGCATCCATTCCCTTCAAGACTAAGATGTATACAAAAAGAAAGGGAAGAACAAGAAATTATGGAGACTTTCCGGAAGGTAGAGTTAAACATTACACTTCTTGATGCTATTAAACAAGTTCCACGATATGCGAAATTTTTGAAGGAACTTTGCACGTCAAAGAAGAAGCTAAAAGGTAACAAAACAGTAAAGGTAACGAAACACTAAAGGTAAGTGAAAATGTTTATATTGTTTTACAAAAGAGATTACCCCCAAAGTGCAAGGATCCGGGTATTTCACCGTTCCTTATAAATTAGGGAATGTTAGTGTTCTTAGAGAAATGCTTGACCTTGGAGCCTCTATTAATGTTCTACCATACTTAATTTTCAAAACACTTAATGTAGGACCGTTAAAGAGGACCGGGAAAGTCATTCAATTGGCCGATAAGTCTATAGTACACCTAAAAGGTGTATTAGAGGATTTGTTGTTTCAAGTGAATGAACTAGTGTTCCCAACTGATTTTTATGTGTTAGATATGAAGGATGATAACTCTCCAAATTCAAAATCTATCTTGTTGGGAAGACCATTTCTAAAACCTGCTAGAACTAAGATTGATGTTTATAATGGTACACTTTCTATGGAGTTTGATTGGGGAGATAATCAATTTCAACATAGATGATGCAATGCGTTACCCAAGCGATATCTCATCTTTAAACTATTTAGATATAATTGAACCAATAAGTGTAGAATGCATTAAGTTATCTAATATTAATGTTCCAGCTTTAGTATCAACCAAAATTATTGATAAGGATGCAACAAAAGAGCATATTAAAAAGTTTAAGCTTGGGGAGATTTTGTTGGAGCTTGCACCAGTATGAACGAGACTTCAAAGAGTCTAGCCAAAGACGTTAAAGAGAGGCGCTACGCGGGAGGCAACCACATTTTGTTTGTTTTTCTTTTTCTACCTTGTTTTAAATTTTTTTAGTTATTTATTTTTATCTTTTACAAAAAAACAAACAAAAAACAAAAAAAAGTGTCAAACAGAAGGTTGAAATGGCCGCGTAATGATTGCTTTATAAGACAGACACGGACGCGTAATCCTTCTGAGTTAAAAAAAATGCTTAAACCAGTCTCTAACCATAATTGCTACTTGGCTTCTTCCTGACCTCGACTTCACAACCACATCTCTCCTTCGTTCTTTCCACCACCACTTGCCAATGTTTACCACCGTAGTAGACTCATTTCAATCTCTGCTCCAAGCCTCGAGTACGAAGCTGAATTTCAAGCTTGGGGAGAGGTATGTTTTACTTCATTATCCTATCTATTTATAGTATTATTATCTCATGCATTGCATTTAGCTAGTACATTAGTTGCATAGTATATTAGTTGTATAAAAAACAAAAAAACAAAAAAACCAAAAAACAAAAACAAAAAAGGGGTTACACCTTTATAGTCTCGGGAAAGATTTTGAGAACAACATGAAAATGATATTACACTTTATTATGTTAATCATAGGTTGCGTGCCAAAAAAGGTTGATAGTAATAAAAATACAAGTGTATTCCTTTATGCTAGCGCCCTTTGTTCTTGGGTTTACAACGATAAAACACCTAATAGTCATGTGTGCCTAATGCCGATCTAATCACATAAGAAGACTGAGACCTAGCAAAAATAGGTTAAGAGCCGAGTCCATATGAAGAAGCAAAAAAAGAAGAAACAAAAAAAAGAAGAGATTTAGTTATATGATAAATAACTCGTAATAATATCAAATCATTTGTGATCTCGTGTGGTGAAAAATTGACCACTTGCTCTCTATAGTCCTTTAGGTTAGGAAAGTTTCCACCGTATGAAGAAATGTGTTGGCACACTTAAATGACTAATTTAACATGGATTAATTGATATGAAATGATAAATTTGGAACTTAAGTGTTAGAGGATCATAACTAGCAAATTGGATACATTTGTTGATAAAAATATTGAAAGCCCAATTTATGCACGACAACTGAAAATTAGCATAACAAGATGATTTCATGCTCATACTTCTTACACGAGGCTAAGATAGGTATTGCCAATATCCTAATCATATGACTATCTGTTTAATTTTCACTTCATGGTTTATTCCTAGTCTTGACTTCCTTGAGGACAAGGAAAGGTTTAAACTTAGGGAGATTTGTTAGTTATATTTTTAGTCATAAATTATCGTAATTTTAGAGTATATTTCAGCATTACTTGCATGTATTTTTTATTTATTTAATAAAATAGTAGTTTTTATGGCATTGAATATACTTTTGTATATTTTTATTGGTTTTGTAGGTTCATGTAATTGCTAGAGAAGAAAGAAAAGAGAAAGAGAGGAACTTAAAATGAAATATAATTAAGTTTGAAAATTTTTAATGCCTTATAAAAGAATTCAAATCCAAATCATAAAAAAGAGGAGCTATTAGAGGAAATGAGGGAAGATAAATAGGGCTGGAAGTTTTGAAGGGGAGCATCTTTTGCGGGCTGCAACAATCGGTCAACAGGAAAAGAAAAAGAAAAGAGAAAAGTTGGGAAAAAGATTCCTTGGGGTGACGGTTGGAGAAAAAGAAAGAAACATTGTAGTGCTGTGAACTCCCAATTTCTGGAGAATTGAATATTGTTTTTCTTTTGTATTCGTAAGTTTTATTTATTTTGATGTTGATTGATCTAGCCGTCATGTCCGACTAGGGCACTTTTAGTTTCAATATTAAGGCTTAATTTATGTGATTTTGGTTTGAACTTATGTGAAATGATTATGAGATATTTTTGTTTTAATGGTTTGTTTGTTTGATTCTTGTTCTTAAACCCGGATCTAATCCGGTATATATTAGACTATTAATAAATTTGGTCACCTTATTAAGTTGTCGAATAAAGTTCTTCAAAATTTAAAACCCTAATCAAGTTTTGATTTTTGATATAAGGATCAATTAACGGTTTGAGTTTGTCTATGAATTCACTCTCGTTATAGAATCACGCAATCTAGATAAGCATACCGAACGACATGTGTGTTTAATTATAATCGATACTTCTAGCGTTGCAACCCGCACACTAAGATCCGAACGGCGTGAGCTTAGAGTAGCGGGTTGGCTCTAACCAATGAACCGCAATTGATTGGACATTAGATAGAGTGGATATCCGAACGCCGTGATGTCTAGTATCGATAAAAATCATTAATTGAAAATAATCATTGCACCGTAATCGTTAGTGTCAAACTGTAATCGTTAATGATCATTAATTAACGTCTTCAGTATTCCCTTTTTCATAATTAAAAAATACAAAAAAATGTCAATTTACGTTTTTCTGGCAGAACCTTAACACGACCGCGTGAAATTTCTTTTATAGTTTTGACATGTCCGTGTCAGCTCACTTGAATTTTTCTAGTTTTTGCAATTTACTTTTAGTTTTAGTTTTTAATTAAAACCCCCACCTTCCTTAGTTCATAATCAATCAAAAGAACTATGCTAAAACGTTTTTGTTATAAAATAATTGACACGTATCCCTGAGGACACAAACCCACTTTTGCTCATACTATTCTTAGTGTATGCATGGTAGGTTCATATTTTCATTATTTATTTGCTGGATTTGACACTCAAAACTAGGTTAAAATTAAATTCTATATGGTGTGCAGTTCAATCGACGTTGTTATGTGTAACAAACTATGGGTTATCAAGAATACACATGCACGTAAGATGGAGTTCGCGATGATACAAATGTTGAGATGGATGTGTGGGCACACATGGTTAGACTGATTAGAAATAAGGTTTCATGTATGAGCTTTATATCTATTACGCAACAAGAAAACACATGAACTGATCTAGGTCAAATCCTATATTGCCCATCATAAGTCCAATCGCAAACCAAATAATCTATCAAACACAACCATATGGTGTTTAAGAGAAACCTTTCCCTCGAGTCTATATATAGTAACAAAACCAAGACACAACATGGTAACAATCTAGTCGCTAGATTCGTTCTCATGAAACAGAAGACCAACCCTAACTTTTGTGCCATATCTGAATCTCTATCTGAATTGTTCCCTAAACTCAATTCATAGCACACATATCTCTATCCGATGACAGTGTCACATTCGTGAATGTAACCAATACGATATCTAGAAAATAATATGAATCAATATGACAACACACTAACACATGCCGGATGACGGCGATCTGACAGTGACACGACGATAGGGGATGGTGGCGGTGGTGGCCACATAGGTTGGCGACACCGACAATGTGAGAGGGGAACGGTGAATTAGGGTTTTGGAACTTCTGCCTAAACCTTCTATTTTTTCCGGGGTAACCTTTTCTTAGCCCATTATCATCTATTTATAGTTAACCACTTACTTACTTCTAAGTTAGGATGAACTTAATTACATTAATCCCGTATGGTTATTTGATAATCACATATAACCAACAACTTCGATTATTTCAATTATATAACAATCATATACTATGTAATTAACGTTATTTAATTAACTAATAGTTGATTATGTATATCTCATATATATAGTTGATCTTTTATTTTGTAACTCTTAATAACAAAACTAGTTAATTAATTCCTTACTCGTATATTCGAATTACGAATCTGATACACAGAATTATTCATAAATAATTATTTTACCGACTCGACCTTTTTTGAATGACTTGTTTAACTCTTTAATAAATCTATTTCTTATTGCTACTTGTGGTGTAACTCTTAAATTTTTTTTATAAGAGTGTTGTCTATTTTCATTACTCGGACATACAAGTCCAACAAACTCCCACTTGCACGAGTATCATTCATTGTCAACACAAATAATGGTGGATGTCTAGTTGCATCTAACTATCCATACTAAGATAAGTCCTTTTGTAAAAGCGTCTACTATTCCCGAGTAGCTTAAGTACTCGTACTTAACCTTTCGTAGTAGTCGTGATAATCTGTCAACTTTCATTTCTGTAATAGACATTTGTTGAACATGCAACATGGATCGACTTTTCATTCTCATATGTTCAACCATTCTCTTTCTTAATCAAGATTCAAATAATCAATCAAACTCTTAGTTTGGGCATGACCATACACATACACTAGTTTGAATCAATGAGGCATCATAGATGTCAACCACTTACACAAAGTAAGGGAACAAGATTTTCGTCTTGACTACATACAACTCTTACTAAAGTTTATATATATACCCCCAACAATTATCCTTATTGCTGTCTGATTATAGAACATCGAGTTCTAATGCATACCTCAAGTCTAAGGAAATGTTGACAATATCATATTAAAACCCAATTATGACTGTAGTGCATGGAATAGTTTGAAGTGAGTTACTTCTGATTTTCATTTCCCAGTGAATGTTTGTGATTTTGATCTCCAACTATCTGGACTTTCAATACCAAGAGAAGAGAATATAACATTTGTGAATGTTATTTTAATTTTACCTGGCCAATTTATGAGATTTTGGTGGGTATTACCGAGTGTTTAAATCTAATTTTCTAACTTGTAATTTAAACTATTCTCTGATTATGATATGGCTAACTCTTATAAAGTTAATAGTTTTTTTTAGTGATATGAAATTTATGTGCTATATTTCTTTATACAATAAAATAAGATAAAATTTTTACAAGATCATGTATAAAACTTAATTCTTAAATAGTATCATAAACACCTTTAGAAAAGTCAGACTAAAAGTGTTGAGATGATTAGTTTTCAAGCTTTACAATTAAATATTTTGTTCTTAACAATATAAGATGAATTTGTTAAATCCAAATTTAAAAGGTAAGCTAAATTGCCCGTTTATTTTTTCAAATTATATTTACTCGCATCTAGTAGTGGGTTATGAACGCTAAATTTATAAATGTTTAAGTTCACACTTTGATGATTTTTTTGCATAGACACAACGATATAACAATAATACTAAACTATGAATTGGAAATCAATCAACATTAGTAGCAAGTGTGATCAACAACAATCAAGTATTAATAGTCGTACACATAGTGATAGCCATAGCAATAATTGTCATAGTAACAATAATAATTAATGACGGGGTAAGCTAATGATAACAACTTTCCTCATCGACAAACGATACCACACCTAAACGAGTAGGAAAAAAATCCAACACCGGTCTCCATCAATCTATGGCATCCTTGCACGAGACAAGGCTAGAGCCAAGAAAAGAACATCACAACGCCACACACTAATCTACGAATTCATATAGAGACGGAGACGCTAAGCAAATAGGGCAAACCCTACAGAAAAAACAAAAAAGCATATAGCGGACAAAGTCAATGAGCGTTAGTAAAACAGTATCAATCCTCCTTCATCAGAAAACCAAAGTCAATAGCTTACACCATAATAGAAACAATTGTAAAACCAAAATCACTCGGACACAAAAGCATCTTTTATGAATTTCTCAAAAATTAAGAAGCAAATACTACATATCTTTGTCTTGGGCAACGCTTGAGGCCCGAAACCACCATGGTAACCCCATAAGATAGCTAAAGGCAATGCATTTGATTCTTAGCGTAGTTATCTCTCCACCTTTTTATGTTCACTCTCTCAACCTTACCTTGCCACTTCTTTTCTTTGAGGGGGGATGAGGTGGATTTGCAATAAAGCTAAGGAAATCCTAGGAAAAACGAGGGACGACCGGGAATACTGCGCCCTTGGTTCCAAGGTACTATAACCTGGTGAATTTTCATTAGGATCCACTGATACCAGCACCAACCTTTTGAAACTTTTTTTTATAAAAAAGGAGAAACGAGAAAACTTGGGATGACACCATGTAAAACTAAGAAAAATTGAGACGACATCATGTAAAATGGGGAAAAACTAGAAAAATAAGAAAATCTGATATGACGTTGATATGTAACATGGAGAAAATTAAGGACCAACGGGACGATTGTTAATGGTCTTAGAGAAATCCTTACTGATTCTTTTACTAGAGGCTAATCGCAAGAGGTCATGTTCTTCGGTGGGAGTAACATTAATTTTATTATAAAGGAGAACATATACTGCTTATCCTCTCCACCGATGAATCATGGTATCTCTCTTTTACATTGGATTTATAATAATAATGGTGGTAACTATAGCAACCGGTACACTTTTAAATTTATAGTAACTAGTTAAAATCCTACACGCGCGTTGCGCGTGTGATAAACTGACTGTAAACTATGGATCATATAATCAATCATAGTCGTATTTGCATCACATACTAAACAGTTGGCTCAGAATAGATATCCAATCACGGTTGTAAACCACAGTGGATTGTCAAGTCATAGTAACGGAGAAATTTTTTGAATATAATAATGGCTAAATAGACACCGAAACAACAGACACTTTATAATAATGATAATGTAGTAGTAATCAGGCTCAAAGCCGTTGTCTGGTTATGGCTGCATGCCATAATCGATTTCCAAGTCATGAAAACCAACACGGGTCTTGCATTTCAATCATAGCCAAAGTAATAGATAACTGAAACAACAAACCCAAACACACGTAGTCTCAAGTGAGTGACAACTTTTCTTCGTCGACATCTTGATCACGTGTCAATGTTTTAATGTTTAATTGATCTAAATACGTGGGTTTACACTGTTGTTATTATGGAATTAATTTACTTTGGTTATGTTTTGTTTCATAGGTATTTGAAGGGTAAAGGAGCTTAATTGGAAGCAAAAGAAGCAAAACACGAAATTACAAGGATTGAAGATGTAAATATCAAAAGTTACAAGAAAAGGCACAATAAGAGGATACTGGTGTATGATATGCCGATCAGTGTATCAACGGTGTATGGATTTTGACATAAAGAACAAGAAGTTGGGCGTAGGAGCAGAGGGGTGGGCGTATGATACGCCCAGGGCCGGTGTATCATATACCGGTAGCCTAACATCACTCGGATTTTATGGAATTTCAAAGTTATTTAAACCTATCTAACCCAATTTAAAGAACAACTTTTCCCATCCAAAAATAAGGGATTCAAGGAGTTATTTTGTACCTTCAAGCTTTCTAACTCTTCGAGAATCATCATTGATCATCCTTTAAGACAAGATTCGAGATTTGGAGAAGATGGTGCGTGGCTAGGTCATTCGCGATTGCTTCTGGAAGAATTGATTAGGTTAAGTAAGACTTTTTATATGTTTTCATTAAGGTTTGGGTACACAATGATCTTTAAATGAAATACTACATGTTGGTTACGTTAAGAAGTTGGTTTATAAATAAGATTGCTTCTTGAGATTATCAGTTTTCGGTTTTCTTGAATCGTGAACTCATTAAGATTGAGAAGTAATTTGATATAGACGAATTAATAGCATTGTGAAGGAACAAGTCTTAAAAGTTTGATCCTTTGTTATTACGTTAATCATAAGTTGAAATCTTAAGAACTAGGTCTTGACAAACCTTGGTTAAGCATATAGATTATTGATCTTTCATAAATGATCCGGAAGTGATTTATTTCATTAATTAAGTAAATTCGTTCTAAAGTTTGTTGCTTTTTTACATTGGTGTTATTGAAGTCATCCAAAGTTTTAATTCTTAATTCCACAGTTGTGTCTTTAAGTCAATTGAGACACTTTCCACAAATTCCATGTGGATACAACCTTACTTACCCTTACGCAACAAAGGTAGCTAAGAACGATATATTAACTTGTTTTTGATCGAGTCTCGATAACCAGATCAAAATGGCACCATTGCCGGAGAATTAGTGTGCTTAGTGTTTCATTGTGTTTATTTGCTTTTCTTAAAAAATTATAAAACCCAAAAAATTTTCTTTTCTTGTTTCATTTGTTTTCTTTTGTTCGGTACTGCGTGAGGTATTTTGTGTTTTCTTGTTTGCAGGTAACATATATGTTTATGTATACATGATTTTCAGAAAGAAACTCACAATTATAATTTGATCTAGAAATCGAGAAAACTACAAGAGAGAACCGTGTGTTTTACAAGGCATCAACTTCAAGAGATTCGAAACTTCGTGGCCATACAAGATCTGAAGATGGAACTTCATTAGCAACCGTTCATCAGATTTTAAGTAGACTTTCAAGAACACCAGAAAGTAATCACTCAAGGATGATGAACAATCGGAAAATCAAGTAGGGCCACAACCTAATACACCTCAACCACAACTAGTATAAAAAAACCTCAAGGGTCGAGATTTTGAGACGATGGTGCGTGGCTAGGTCATTCGTGATTTTCAGAAAGAAACCTAGGTTAAGCATATAAATTGTTGATCTTTTATATACGTTCATGTATACACGATTTTCAGAAAGAAACTTACCATTGTAATTTGATCTAGAAATCAAGAAAACTACAAGGGAGAACCGTGTGTTTTACAAGGCATCAACTTCAAGAGATTCGAAACTTCGTGCCCATACAAGACCTGAAGAAGGAACTGCATTAGCAATCATTCATCCGATTTTAACTTGACTTTCAAAAACACATGAAAGTAATCAATCAAGGATGATGAACAATCTGATTTCACCACCATTGTTTCCTTAACATGATGATCCTCCACCTCAATCACAACAAGTACAACCTCAACCTCAGGAGTCGATCCCTATAAATCAAGGTGTGCAAAACAATCTCCTCCTTTGAACTTCCAACCAATTCCAAATTTCTGGGTTCGTAATCCAAGTTTTCAACATAACGTCGAAGGAAGAGAGACAACAAAGGTGGTTGTACAACAACCATCGCCACTGTTGCTGCCGGCTCCACCTCAAGGTAATATGGGAGGCAAAGCAACAGTTAACTTCGACACCATCTCCGTCCGCAACCGCAATCACCACCAACACCATCATAACATTAACAACAACATCGAAGATGCCTATAGTGTCTCTAAAAACCGGTGCAAATGAAGCTTAGTGGATTTAAATCGGAGAACGTGTAGGGACCAAACGTAAAACATCATAAAACACTTGTGTCTTGTGGTCAATACCTAAAAACCAAAGAAGTACCTATTCATTTAATTGCTCTTTTAATAATTTTTAGTTTAATTTAATTTTAATTAAATATACGGATACCACATAAATGAAAGATCTAATGTATTTTTAGGGGCTACTTAGTAAAAAAAATATTAAAAAATAAATACAATATACTAGTTTGTCATGTTTTACATCAAATGGTTACACATTGTAGATTCGATCATTACATAAGAAAATGAAGTTTGTTAAATATAATGATAATAAGATTCGCTATTTTGTTAATAAGTAGTTTATAAAGATCTTTCAATTAATATTTCCATCAAATTTAATAATTTGATGAAGAAATCCATAGAGATTGCATGAAGCCAACTATAATTTTGTTTGTCCGACATGATTTGTTTTGCATTTATCAACTTGTGTCCTCATTGTTCCCTTTCATATTTCTCCTAAAAGGAAATCTTTTTGGACAACCTAATAGTATTCATAAAAGACAAATTCAGACAAGATTTTTTGATCGAAATCTATATCTATATATCTAAATTTTGTCTAAATACAAGTTTGTTTAAAATGGTTATTGTTGCTAAAAAATCTAACTATTTTTGAGACTTGAGCAACAGTGCAAGAAGAAGATGACTCCTCCTATTGAGATTCCTTATAGTGGTGGTGTGGCAACTTTCTTCATTTTTCGAGTTGAGCTAGAGGCTGTGATCACAGGATACCCATTAGAAGGTCTAGTGACGAAGCCTAGTGCACATTCCTTCATCAAGCAAATCTAAATATTTTGCGATAAGATAGCGATATTATAAAGAGAAAGCGGGTGGAAGAAGGGAACTCCTTCATCTCGTGGGTTAAGTTCTCTTTTGGAAAGTCTGGGCCTAACTTTTGTGGACCAACCGGCAATAGATCGGAGCCCCTAAACAGACCCTACACCTTCTACATTACAATACATTACATTCTATTTAAAAGTCATGAGAGTGAATAATGATTTACAAGCTTTTGATGTAACAATGCAAGTGATTAGTGCATGTGTTAGATTGTTGGGTGTGTGACAAACACCTCATTCAACTGCAAATCAAAATGTATTCTTCACGCAAGTAGGTAGACTTAAAAATGAATCAACTGAGATGACTTATAAGCAAAATTCAAGTCTTCATGTGAATCATGCTATAGAGACACACGACTCTTAATATAATTGCACGATCCAATAAAAAATCCACTTAGGATCATTACATGTGATTTAAATTTTATGTGGTATGCATATGGTACAATATGTTTATGCATTAACCTTTCAAATTATTTCATTTTAGTTCTATATTATTTTATATTTTCATTTTGTAATACTCGATATCCAAAATGGTTTATAAAATATATTGTGATCGTCCTTTTAAACTAGTTATCGTTTTCATGTATGATTATTTTAACAACATGACATCATTTTTCTTCAATTCTGAACATAATTATCCTTACGACGTGCTTGATTTTACTGAAAACGGATCCAGGAGCGCGGGTAATTTCTCAGTTTTACATTGGATTGATAGCATTTGCGACGTGTTTGATATCATGTTTTAATTTTTGGGAGCGTGATGAAACTCTCCGTGCAATACGCGCATGGGCAAACCTATTCCTTTTTGTACATCTTACAGTTACAATTAGACTATAAACTAAATGTCCGTTAAAATTTGCAAATAGCTTTATGTATACTAAAGGCTCTTTGGCCCGATAGTATCAAAGTGTGATGGATTGATGTCCATTCATAAATTTTTTTTAATAAAAGTTCAAGTCCCATGATAGATAAAAGTACGTCAAGAGTGTTTGAGTTTGTCGTTAAATAAGTTATCTTCATATATCTTAAGTATATTTTTAAATCTCTATTAAGATATCCAAATGTGAATCAATTAAATCATTATATTGTCATTGCCAAGTGTCGTTTTACACATTTTTTATAACATATTAATTAAGTACATTTTAAAGTTTTAGTCAAACCTACACTTTCAACGGAATAAATGATGTTTGCCCTCATAGTTAGGTCATGGGCTTTGGTTTGATTAGCATCTTTAAGCCGAATAGGGACCCGGCCCCAAACAAGAGTGTCATCGTCACGCCATAGTGAAAAGAATCATATCCTAAACCTTTTGGATATATTTGTGCTTCACAAATTAAGTATAAATATGCTGGAATAATTCTTCATTAATAAAGAATGTGAGTATTTTATAAGGATGTCTAAAAAAATTTATTTTATGTCAATTCTATCATATCTCAATCAATGAATACCCTGTAAATTATTATGTAATATTAACTAAATATATATTTGTATAAACTATAACATAATATATTCTGGCGTAAATTACATATGTGGTCTTGTGGTTTTGGTCAAATTACGGATGTCATCTATGGGTCTTTCTTTTATAGGTCTTATTTTTACAGGTTTGGTTTCATTAGGCATTGTGTGCCTTTAAAGATGGCCTTTTAGTTTAACAATGTTGATTTGGTTAGTTACTTTAGGGGCATTGTGGTCATCTAAGATTTTCTCACTTTTTTTTCTCTCTCTCTTAATCTCTTGGAACACACACAAAAAAAGAAAAAAAGAAAGACTATTAATCCTTTAGGAAATCCATCGCTCACAATTTATTTCGATCATACCAACAAACCATTATAAATCGAAGAAGAAAAAACAAAGAATCCAACGTTGTCATCATTCACCCCATATGGTTCATTGTAGTTGGATTGCACCACCAAACCGTTGTTCTCCTTTAGTGTCGTCATTGCTTAGGTTAAGAAACAAAGAAAGGTGAATGAAGATAAATTGAACCAAGTTTTCACAAGATTAAATTGAAGCCAACAGTACATTAATTAGAATTTTTGGGTGGAGAAACAACAAGAGAGATATTCAGCAATTACGTGTGATAGCGGATTCAATAAGAGATAAAAGGTGACGCGGAAATAGTGCAGAATTTTTTTGCTACGGTCTAGAAAACATTGAAATAAAACCCAAACATTATTACCATATACGAAAAGTTAATCTTTTAAACATTACATACAAGTCTCTATTTATTGGCAACGCTCATAATTAAAATGTTAAGTACGGTCAAATTAAGTAACCTACATAATATTTAGAGAGGTATATCAAACCAAAGACTCTAACTTAAATATTAAGAAGCCAAAATAAGAAATAGACCTCTTCATGTTAACAAGATGTGGATGGCTATGATCAGTGCTATCAACACCTTCATTTCTCACAGTAATGTCATACAACACCATAGTAACTGTCCTCGTGATTTTGTGGACGCTTCCACCA
The DNA here is from genome assembly GCA_025215565.1 of Flaveria ramosissima. NCBI lineage: Eukaryota > Viridiplantae > Streptophyta > Magnoliopsida > Asterales > Asteraceae > Flaveria > Flaveria ramosissima. The sequence continues at coordinate 12,134,823 of CM046037.1, forward strand.
TCTACGGTCACGACACGTAGTTTTTCAAGTTTCATGTCAAGTTTGCCGGCCTTAGTAAAAAGATCATCCAACACACACCACAAATACCATTAAACCCATGATCTCCTCCATAGTAAAAAGCTCTGAAACCATTTGACTGTTGAAGTGATAAAAAATGCTACATATGTTCTAATAAAGTGTTTAGTTAAACCCAAATGAGAGAAATATTATTATCATATATCAAAGTCTTTAATTTATAGGCAATACTATGAACCCTATGTATAGGCAACACTCATAACCGAAACTTTAAGGTAGGAAAAAGTAACCTACATATTAAGTAGAGGCTTAAACAAAATATAAAGATCATACTTAATATATTAATAAAATAACCAACATCTAGACTTGGTAAATAAACAATAAAACCAACATTTTAAAATAAAACACAGATTATTGAAAAGGTCTTATGGTTATAACTTGTGTGATTTGTCGATCGTTTTTCACTCTTCTTTCACATGGTCACTTGTACTTGCACATTCGAATAATCAATCCCATATCAATCAATTACAAAAGGGATCATGAGAAAACATTTCATCAATAGTGGTGGCACCCGTCTCAAAGACATGTGTTCCCTCCCTATATTACAAAAGGGATCATGAGAAAACATTCTATGAAGAAAACCCTAATCATGGAGAGCATGATAACAATGCTTGTTTTCGGTAACAATATGTGTTCCCTCCCTATATTATCTCCTTAATATACGTTCAACCCTCTTTTTCATGCTAGAATCACATAGAGCACGATAACAATGCTTGTTTCGATGACCTAATTGACGAAGGGAGAGCACAATGGTGGGACGAAGACATATGGTTTATCTTGGAGGGTTGGGGGGGGGGGGGTTATTAATGATCATATATTTATTTGTTGGTTATTTTCTACATAAACGGATCTATAAGTAAATAGCTCCAATGATAACAATTATAAAGAAGACGACGATAATAATAACAAAAAATTAAAGTAGTCATATCACTTGACCTAAGCGACACATAGCGGATTGAAACCAAACAATGCTCAGAAAGCTAAACCCGAAAAATCACAACATTGATTTGGCCTAAACCTTAGGACCAAAAATGTACCATACTCTATAATCTATATAATAATTTGGAGATAGATACGAACTTGTCGTGGAGCAGAGGTGGGGGTCCATAGTTTGGTACTTTATTAGATCATACATTATACCACTAATTTGGTTATTTAAAGACAAACATATTTCTTCATAAATACTCTATACACTTAATTATGAGTTAGGACATGAAGATGGTGGTGGTGTGGCCACGCTAATGAAATTAGAATCACGAAAATGCTAGTGGGGGAAGGTGGTGATTAGATTGGTGTCAAGTCGATGAAAACTCAACAATTAAGGAGAACAAGACTTATTCTAATCACATGTTGCTGTTATTTCGTACATAAAATGTCATGTTGCTTGTTGTCTTCTTGTACTTTTTGGTATACATAAATGATATGAACAATCTTTGTGTCTGATCATATGTGAAAGGTTTAGGATTAGAGCCAAATGTGATCGGATCCTAACCAGAAGTTACATGTTTGACTGTAATGCCCAAATGAGATTTCTTTGAGTGAAATGCTATTTTAAGTTTGAGTTTTGAGTATTAAATCAGTGTAAATTGACAAACATTTTAGAATGAGGTATGTTCGTAGGTGATGGAAAGGCCTATCCTCACTTGAAGTTTGTCAAAATGTCATGATTTGATATTTATGTATTAACTAGTATTAAACTTCCGTGTTGCAACGATGAGCGTAAAATCATGTTAATTACCACCAATGATACATCACTATCAGATACACCACCGTCAGTATCACCAACACCAAAAAACTCGTAATAGAAAAGAAATAAAAAATGAAAAAAAATAAAATACGAAAATTAGACGTAAAAACGTTGAACCACACAAGCAAAACACAAAACATTTAAAACTATAAGTAAATCGATCTAGGACCAGCGCGTTGTGATGGAACCGTTAAACGGGGAAGAAATAAGCGTAAAAGCGTTGAACTACACACGTACGCTGCGACGTGTTAACTCGTATAATTTAGACCGAATGTAAATCGAAAAAATTTTAAAATATGAAAAGTATAGGTGACAAAAGTTGAAAGTAAAAAATATGATGATAAATTGTAAAAGATGTAAAACTATTGAGTTAAAATAAAAATATTAAAGAATATAAAAAGAAAAGATGGATACAACACACTAAACACAATAACACAATAAAAAGAAAAGATGTAAAACTTTGTCCTAACTAAACGTGGAATGTATGTAGGAAAGGATTATGCCCTCAATGGTATGTTTAAGATGAATGAAACCGTTGTCAAAAATAAAATGAATAAGACTACTACTTATATTTATATGCTTGAGTTTTCAAATGTTTGGCATGGTAGACTAGGACATGAATTATAATTCTATTCGTCGTATAATAAATTTAAAATACATACCTACATTCCATATTGACACAAACTCTAAATGTAAAACATGCATTAAGGCAAAACTTACAAGATCATCATTTAAACCGGTTGAAAGAATAACCGAAATCCTTGGTTTAATTCACACCGATATATGTATTTAAAAGCACACCCAACAAGAGGTGGCAACAAATATTTCATCACTTTTATTGACGATTGCACTATATATTGCTATGTAACTTACTTAAAAGTAAGGATGAGGCAATCGACAAATTTATCTTGTATAAAAATAAAGTTGAGAATCAACTAAACAAGAAAATTAAAGTTGTGCGAAGTGATAGAGGTGGTGAATATGTTGCACCGTTTGCCGATTTATGTGAAAAAAATGGTATAATACATGAATGTACGGCACCTTACTCACCACAATCAAATGGCATTGCGGAATGGAAAAACCGTACTTTAAAAGAGATGATGAATGTCATGTTGATAAGCTCTTGGATGAGCCATGACATGTAGGGGGAAGCTATCCTCTCAGCCAATTATATTTTAAATAAAATACCACCAAAGAAAAGGGATGTAACGCCTTATGAATTATGGATGGGTAGAAAACCATCATATAATTATCTCAAAGTGTGGGGGTGCCTAGCTAAGATGATTGTACCACCGCATAAAGCTCAAAAACTAGGACCCAAAACTGTTGATTGCATTTTCAATTCATTAGATATGCTCAAAACAGTCATACACATCGATTTCTTATACATGAGTCCAAGAATCCCAATGTACAAAAAACACTATCATGGAGATAAGGCCGGGGAATGCTTCATATTTTGAAAATGTGTTTCCAATGCGAGGACTGTAACATCCGTCATTATCAAATTATAAACCCAAACCTAAACTTATTTTTAGCTTCCATTATTAAATTATTTAATAATCTCAATGGATCAAATATATTAAATGTGCAATTTATTATTGTAAACTATTCATTTATTAATAATTTAAATAACTTGTTGTAATTTATGGATTTATAAATAATTTCTTTTCATAAACTTATAAAGTTTTATTAATAATTTTAAAATAAATAGCTAAATGGAAAAAGTCTTATTAAAAATTTATAAAGAAATAAAATGAATTTTAATAAACATTTGAAGTTTTATTTATTGAAAATAAATAATCAAATTATAAAGCTTACAAGTTTTATAAAAGTTATTAACAAATAATTAATTTGATTTATTATCCAAATTGGTTTTATAAAGTCTAGGGTTGAAAAGGTAATTTTTAATACATGAAAAAGTTTTATCACATAAAATGACAGTAGTAGATATTACAAGGACCTTAGTGTAATTATTTTAAAATCACAACCCAAACCGTTCCCCACCCTCATCGCCCCTGTTTTCTCCGGCCAATCTCTGGCGGTCCTCCGGCGACCCCTCCAATCTTAAAACGCTCGATTAAAACGCAATTGAACCTCCCTTAACGTTTGTGCATCGGTTTCGAATCAAACACCCTAATAATTTGGATTAAACGCACTTTAAACCATGCTAACTTGAAACCGAAGCATCGAATTGAAGTCGTTACCCGATCGTTATAAAACAGTCTAAATGGGAGCTATAGAATGATGTTACAACCTTCGAATTAACACCCTTAAACTTTCTGTAACACCAATTTCATTCGAAATACACATTCACCATAAACGAATATCATCTTCGTTCTCGAACCTGCAACATAGTCGAACACCACCTTCCAAACATCATAGCTTTCAATTAACCGAGGGTTATCAATCCTAAACCTCTGTGGAATCTACGAATGTCATCAATTGAAGCTAATCATCAGCAAATCTTCGAACTCAAGCTCAAACCGATCGCTACTTGTTCATCGTCCATTTACTTCGATTCGTTCTTAATCAAGTAAGTTAATCACATACATACACTCGTATTCACATGGGGAATCAAAGCCCCATGTTTGATTAGTTTAACAACATCAATTTGATGTTCAATTGGAATCAAATCGATTCTAGGGTTCTTATGAAATTGGGGGATTTTATAGTTAATGTTTTTAAATTTTATAATTGAGCTTTTAACAGACATGGGGCTTATAGCCCAGCGGTAACATACGTGAACTATACACATAGGGTCCCGGGTTCGAACCCGGGCACCCACAGGTTATTTTAATATTAGTTTTTTTTATTATTTTAAATTCCATAAATTCCTAATATATTACTTAATCAAAATAAAATTATTATTGTTAATTAAATTTATTCTAGTAGTTATTAATTTAATTTCTGAAACTTTTTAAACAAATTTTATTCTAATTTCATAGTTTCAAACTTATAAAAATTATGACAAGAGTTATTTAAAAGTTTATCTTTTATTACCTTATAATGATTTTCTTTAAATCAAATAAGTTATAACTTCTTTAAATAATTGATTATTTAATTTTGATCAAGTCATTAATTAATTAATTATTAAATTAATTTTAAAGTTTTTTAAAACTTATGATTTTAAATATAATTACTTCAAAGAATAACAAAGTTTATAAAAAACATTATTAATTCTTTAATGTAATTTAAATGCAATAACAACATTATGGTTCAAATTTGGATTATTTCAAAATATTATAAACTTACATGTTAAACAAGTAATTGTTCAAATAGTTATTTAAATAAATATTTAAATACTTAATTATTCATCTATTCATTTAACCATGTCTTATCGTAAATAGTTAGTAAATTTATTCCCAAAAACTTTTACTTAAATTCTTGAAACATATAAAACAATATAATAACTCATTATTCTTTATTCTAAATTTTAAGGTTTTGATATTGTAAGACCTTTATAAAGATTATTTAAAAGGTTTAAAAACTTTATAAAATGATTTAAATAATTATAAGTTATCTTACAAGTCATTTAAATAAATATTCAATTATCTCTATCAAATTTTAAATAATTAATTATTAAATTAAATATTTCTTTCCACGCATATTACTTAATCTTTATTATAAAATTAGATTATTGAACCATTCATATTCGTTCTCAATCTTAATTAATTTATTCCATCTTTATTTAACCAAAACATAATCGATTGTTTTATTTTATTTTATTAGATTTAGTTATTAAAAACCCCCAAATTCTAATTGAAACCCTAGTTCACGTCTAATTGTTAATCTTATTATTGAACTTAATCTTGAAATTAATACGTTTAGGTAACTTGTAACAGAAATCGTTGGAGCCTTGTCTAAATTCTTATCATCACCTTATATACATCTTATGAGTTTTCCAAGTGAGTATTTCTATACCCTTTTTGTATATTTTTACACTTTTAGGGTGAAACATGTTACCTTATAACCATTGCACTTGTAAACTCGTTTGATTCTTGTAAACACTTGGCAATTCACTTGTATGTTGTGGTTAGTTGATTTTAGTACTTACCATGTATTGACGATTATATGTGCAATCATTAACTATTGCTAGCCTGACGACGTCATAGATCTATGGGCCTGACAAGCCTGTTTGGTTAATCCGTGTACACTTAGCTAATCGTATAAACTTGTAAACGTGGAATCTTGTAAACTGTCAAGGTTTGATTGTTGCATCTGTCTTACATCCCTAGTTACTTTGCTCATTAACTCATGACATGAATTGCCATCTTTTATATACTTATGTATGAAAACTATGGAAAACTCACTAACTTTCAAAGTTGACCCTTTATTTTTAACATGTTTCAGGTTTACTACTTGAAGATCTCCTCGTGCTCATATAGGACTTGGACTTAGTTAATTAAAAGTCTTATGTTGTTGTTTATATCTTGTTTGTATTGTAATTATTTAATTGTCTTGTAATGTTCAATAAAAATGATATTTAATATTACTACAACTTACTTAGTTCCATGTGCTATGAACAATCGTTTCACATTCGTCCGCCCCGATGATTCCGCCGTCGGTCGGGGTGTGACAAGGACAAACACATGCATCTTCATTATCGCGGTTTGATGATGGAGGTGCAAGTTTATCAACACAAATTGATGACATAGTTCATGATAGTCTACGTGAACGACCCGAGGTTGAAGAGGGAGAAATTAGACAAAGTAAAAGGGCAAGGGTTAAGAAATCTTTTGGTCCAGACTTCGTAAGTTATATGGTGTAGGGGGAGCCTAATACCTACTGTGAAGCGGTATCTTCTTCGGAAGGACCTCAATGGAAAGAGGCAATCAAGAATGAAATTGTTTTAATTCTTCACAACCATACTTGGGAGCTAGTAGATCTTCCTCCTGGTTGTAAACCGCTTGGATATCGTTGGATATTCAAAAAGAAGATGAAAGCCGATGGAAGTATTGATAAATACAAAGCAAGGCTAGTAGTCAAAGGTTTTAGACAAAAGGAAGGTTCAGACTATTTTGATACTTACTCACCTGTGACTCGCATAACCTCCATACGAATGATTCTTGCTATTGCAGCATTAAGAAATTTGGAAGTACATAAAATAGATGTCAAAACCGCATATCTAAATGGCGATTTAGAAGAAGAGATTTACATGGAGCAACCTGAGGGTTTCTCTGCCCATAGTCAAGAGGATAAAGTATGTAAATTGGTCAAGTCATTGTATGGCTTAAAGCAAGCTCCAAAACAGTGGCACCAAAAGTTTGATCGTGTCATGATTGACAACGGTTTCAAAATAAATGAGTGTGACAAATGTGGACATGTGAAAGATACACCGGGAGGTTATGTAATTTTGTGTCTTTATGTAGATGATATTATCATTGGGAGTAATGATAAAATAATAAAATATACTAAGGACGTGTTGAAACGAAGATTTGACATGAAAGATATGGGTTTAGCGGATGTAATTTTAGGAGTGAAAATTATTCGAACCCAAGATGGTCTTGTGTTAAGTCAAACTCATTATGTGGACAAGATTCTTGAAAAATTCAACTCGGGAGACACGCGTGTAGCACGTTCTCCTGTTGATACCACCCAGTATCTAAAGAAAAATAGAGGCGGGGTGTTGCTCAGTTAGAGTATTCAAGGATCATTGGTAGTTTAATGTATCTAATGACATGTACTAGACCCGACTTAGCATACGCGATGAGTAGGCTAAGCAGATATACTAGTAATCCAAGCTCAGAACATTGGAAGAGTATAACGAGTGTGCTTAGATACATAAGATACACAAGAGACTATGGATTGCATTATACCCGTCATCCAGCTGTGATTGAAGGGTATACTGATGCAAATTGGATATCGGATATAAAAGATTCCAAATCAACAAGTGGGTATGTGTTCTTACTTGGTGGAGCAGCAATATCTTGGAGATCATCTGTAAGGCCCTGTTCCCGGGACGCTTACAGTTGGTTTCTCATCGCACATAAAACATATAATTACATTTAACTTTCATAAAACGTTGCAGCGGAAACATTAAACCAAACATTTCATTTAATAATAAGGGCTTTTGCAATTTAATACATCGTTTTCCAATTACAAAATACATGTTCCACTTCATTACAAAAGCATTATAAATATGGATGTCATCCAAAATAAGCTGAGTAGCCGCCCCGTGCCATCCTCAGCAACCTTACCTGCCAACTGGAAATACACAAAAGTCAGCGTTGTTGAGTGAGTTCTAGTTTTATAATAAAACATACTTTACTTTCATTAAAACCATTCATTACTTTCATGCGGTCATACATCATATGTACACATAGATAATATCTTTATTATCTTCATCATTCGTTCGTTCATCATTACATCTTTTCTTTCTATTAAAACCATGAACTTTACCCTTCAGTTTCCTGGTACTGGGCCTAAGCCTATCATAGACCTTCCATTACGGTGAACAGCACCTCTGGCCACAGTACCTAAGATAAAGTTCAGGATCATTACATCTATTAAAACCATGAACTTTACCTTTCAGTTTCCTGGTACAGGGCCTAAACCTATAATAGACCTTCCATTGCGGTGCACAACACCTCTGGCCACAGTACCTAAGATAAAGTTCAGGTGTACCATTGTTATGTGCTATGCCCTTCATGCTCATGGTACTGGACCTAAGCCTAGTATAGACCTTCATTCACAGTGCCCAGCACATCTGGCCACAGTACCTAAGGCAAGCAACAATGGTTTCATACAAATGGTCAATCACAAAGAAAGACCCAGATGTGCATCCTCCTGGGGTAGCGAACCCACACACCGTTGGGCTAACACCTTTTAATGGCGTGTCCCGATGTCCGATGCTTGCAAAACTTTTGTTACATTCCATCGTTTATTAATGCATGCATTCATTCATCATGTTCCTCTTTTATTATCTTCCACTTTACGTTACATAATACTTTCATTTCATTCGTTAACGTAACACGTTAAACCACAGGAAAGATAAACATTCATCAAAATCAGGAACATTAACATACACAGTCAACATCATCATACAGGGCATAAGATAAACGTACATAACACACTTCATACATACTATGCATCACACGCACCACCATGCATAACATCACACATAACATCATACATACATCATCATCAACATGCCCAACATAACGTCTATGACCTCGAAAGTCAACTTACACGAACCTCCGGGAACCTCCCGAGTCAAAACCCACAACTGCACTTTCCCTCGAAAGTCATAAAATAAACTGTTGTTCTTTCGGGCGTATGAGCCCTACTTGGGCGTATGGACACCCTCCAGTCGCATGGCCTTCTAGGCGACTGAACACTTAGGCGAATGGACACCATGCGAATGGACCCTATGCGAATGGACCTATGGGCGATTGGACATCTATGCGTATGGACTCTCAGTCGCATAGCTTCTATGTGTATGGCCTTCAGTCGCATGACTTCAGGCGCATGGGCTTCAGTCGCATACCCTTCGTGTGAATGAACCTCAGTCGCATGGCCTCCAGGCGCATGGACCTCAGTCGCACAACCTTCGTGCGAATGAACCTCAGTCGCACACTCCTTCAATCGCATGTCTTACAGGCACATGAACTTCAGTCGCATGACCATCATGCGTATGGACCTCAGTCGCATGGCAATCATGCGCATGGACCTCAGTCGCACGCCAATCGGCCGTATGGCCTCCAATCGCACTCCAGTCGGTCGCCTAGCCCTAGCTGATGCAGAATGCAGTTTCAGCCGAACGCAAACTGCCCTTTTCGGCCTCCAAGCTCTTCCAAACTTGATTTTAGCCCAAATCAACCATCCTAAACCTTAGAAACACCTACCACAACATTATTCAAGCATACACAAGCTCAAAATCCAACCCTAAACGCATCTAACACATTCACATATGCATAAAACCGGGTCAACACCCAACTTTTTCAAAAACGGGTTTTGATTTGTTCCAGCCCCAAAATCGATTGAAAACATGTAAAAGAGGGGTCCTAGTGTCACACCCCAACCTTGACGGCGGAAACGTCGAGGAGTGAGAGTTAAGATCGTTCACAGCCACATAACGCTATTAATAACTCAAATATAAATTTATCATAAGTTTCAATTATCACATTACAAACATAAGTCTCAAAAAGAATAAAAGTATAACATAAAATGTAACAAGTCATTCTTATTTTATTTATTTATCTAGGTCCATTCCTAGATGTGCATGCTTCAAAGAGTAGATCACACACTTGAGGTATTCCTGAAACATGTTAAAAATAAAAAGGTCAACATAAAAATGTTGGTGAGCAATCCATAGTTTTCAATACATAAGTATATAAAAGATGGCAATTCAAGTCATAAGTTAGTGAATAAAGTGATTAGGGATGTTATGAACAATGCAACAATCAAACCTTGACAATAGTTTTACAAGTCTCAAACGTTAAAAGTATATACGATCAGCTAAGTGTACTTGGATCAACCAAGCAGGCTTGTCTTACCCATAGATCTATGACTTCGCTGGGCTAGCAATAGTTAATGATTGTACATATAACGCCATAACATGGTAACCACAAAAGTTCAACTAACCACAACTTTGCATGATGAATTGCCATAAAGATTAAAAGTCTCAAATAAGTTTACAAGTGCAATGATAATAAGTTAACATGTTTCACCCCAAAGTGTGAAAATAAGCAAAAAGGGGTATGAAAATACTCACATGGATATAGGCATTACAAGATGATGTAAAAGATTAAAGTAAGATCCAAATGATAAATCCAAAGTATCCATTACAAGCACCTAACATATATATTACAAGATAAAGATTAAAGTTAATAATAAGGTTAACGTTCTATTAATGATTAGGGTTTTGATAGTTTTAAGGAGTTTTTGATAAGTAACAATTTACAAAGTAATTATTTTATATTTTTAATTCATTAGGAGAATTATATATGTAAATATTTTAGAGATGAATCAATATATATATATCAAAGTTGATGTTCAATAAGTAATTATATTTTCTTGGTAACAATATATTTGTATTTTATATAAAGACGTGAAATAAGAATAACATTTATAGTAAAGTTTGTAATAAAGTCTCATAGCTAAATAAAATAAGCACGTTTCAAACAATAATTTATACTTGTTACTTGAACAAATAATGATTTAGTGGATTATAACAATATTCAATGTCTATTTTATAAGTAAAATAATTTAAATATATTATTTGAACGATTAATGATTAGTAAGTTAAAACAATATTTTTAGTCTAACTTATAAAAAAAATAATAAAAATGTATTATTTGAACCAATAATGATTTAGTAATTAAACAATATTTAAAGTCTATTTTATAAGAAAAATAGTTTAAACATATTATTTGAACAAACAACTAGTTAGTAGATTAAAACTATATTTTAAGTTTAACTTATATGAAATAATCTAAATATATCACTTGAGCAAGTAATAATTTAAATAGTTAGTCAACATTAAAATTCCTTTTTTTTTATAAAAATTTAACTAATTATATCATTTGTTTTGTAAAAAAAATAAGAACATAATTTCCAGACAATATTTAAAAACATATAAAATTTCAGTTTTTATAAAATGTCTTTTTATAATTTTTAAAAATATTTAAAAATGTTGTAAAAGGCTAAAAAGCCCTAAAAAAGAAATGTGGAGTGGCCCGGGGTCGAACCCGGGACCTCCAGGTTCTCATGGGGGGAGTTTACCATTAGGCTGGGTCACCTAGGCCTGTCATAACCCCATTCCCATTTCTTTTAAAGTAAACCACGCAGAAACCCCCAAATCAATATAAACCCTAGTTTTATTTAACCCCAAATCGAACCCCGAATCGTTTGTATCAATCAAATTAAGCTTAGGGGTATTGTTACACATGTGAATTCGAGTATATAGATGAGTTCAGTTACCCGTTTGGATTTCGAATCGATGCCAAGAACAACCAAGAACGAATTGCGGCCGTGAGTGCAGAAAGCCGAGTAATCTTCAATGATATTCAAATCAAAGGTGCAGATAGCTTCGCAAATCAATGATAAGCAATAGCCCTCTTCCAATTTGGTGTAATAAAGCTCCGAGCATGGGTCACGGTTAGGCTACAGTCGCGAATGAAGATGATGATTGAATCCGAGATTTGCGTTTGTTTCAGATGAAATTGGAAGTTGTATTCGATCAAAGATAGTTAGATTATTGTTTAGGTTGAGTTAATTAGATTATTATTGTACTTTAAGGCTCGAACGGCCGTGAGTTTAAAGGGGCTTCGGTTACCCATTCAAAAGAGTGATAACCGTCACTTTAACTTCGATTTAATGGTGTAATTATGTTCGAAACGAGTCTAGACTGATTCGAAAACGGTTTTAGACCTGGAATCGACAAGATTTTGGAGGTTTTTGAGTGGCCGGAGTTCGCTGGCGTTGGCCGGAATAGAGGCCGGAGAAACAGCCGACGGGGAAAAAAAGTTTGGGTGGTTTGGGTTTTGATTTTTACGCATTTAGTCCCTGTGGTTTCATTACTTTACATTTTAGTTTTAAAGTTTTGTTTTAGTTTGAATTAAATTACCATATAGACCCTCAAATTTGAAATGTTATTATTTTATGTAGAAGCTAATTAAATACAAGTGACACTTATATTGTTTCTATTTTTAAACAAGATTACTTTTAATATGATTATTATTATTAATCTTATTATTATGATTATTATTGTCATTAATATTAATAATAATATTGTTATTAGTGTCACTATTATAATAGTAATAAAGATTAGTCATTATTTCATTTAAGATCATTAACACCTTAAATTTTATAATAATAAGTAAACATTATAACACTTTTAATGTTATTATTTTTATATTAATTTGTTAATCACCAGATTAATTATTAAGCATAATAAATCCTCAAAGTTTCAAAATTGACATAAGAGGTCCTTTAAAAACTTAACAAAGTTTACTTTTAATTAACATAAAAATACAGGATGTTACACCTAGAACTCACACAAACGATCCCGATGAGAAGAGCTTTGATTCAACCCGCTACACTTCAACTTTCACGCTCGAATCCACACGAACCGAGCTCGAGACCACTTTTTCTTCCCCTTTCTCTCTATGGCTAAAATGTGTAAGTGTGGGGGAGGGTGTGGGCTGCCCTCCTCCTTTTATACTCCCACCCATTCAACAATTTTTCCGCTTTGGCAAGTTTAGTCCCCCCGACTTTGAACTTTATTTCTTTTTCTTCTTTCGTCGGCTTCAAAGAAAATTTTCGGGTGTTACATCATCCAAGCAAACCGTTATAGCTAGATCCACAATGGAATCGGAATTTATCGCTTTGGATAAAGCCGGAGAAGAGGCTGAATGGCTACGTCTATTTGTGGAAGACATCCCAAGATGGCCAAAGCCGTTATCGGCTATTTGCATACATTGTGATAGTGAGTCGGCAATTGGTAGAGCCAAAAGCTCAATGTACAATGGCAAATCAAGGCACATCATGCGTAGACATAACACAATACAACAACTAATATCAACGGGTGTTATCACGATTGACCATGTCAAGTCAAAAGATAACATTGTTGACCCGTTAACAAAAGGCTTAAGCACAGAAATAGTTTATAAGTTGTCAAGAGGAATGGGACTAAAGCCCACGGAAAAGGAGAATATGAGGGAAACCTAACCTAATTGACTGGAGATCCCAAGATCTAGGTTCAATAGGACAACTTAATCATATGACTAACGGAGTCACTATAGGGGAGTACCCTAAAACTTAAAGGGAGTGACGAACTTCCTAGTCCATTCACTCTAGGGGAGTACCCCGAATAAGTGACCAAAGTGAGGTTAAGCATATTAAGGTTAGATGATTCGTGGAAATCAATATAATTATGATGCTTTTAATGATTCATCGAATCACCTATGTTAGAGAGAAGTGGGGTCGCTTCGAATGGATTTGTGGGGAGGCGTAAATCCTAGAGCTCTCGCAGAACCAGGATAGTGTTCCATGACCATTAACGGACACGATAATGAGGGGTTGATCAAACCAGGAAGAGTGTTGTGTGATTGTATATTGTCGTCTACATAATACAGGGTCTGTTCAAAGACATCTTGTCTACACACCACTAGGAGACTAAGTATTCATCACAAAGGAAGGTTCAAAGGAAAGACCTACCGATCATGCAACACCTGACTGCTGAATTTTTTGGAGAAGTGATTTTCATTCATGTGGGGGATTGTTGGAAATTTATTGATAATATTAATATGTTTATTAATATTTAATCAATAAATTAATGTGTTGAATGAAAATTAATATGGTTAATGACATTAGAAATTAATAGTGTGGGAAGTTGTCCCACATTGGAGAAAAGAAAGAATATTAAATGGTTTATATTCTATAACCTCTTGTCTATATTATTTCCGAAGGTGTTACACTAAGTGGATTCGCGAAGGGTGCGAAGCACCCTTAACTCGCACTCGCACTCGCGCGCGCGGTGTGGGCATATGGGCGCAATGTGGCGCTTTGATGGCGCACTTTGCACTTCGCACACTCGCATCACCGAGAGCCGCCTTAGTGTTTTTGAAGGTTGGTTTGAGGATCTTGTCAGGTGCGACTGACCTTGGTGCGCGGTCAGAGCTGTGACTCGTAACAACTTCCGTTACACGTTGACTGAAACCGACGACTGTTAATGACGAATTAAATGAGCAGTTACGATTTTGGATTAATGACTGAGTAATGGTTGGGTGGCTGTTATGGTTCGAATTCCACTATAAATACTGAGTGTAGCTCAGAAGAAACACACACCAACACAACTCGAAACCTGCAGCAAAACAGGTTCTCTATCTCTCTGGATTCTCTTCTACAAACAAGTTCGGGTTCTAGATCAATCCCGGCAGTACAAACTGCTTTGGCTGTTGTAACCTGGAAAACAAAACGAGTTCTCCTGGGAGGCTCGAAATTTGTTTTATTGGCCCCGTGTTGAACACGATCCTCAGCTTTTACATTTTTGTTCATCTATTTCTGTAACTTTACCATTGTAAAAGAGATTTGTAATTGTTTATTTATGTTCATTAGTATTGAGTATATTAATGAAAATTGTTTGAAGTTTTATTTTATATGAACGGTTCCTACAAACACCACCTAAACAATCCAAAAATTGTATGCACTCTTTCTTGTATGAGAATTAGTGATTTAAAAAATTGTGTCTTAGATCGTAACATTTTAACCTGGGATGGATGATATGTCGCAGTTAACAAAACCAAAGTCTAATAGCCAATATTCAAAACCTTTACATGAGCTATTCTATCTAATACAATATAACATTTTTATAATTAAGTTACAAGCTAATAATAATATACATCGGTAATTCTAGTTATTAGAAGATGGTCTTTCGACTTCTCTAGAATGTACACTCTACACATTTATCGAGTTTTTTCCTAAGTTAGTGTAGTTTGAAAATTTATTTACTAAAATGGTATACTTTGAAAAATATTTATCACAATGGTTTAGTTTTGAAAATTTTATTGTTTTTCACTCTTAATTTCATTGGCTACTTAAAAAATTATTTTTTATTGGCTATGTAATTATCTTTTAAAGCTTTTTTTATTCGGATATCTTTAAACTTTTAGATATATTTTCTAAAATAAGGCATTTTTAAAGTTTAAAAGGTATTTAAACTACAAATTAAGCAAATATTATTTAGAAATAAATTTTCCTAATTAAACCATTATTGCATAACTCGAGGACAAATTTTATAACTTGCTTCTATTTAGTTACGAACATATTTAGGGTTCTAGAAAGTATATAGAAAAGCTTGGTGATTAAAAAATTTCAAGAAAATGAAAGGAAATTTAGGGAAAAAAAGCATCTTTAGATTTGGTTGAAATAATTTGAAAGATTATCTAAGTCGAGGAGGGGGGTCCCCAAAATATATAGGGTTTGTATGGTTTGAAATAATAAAACGAACGAGAGAATGAAATGTATATAGAAATGTGATAGACAAAATAATGAAATTAATCATTAACATTTTATTGTCCTATTTGCATGGTTATATTTTCAAGTAATAATCATTACTTTGTGATTTTTATTAAAATGAAAAGACGAATGAATGAAATACGTTGGTAGTGGTGATGGTGGTGGTTAGTGGTGATGGTGGTTGGATGTAGTGTTAGATGATGGTGGCTGGTGGTGGTGGTTGTTGTTAGCGGTGGTGGTGGTTGGTTGGTTGTTGGTGGGCGTAGTCGGTGGCAGCGTTGACGGAGGTGGTGATTGATGGTGGTGGTCGGGTCATGGGTCAGGACATGTGTTGGGTTATTACTCTCATAATTAATCGAAAGAAAATCAATCTATATATTTTTGAAGAAATGAAAAGGAAACACTCATGCATCAATTAAGGAATGAATATTATTAGGACGAAATGAATTAGATTAATTATGCAATGGTCTATTTTATCTTTAAATGATTATTTTAACAGTTTCATCTTATATACATGCATACCAAACACTACAATATTGTGTTAGCAAACTCTTACGTAACAGAATGTATTTTGATTATTCATGTGTTATCAACAATAAAAAGGTTTTTTTTATAACATACTTTAAGTTTTTTCACACTTACAAAATCATATATGTATACTTGTTTGAAGCACCTTTATCACAACCATAAAGCTCATAACTACGATGGTGAATAACCCATACCTGATTTATCGAAGCCAAAAATGTTTAGTATAAGTATTCATGTGAGACTAGATGTAAGATTAGTTTTATAAACTTATAAGGGTTTGGGATGGTATGTTATTAGGTGACAGTGTATATATTAATACAGTATATAACCTTGAAAAATATAACAAATAGTATGTTGAAGTTATTAGAAGCTTAAATCTATTGAAATTATAAAATTATTAGTGATGTAGTTGAGTGTTTGATATTTCAAGTCATTTTTTAGGTAAATTTTAGATTGTGTTATAAAATTATTAGTGACGTAGTTGAGTGTTTGATATTTCAAGTCAATTTTTTAGGTAAATTTTAGATTGTGTTATGAGTAATGACATCGCAAAAAATGCTTTTAATCAAGTGTGGGACGGGATTTTATTATTGTGTATGAGACTAAGATTACATAAAATTAAGAGCAAATTACAAATTATGTCATTTATTAATATATGAAATTGCACTGTATATCCTTTAGTATCAATATTTTTACCGTATGTCCTTTTTTTATAAAAATTGCACACATATTGTCCTTACACTAACTCTCTTCAAAATTTATAGTTAAATCAAGTATGTGCCTCTCACTTGAGGGATATTTATGTATTTTACATGCCTACAACAAGTCAAAAATAATTTTACCGCTTTATTACCGTTGCCTTCATGTTGGGTGTTCAAAGTTGGATTGTAAAAATCACTATTCGTATCTATATCTGTATCTGCAATTTCAGATATTTGAAGTTCAGATATTCAAAATTTTAGATACAGATACAAATAGCAATTTGGATATCTGAACTTTTCTTCTTTTTTATTTTTGCAATAATTAGATATATGTTATTATAAAAAATAATATAAAAACAACACACATAAAAAAGTCCTAACATATACTAACAAGTCCCAACAAAAAAAACATTAAATAGATGTGAAAAACTAAAGAACATTCCATGTATATATAAATTATGTACTTTATTTTGGACATTCAATTTAGTTTAACGATTGCTTATTAAAAAACTCTTTTTTACTATATTAGATGTGAAAAGCTAATGACAAAAATGCTCATCATGTGAGGATCACATAACTGAGTTAACCGTACATTTAGATGGTGGTTAGTGTAAAGGATAATATGTGTATAAATTTGTTTAAATAAAATACATTGTATTTAATTATTAAAAATGAAAGACATAACATTCAATTTGATATATTAGTAAATGACACAATTTGTAATTAAATCTAAAATTAATACCATGCTACAATAGAATATCACACTCCATAATCAAATATGATTAGGCTTAATTGAGGTTTTAATAAAGATATAATTACATATTTGTATTAAACATGTAAAACTAACGTGTGTTAATAAGACATGCAATCAAGATGTTTTTCAATAAAACCTAAATCAACTAATGTTATAAAAAAACTAATAAGACTTGCATTATATAAGATCAAACTACATAACATTTAAAATCAAACTAATTAAGTAATCCAACTTTGTTTATGACCCATTTGTCAAGAATCGAACAAAACACGTTAATAAATCTGTCTTAGCTATCTTTATTGTATAAGTCTAAGTAAGGTCGTCTCGAGAGAAAATTGATGGTGGATAGTGTTTGTAACTTAATTTAATCACGAAAGACTTAAAAGTAATAAAAAAATATAAAATATTGAATAATTTTAATGAACATTATTGTAAAAAGCAACAAACCTAAACAAGATTTTAGTAATTAATGGAAAAGTAATCACTTCCAAGTTCCACACTCCACAAGATCGACAATTGACATATTTTATTAGGTTTTGCACAAACATAACTTCACGATCTTAATTTTTGATTAAAGTGATCTCAAAGAAACATTTATTTAAGATTTGTTTGTTCATGATATTATTAATTTACCTATATTAAATTGTCTACTATTCTTAATGATTTAGCGATATAAGTAAACCAAAAACTGATAATCATGCACACAACTTTAATTATTAGCAAACCTTTTAAATCAACCAAAACTTAAATTACATTTATTTAGGGGTGTGCAACCGGTTCGAACTTGGCCGGAACCGAACCGGAACCGGTTGCAAGCGGGAACTAGATAACCTAAATCTAAAAACTGGAGTTGAACCTTATGTTAATCTAATCGGTTCGGTTCTTAACTGAGTAAACCGGTTCAGTTTTGTTGAAGAACTGGTATAGTAACTGCTTTGTTTAAGAGCTTAGAATAACGACCTAATGTGATCGTTACTTAAAAACAAAATATTAATAGGTTGCATGTTCATCCCTAAAATGTATACATTAAATATTCATACTCTTATAGCCAATTTTTTGTAAGGATTGTTTGCTTTTATTTGTGAAAGTTTAGAAGGTAATGACATATTAGAGTTTAAGTAGAAAATACCATAACAAGCCTTTTAGGTTAACAATATTTAAAACTTGCTTCATAAATAGCTTAGTACTTTATTAGAATCTAATACAAACCCTAATGGAGACATACCAAACGTTTTACTTAGTAACTTTTTAATATTCTTGCTTCTTGTCCATGAACTTTCATGTGTTTTGCTTTATTTGTTTCAAATTAAACTCCTTTAAGCTCCGAGCATATTGCAACAAAACATAGACTCATTCCAAAATAACAACGGTGCAAATATCACACATTTGAATTAAATAAACACTAGAAAATTGATACATGATAGTTTATGATACATTTACCTTCTTGGACCAACACACGACAATGGTGCCACTGTCAGCATGTAGGTTTGGGACCAGATTTATTAGTATATTCAACCCCACATATCCATGATGATTCAACACTATATGATCTCAATATACTGCTTCTAGCTTCATCCTCTTTCATTTTTGTAATATATCGAAAGGAACTTTATATATATATTTTTAATTTCTTATAATATTTCAAATTGTTTGTGTCATATCCATTTATAGTAAATTATTCAAATTTATTAACTCTAATAAGTCGCTAAAACAAATTCATATGTTAAGTTTCTTTCATATTCTATTGGAGTATGAAAACTAAATATGTATTCAGGTAATGTCACTTTTGCCGAGTTTTTCAAAAGAGGCACTCAAAGGAGTGGTGATGGGGTTTCGACGTTTGAACTGGTGTTGCCTAGGCCTGCGACGAGTGGGTAAGATTAATTACTAAAAACATTTTTATATCATTTTGTATTTTCTTTAAACCAACACTCTTATTTTGTTTCGTTAAACCATGGTAAAGGTATAATAATGTACTTGTTGAAAAATATGCGTATTCAAATTCCAACATGCTAGTTGTTGATGACATACAACTAACAATCCCCATTATGCGATTAGCGGTGAGCCCGAGACTTTCGTATCTTCTTCGCCACAATGAAATGGTTCGTAATAAGCTTTGTATAATGTTTTATTACATCATAAATAATAAACTAATCATTTGTTTAATATGCATAGATTGATGTCATGGAAGCAAGGTTGGGAATGTTACAAAAGTAGTGTGACAATAAACTGTAAATGATGCAACGATTGTAGAAGACAATAAACAGATGACCGAACAAGAGGAAAACTAGACATACTTTGAGACCCACTATCACCCTACGACCCTCCTAGTTAGCTAGTTTTCTCGTTTTATATTTCTATTGAACATATATTATGTTTAGTTTTGTATATCTTCTTTATTTACTGTTTATTTTATATTATTTTGTGTTTATTTACTTAAAATGTAAATAAATTTTGAATAACAATATATGAAAGAAAACAAAATACTTAAGTAAAATATTTTTACAATTATTATCATTATAATAAATAAAATAATTGAAAAAAGTTTATTATTAAAATAAAATAAAAAATTAAAATAGATATAAAATGTGAAAACTAAATACCACCATCTGTTGGTTAATCCATTGATAATTCAATTACAACAATAAAATCTGTCAGTAAGCCATCTGTTTGTAAATACCATAAGGTGATCTATCAGAAACTAGATTACCTATGGTTATATTCAGACTAAATCTGGTCGGTAAACACTTTTATTGACGGATTAGAGATATAAGTTGTTTCGTTTTGTAGTGATTATATATGTGTGTGTATATATATTATTGTTTCCTTTTGTGGTTATTGTATGTATTATTGATTAGATAAAATAATAATAATAATACATATGATATAATCCCCAAATAATAGTATCTGATACGTACGAGGTATATCAAATCTAAGCACGTTTTGATTTAAGGTTCTTTAAGTGTTGACATATGACTTGCACATTTAAATATTCTAGTGATAGTGTGTTCTTGTACATCTTGACTTTGATGGGTTGAAAATTAGTGATTATTAGAGCTCTCATTGGTTGGTGTGGATAACATTACAAGAAAGTGTTCGGTTCGTTTATCCAAACCACCAAACGTTTTCTACAACTACGCTTCAAAGTTGTATATTATTATAGCACTAAACATCCGATGTATATTTTTATAGTTTTTCTTTCTGTAACCGTATTCATGGTGGAAATTGTTAAAAAAAATTAAATCGTTGTATATATTTTGTAGTTCTAGTTGCATAAACATTAAAATCCGATCTAAAAATCCCAACATATTGTTTTGTATTATGTTTTTGTATAAAATGTCTTTGGTTTGCATGATTTTGTTTCAAATTTATAGCTTCTTCCATGATGACATGGGGGCTAACTTCATTCATATTGGATGCTTATTAAACAACATTGATGACATATAGCCAAGATTTGCTTGCAACTACACCACATGCAATCTAGATCGACCAAATGGTTTACATCATTCAAAAATAACAAATATTACACATGTAGTATGTTCCAACAATTTAAGGAACTTGAGTTATCTACCACCAACCGATAATAGAATCCTACTAAACAAAACGAACCTCGGTGACTTACAGCCAAGTAATCGAGCCAAGATCCTACTACGACCAAACATACAGTCGCGCTCAAAAGTCCCATGATTGCATCGCTCCAATCGGTTTGGAACAACCTTAAAAGGATATATTTAGCTCTACTCATGCCAACAAAGAAGCATGACCACACATCTCTTCATGATGTAAAGCCTTCCTCTTTGCTGTTTAAGAAACTTACCAAGTCTTGTGCATTTTAGTCTTCCTTTTGACCTTTGACTTTTGTTGCATTCACCCATTTATCAGTTTAGAGAATGGATGCAAGTGTAAAGAATATGGGGAGATAAGTGAATGCTATATATAGAAAGTTTAATAAGGGGCAGTATGGTACAAGTAATTAAGCTATAAGTACAATGGGCTTGTATCCATTTGTCATCTCCTGAATAAGCATATATGTGGTTTATACATCATCTTCTTCAAAAAGTTGGTCGGCCATTAAAGAGTTTGCTCATGGTAAAATGTGGATTTTGCCATTTGATTCCTTCTTGAATTCGAAGAAAACTAGGATGGATGTTTCCATGTAAATGGTGTTCGAATCGGTTCAAGTTCTCGTGTTCCTTCATGTTTCTTCTTTATTCTATTTTCAACTTTTCATTACGGTAAATCATGATTAGAAGTAACAAAACCAAGAAAGTGAAACTGAACCTGGCCTGTTTAATGATGATCATCGGTTGACTTGGTTTGACCAAACGTATTTGAAATTTGTTGAGTTAACTCGATCGCGTACAATGACTTTTGCGGTTGATTCAGTCATCGGTTCGAAATATCGTTCACCTTTTCAAAGTATTGAGCATTAAGTCACAATGGCTTTTAATGTGTGTTGCATAACATTAAAGACTATTTATGCATTTACTTTGTTAAGGCTACTAAAGTAGTAAAGCCTAAAGTTGGCCCATAAATGTGATTAAGGCTATTACACCCGATAGACAAACTAAAGCCCAAAAAAAACCCGGTTCAAAAAAGTTAAAGCCCAAATAAAACCCAGTTCAAAAAAAATAACGCCGTTGCCGGGGATCGAACCCGGGTCACCCGCGTGACAGGCGGGAATACTTACCACTATACTACAACGACAATTTGATGTTCAAATTTCCCAAATACAAAATCTATATATGAAGTTTCTTAAACTAAATGTCCAAAAATATTTGATCCACAAAAGGGGTTAGTTCTCTCGATAATCATTACTCGATGTTAATACGAGGTATTCAGAGACAAAATTATTTCACCGATAATCAACTATGTTGAAAAGAAAAAAAAGAAGAAGATGAAGAAATTTGTTGTTGGTATGATGGTTGAATTAAAGTTCCATAAGAATTTCAATCAATGACTTCGTATGGTCTCCATGGATTTGAGATAGGGTGTGGTGTCCTCAATGTCTAGAATACAGATTGGTTATTGAATGTTTATCTATGGATGCACTCTGGTCGAATCAGTAACACGTTTTGAACCCGCCATAATAACCCCAAAGCAAATAATAACCCGTATATAAAAATATAAGAAACATGTAAGAGCACATGGAGTGAAACCCGGGAGGAGGTGATGAAAACCCGGCCATAAGTGGTGGTGCAGATGAGAGTGTGTGGTGGGCATGACAATGGTGGTGGTGGTGGATTGGTGATGGTGGCTGAGATGAGGTGGTATGGTGGTTGAAAAGGAAGTGAGAAAAAAATAAAATAATCAATTTATAGTTAATTAATAGAATAAATAACGACAGTTTAACTCAGAGACAAAATGTATTACGTTTTTTTCACACTTTAGGAATTAAACTTGTATTTTTTCAATCTAAGTGACGAAAGGTGAAATTTAAACAAAATTAAGGGAGATCCGAGTAATTTACTCTAAAATTTAATTATAAAGTTTACAAAAAGAAACATATTATAATTAGTGCTTATTCAAATTTACATAAAAGATAATATATTAAAGTTAAAAATTTTAAATACTAAAAATTAAGAGCTAAATAGTCACGTCACATGAGTACAAGTTAAACCGTAAATTAACATTACATCATGTGGGTGGTATATTTTTAAATTCAAGGTGTTATAACATAATAGTTAATTTTCTTGACATTATCAATTTTAATATAATAATATGTAGTTTATATAAAAGAAGAGAATTCTGAGATCCTCGTAAATGCATAAACCGTGGCATGTTTACGGTTTGCGCGTCTTTATGAGCAACCTTATCACTATTGTTATGAATGTTGAAAAAATATTAAGTTTTCAAAATAAACCGTCAAATTTTCTTTTCTTTTTCTTTCCGCTCACTTGTGTCATATCTGTAAAACTAAATTAGTGAGAAAACTTAGCTGTCTAACATGAGATAAACTATAAATTTAAATGTGTTTCAGTTTGTCTACTTTAAGTGAGAATAATGTCGAAAATAATTTATATGGTTGTTTGGCATGTTTAGATAAATTAATGTAGCGTTTGGTATGCATGAATGAGGAGCGAAATGAAATGAAGCATTGACGGTGAATGAAAAAAGGACATGTTTGATTGTTGAAGGTAATGGAATAATCATTACATAGTTGATTTCATTCCCACAAATTCATTCCATCCAAACCCCCCCCCCCCCTCTCCCCGTTTTTTTCATTGCATCTTTTTTTCATCATTAGTCACCACACCACACACTCACCCACCACAACAACCACCACCGCCGCCGGTCACAACCGCCCCGGGAACACCACCGCCGGAGCCCGCCGTCGCTGGAAACCACCAGAGGCCACCGTCGCAACCAGGAACCACCACCGACCACTTTCGTCGCCGGAAATCACGGCCACCGGAAACCACCGCCGGCCACAGCCGCCGCCGGAAACCACCCTCGGGCCACCGCCGCCGTCGGAAACCACCGCCGGGAACCACCCTCGGGCCACCGCCGCCAGAAACCAACACTGGCCACCACCACCGCTCGCCATCACCATCACCATCATAACCACTTTTAGATTTCATTGATTCGTTTTTTCATATCTAACAAACAACACAAAGTAATAATTAATTTATTCTAAAGAGTAACCAAACAGGATAATGGAATGTAATGATTCATTTTATTCTCTCATCCATTACCTTCCCTCATTCATTCCATTCCTTCGTCCATTCCATTACCACATACCAAACAGACCCTAAGGGGGCGTTTGGTTAGAAGGACTGGAATGAAATGAAATGGAATTGAGAAACTAGTATAATTTTTAAGTAAATTTGTGTTTGAGTGGGTAATGAAATGTAAAACCCAAGAAAATGTTTTACCTCAAATTCCCTTGGATGTGAATTTCAAATTCCCTCAACCCCTGTAATACATGGGTTTACTAAAGCTAGTGATATTATATAATTATATTGCAACCATCGTTATCCTTTGAAAGATTTAAAAAGTACGTTCTTGTTTACACTTCATAAGTAGATAGAAAATATAATTATTGTTTACAAGCTAAGTGGCCTGCAAGTTGACAAGACAGGAAAAGAAAACTCTGTAAATTTATATAGTAAACTAAGGTACAACTCCGTGTATTATATGGGTTGAATTAAAAATATTAAATAGTTATTAATGAAAAATAGAAACTGTAAAACATTATTTTGATATAAGATATAACTGAAATTACGTATAAGTAGTTACTTTAATTAATTGATAATAAAAATTTATATTATTTCTAAAACTTTCGTTATAAAAAATTATTGTTTTGATAAAAATTTCACTTTTTATCTATATTTTATTGTTTAAAGACTTAGGGTTTGTTTTGTAAAATTATTTTATATATAAAAAGAATGATTTTAAAATAATTTTATTATTATAAAAAGTATCGTTGTTTTAGAAAAAAAATCATTTTTTTAGAAAATTTTGTTTTCGAAAACGTGTATTTTTTAATCAAAGCATTTAGTATTTATTTAACAAAAAATGTCTTTTAATATTATTGATTTAATAAGAACTTAGATTTATAATATAGAGAGAGAAAGAGAAAAAATTGGAAATTAGTTATTTGATTTTTTAAAATGAAATAATTAATTTAGGCGCGAAAATAAATGGGAAAGTGAATGTGGTAATGACATGTGTCAAAAAGTGTAAATGTTTATTAGTATAAATTTATTTATGGATTTAGTTAACGAACATTTGTAAAACTTTTGGACTAGTTAGAGCCACGTGAGGTTATTTCGTGATTTACGAAGTTATGTCCTCACATAATATAATATGCTTCGATCAAAATTTGTTTATAAGTTTATTAAGGATCTTAGTTCTATTTTTTGCGATAAAAGGCTTGATCAACTGAACCTAAAGGCAAATAAGTGATATGTCAACTTGAATACTTGCTACTCGATTATGTGCATTTTTATCCTAATATATAATAATAATAATAATACTAATGGTAAAACAGTTGATCACTAATAAGGGGAACCACTCAACTTTTTATTTTCAACTTTTTTTGTTTTTGGTACAAGCAATGGTATTAAATTCCATGACTGTAACACCATAATCAGATATGAGACTGAGACACTCGTTTTTCTATCGTATTCTTTCTTTTACGACCCTTCATGTAAGAATTCAAGAACATTAACAAAATGATGAAGTTTAATGCTGAATTAAAACCCCAAGCACGTATACCATTGCATCCGCCTTTCTTCAAGTGCAAAATGAGAACTCCTATATGACATAAAATGTTACATCCTAACAGCACCATTTGACAATGTTTTACAAATGGGAAGCTCGCGCTTCGCAGACCAATCGCAGTCCAGAATCTGTACCCATACACGACAGAGTAGATCAACGTCGTGAAAACGATAGCTAAGATCTGGAACGATTGAGAGAATTCAAGCCAGATAAACGACATCACAATGACGATAGATTGGTTAAACACACGAAAGAGTGACAGGTCATGACGAGAGAGAATAACAATAAACGTGCGAAGCGTATGAAGCAGTCTGGTCAAATAAAATATGTATGACCAGAAGAATACGCGACCAGAGGGTCGCGTACCCAAAGGGAAGCAAAGGAGCCACTGGAACACGGTGGTTCTGTTCCGGTGCCAGAACCACCGCGTGTGGCGAATCTCCGCCACGGCTGACACCAGAATGCCGGTGAAGGTGGTGGCGGAGATGAGGGCCATTGAGAGGGAGTGGAGGGCGGGTACGGGGCCGAGCGGAACGGGCCGACTGCGGTTGGATAGAAGTAGAGTAAGAAGAAGGGAGAAAAAGATGTAGGTTGAGATGGAGGTGAAGAGGAATGACCATGTTGAACCCCATGATTGTGTGTGGTTCCACCGGAAGTTGACGATCGATGGGTGCTCCGATAAGTAATATATTAATGTCTCTTGAATCATCATATCTTCTTATGACATTGACTAAAGATTTGTGATAAAGAAGAAGATACCAACTCACGGTGGTTGTAACGGTGGTCGGTGGTGGTTTAAAATGCTTATAAGGTTATCAGGAGTCGATAGAGAAAAGGGGGTTAGGGTGTAGGTTGTCGAGGGTTTTAATTATTTATAGTGGGTGTTTGGGAGTGCTTATTTTTATCAACTTTTAACTTTTTAACTTTTGAAAAGTTAAAATGTCATTTTATAGTATTTGGCAATGTGATTGTTGTGAGTGAATAAGTTAATAAGTCACTTCATACTAACTTATTAACTTATTGAAAAAATCAATAAGTCAATAAGTTACTTTTCAAATGGAATTCCAAACATGGCCATACCGATTGGAAAATGGTCATAGTTATACCCGGCAAAATGGGCGGGTCGGGTCGGGCAGGATAACAGGTCAGGATGGGTTCGGGTCAGGATGGGTTCGGGTTAAGATGGACTATTTTAATAATGGGTTATTTTGGTTTGGGTTAGGATGGGTTTTGACCAAAAATGATACGGGTCAGAATGGGTTTGACAATTATTATACTGGAGAAAGCCAATCCAATAAAAACAAATTGTTGTTGTTCTTATTTTGACTCGGTAGAAAGTTGCAGCCTGTTTTAAATCTCTTTATCCCCCTTGAAAACTCATATTTATCATCGCCCAAACATCATCTCCTCCAAGATCATCATCAACATCTTCAGCATTTTCACCCAATAACTATGATTTTGATTAAAGTCCAAACTAATTTTGCTCTAAATTTTGATAGATTACTGCATCGTTGCTATGATGATTATATTGAAATCATGTTGTGCAGTTTTGTGAAGATACTACGTGGGGTTCTACGAAATTGACTTACAACCTTCAAATTCATCATCATTATCTTCCATTTTTGCAGCATAATCATGTTAAGCCCCAACATTAAATCAAATCCCATGTCTAGGATTCAAACCCCCATAAACCGAATCAATACTCGCGTTCAATTGTTGATTTATTTTCGAATTAACAGTTTGTATACGATCAGAATTGTGATAGTTACCGGCATTTTTGTTTCTTCGTTGGGACTAGATGCATTACCGTTTCTCCCTATTGAATCCATGGCTTCAAAGTAGAATCAGATCCATAGAAACCAGCAACAGGGGAACGACCTAACGAGAGAGCTTGCGGTGGCACTAAGTGGATGTGTTTGGTGGTATTGCGACGGGACATAGCTAGCAACCGAATCCCAATCGTCCATGAAAACGATGCGGTTCTCTTTATTAAAAGCCTATTGTGACCCATGAAATAATAATGGCTACCCATCTTGACCCATCAATATTGTTTGTACAATTTGATTCAGCCCATACAAACCCAACAAAAAGTTACATACGACCCAAAATAACCCAGCACCTACTAATAAATGCCCATAAAAGCCCAAAATTTAATTTTTGGGTTGAATTTGCCAGGTCTATTTGACTACTATGACTCATAGTAGTCAAATATGGTAGATGTTTGTTAATTATTCCTCAAGTGTTTTTCGAGTTGGGTTGTATTTTTTTCCTTTTAGTAACGGTAAGTTTACAAACTTACCAAACATATTTTCAATTTTACAGCAACTAATTTACATCAATTTGTCGTAAACGGACTTCGAACCTTTGATCTCAGTAGAAGTTTCTATCACTTTACTTCTTAAACAAGTGTCCTTTCTAAACAATTTTTAAGCAATTTTTTAACTCCTATATACCACTTAACATGTCATTTACAAAATTTTAGCACACATCATTTTTATAGAAAAATCAACTATATTACTAGGCTACAAGACTATTTGCATATTGTAATATATATATATATATAATGACATTCAATTGAGAACCATAAATCTGTAAAGAACCAGAAAGAAACACTTTAACTTTTATACTATTTATTATATAAATATATCAAAATGTTTGTAATTTTACTACTTTTATATGTTTAGTGTTGTTCTTCTACAAAGAAGATATATCTTCCTTCATTGTCTTCAACCATTCATTATTGCCTTTAGAACAGACAGCCTCTTCATAAGTCAAAGGTTCAAATACACTCTCTTCTTTAGCAGCAGTAAAGGCCACAACTGTACTTGGTAACCCTGAACTTATCAACATACACCTCACCTTATCTAGGAGACACCTGTTCATCCTTTCCATAAGTCCATTTTGTTGTGGATTACTTAGGACTGTAAGATGCCTGCCTATTCCATGATCTTCGCAAGAAACTACAAATATGAAGTGAAATTTATGCTGCATTTTGCCATAATCAAATTAAACTACAAATATGAAGTGAACTTATACAATGGGCTTACTGTTATGTTGGATACTCTGAGAAGCATTGACAATAGAGTTGTGGTTCAGGAATTTACTAACTATCAAGCCAAGCTATGAAAAATTTGAATAAAAGAAATAAAATAGAAGTTTGTAGATTAAGGTTAGTTGAATCAAAATAATAGGCAGTGACATACTTACAAAATTAAGACAGGAAAATGGCAGAGGCAAGTGACATAACCCATGATGATTACTAAAGCAGTTGACTCTCTAACAAAATGAGCAATCACATCTTCTAATTCTGAATGTTATTCAACTATGCTAGCATGAATTATTAAAAATAGCTAGTAACACATAAAAAAAAATATAGTAGATCCACAATTACTATCAATATAAAACATAAAAAGAACACAAGAACAGCAAGCACCCAACTTTCACTTCTGAATAGACTTACTTTATGTCTACCGATAGAATGCCAAAATCAAATAACCAGAAAAACATGTTCAACTATAGAACCCATAATCAAATAATATGCATCGAATAGTTTATAATTTCACAAATTATATGGTGCAATATAACTGTGGCTTGTACTATCAATTAACAATTAGCACTATACATGTTTATATAATGAAAAAAGATAAACTTTGTTATTAAATTAACAAAAGAGGCTTGTACATATCAACATATAAACATATAGCAAGAAACAAATGATTACCACTGTTTCAAGTTGTTGTTGCTTCGTACGTAGCATAAACGTCGTCTATGTAAACCCCAAAACCAAGAACCTGAAGAAATAAATAGATTAGAACTGAACTTCAACAAATGAGTATAATAAAGTGAAACATAGTCAATACATGGTTAATCATGTTTATACACGTGAATAACAAACCTCTAATGCCTTGAGAACATTCCCTGGGGTGAAGGTTCTTCTATCTTCTCTACTACAGACTTCATTTCCCTGATCACATCATGGTTAAAGCTACATAAACCCTAAATCACAAACCAAAAAAATCCCTATTTTATAATCCAAACTCATAGAAACGAAATATTACTGATACAGATGACTTATCTCAGAAAGTAAAAGATCCATAAGTGCTTGTTGTCAGATACAAAATGAAGAAGAGAACACAATAGATTTCTACTAATGTCGGAATATAGATGATGAAATAACTCTTATATGAAATTGAACAACTAATACCTGAACAAACGAATAGTTGCCAATGCGGAGGATGAAACCACCGCAACCTCTACCACTAGTTCGGACTCCGCCGACTTCTCTTCCTTGTCTCCAGTTACAATGATACATTGATATGCCTGAAGGAAGCCCAACACCGCGGAAAGTACAGGGGACGTGGGTCGTGGGGAGAGATCGACGGCAACCGCCGGTAAGTCGGTAACCTCCGAAAACGATGGAACTCCCCCTAACCGCTCCTTCTAGAAGATTTACAGTGAATTTAAATGGCTGAGATTTAAAATTAGGGACTTTCAATGGCTGTGATCTTCCCAACAAGTGGTTATGTTTTTTCGCGCAATATAATATATAATTGAATGGTTAAATGCTTCAATTAGATAAATATCCAATTTATATCAGAATGTATCTGTTTTCTTTAGTAAACCTAACTATTGTATTTATCTATATTGTAAGCCTTTGGCTAGCTTACTTAGACACATTTTATCTCATGGTTTTTGCCTATACTGCAGTTATTCTTCTAGAGATTTAGGGTGTATATTTTAGCTTTATGATAATACATTTTGTTGAAATAATCATATAACACAATTTGAACTTAATTATATAACTTAATTTTTTTACTCCCTCAACTATGAACCTTTTAGTTCATTAGAACGTGGTCCAAAACCAGCTAAAGAATTAGGGTTTATAGCATTAAAATTTAAGACGGTTCGAATACAAAATTCATTTCACGTTGACCTCCAAAAAAGTCTAGCATGCCCTACATCAAGCACGAATGCGAAAAGATGAAGTCACAATAACTCTGGCTATATGCAATTGCAAAAATACTTTACATGCTAGTCCTTAGCAAGAACTGCAAAATTCTCATACTTCAAAGTGCATACTTCCGATAGACAACAACAATGTTAATCCAAACATAATATCCACATATTGTCACTCTTTAAAGAGTTGAATTAGTGTCACTCGAATAGTAAATAATATACAAAGAAAGTGACAATATGTATCATCTTAAGCCTAAAAATAAATAGTCCAATATTATCATAAGCCCATGCCCACAAACCTTGTTTTGGGACTTCTTTTGGTCCAGTATATGAAGTATTTTAGTTTTCTTAAGCCCATGTCCACAAAACAGGACTCGTACTCTCGTACAAAAATTAATAAATTTATCCATTTTTATGTAAGCCCATTTGAGTAGTTTAGTACTACTCCCAACTCAAAATGTTGAATCAGAAATTTAGTAACCAAATGCTAAGACCAAGAGGTATAGCACGTGAGGAGAGGGGGGGGGGGGTGTTGATAAACGGGTGATTTGCCGGCGTTAATAATATTGAATTATTTATATATTAAGACTAAAAATAGGTCTAATGGACCCATAATTATAGTTTAAATGTTTTTAGAGACTATGAACTAAAATGAAATATATTAACTCGAGACTAATGAGTAATTAAAGTTGTTTATCTTGAATATAAACCTAAATAGAGTGATTTGAATTAAATTAAAAAAGAATTGTTTGAATGTAGGTGACAATTAAATCAAAGATTACATTGCAAATTTGAAAGTCCACGTGGAGATAAGGAGATGCAATTCATGAAGGCTCACAACTTCACATGATGACAAAGAAAATCAAATTTGCGAAGAAAGGCAACGTGAAGATTAAATGATGATGGCCCAAAACTCAAACAATCAAATAAAAGAAAAACAAATATCAACTTGGACCAAGCCTTACAAAAGGAAAAAAATCAAGTCTTTGAGTTGGTTTTGATCGGTGAACCTTATGTCGAGCCTACATGAAATATTTGTGGCCCAATATTGATTTCAGCCCATGTGAATTTAAAAGGAAGTTACGAAGGGAACAAAAGAGGGATCGACGGTAGGGCTGTTCACGAATCGAACCGAACCGAACGCAGCTCCGCTCGAACTCGGTTCGGTTTTAAACCGAGCGGCTCGGTTCAGATCGGATTTATAAATTCGAGCGCAAACTTCATGCTCGAACTCGGTTCGGTTTTAAACCGAGCGCTCGGTTTCGCTCGGTTTTGCTCGGTTTTGTGTTACAAAGGGTCGCGGTCGGAGATGGGTCGCGGTCGCAAGTTCGCGGCTCGCTGTAGGGTCGGAGATGCGGTTGCAGGTTTGCAGATTCGCGGCTCACAGCAGGGTCGGAGACTCGCGGTCACAGGTTCGTAGATTCGGGCAGCAGGGGTTGGAGACTGGTCGCAGGTTCTCAGATTCGAGCAACGCCCTGGTCGGCGGCCGCAAGGTGAGGCCCAAGGGTGGAAGCTGCTGGAGAGTGGAGAGTGGAGAGGGGAGAGTGGTCGCAGGTCGCTAGAGGCTGGCGACTGGACTGCTGGAGGAGACGAGGAGTGGACTGTGGAGGGTGAGTAGTGAGGACTGAGATAATGAGGTTTGAATGTATTGGTGTATTAGGGTTTTGAGCTTTATACTAAAAATTTAAAATATTTGTAATTAATAAATAACTAAATATAATATAAATTACCATATATAATTATATATAATATATAAAAACTAAACTAATAAATAATTCGAGCGAAACCGAGCGAGCGACCCTTCGCTCATGCTCGGTTCGTTTTGAAACCGAACCGAGCCGCTTGGTTCATTTACAATCGAGCGGAAATTCGAACGAGCAAAATTCCGAGCATTTTTCGAACGAGTTCGAGCGAGTTTCGAGCGTCGAGCTATTTGAACAGCCATAATCGACGGCAAAAACTAAAGGGAGGAGTTCGACATTAGTTTTGCGGAGGGGGACGAAAGGCACAGCCTTTTGGCTGTTGGCATTACACAAAGCAACCGATCGCGTCAAGATTAGACGATTTGATTATGAGTATGAGCGGTTAGTTCGCCCGTGATCATTCCCCGGGTGCAGGGTTAGTGATAGATTTTGTTTATCTTGGTTTTTATCTATTATAGACTTAAACTTTGGTTGTTTGATCATTTCTTATTGTTTATGTGTTTGTTTGTTCTCATTGATTGATCCAATTTGGATAATTGTTTTGGTAAATCGTTCATCAAATTATTACTCTTAGAATTATTAATCATTGAATTATTTATTTTTACATTATCTTAAACTGATGTTTGTTAATAATTTAACTAGGTTGACATTAGTTAGTTTCTTACTATCTAATTTAATAACCCGTTATCTAGTTAGTAATCACGTTTCAACAGAAATAACAAACTAATCATGTCTATATGATTTCTAATATAGTATAACCTAGTTGACACGATTCACTCTCATACCTGAAAAACCGGTGTGATCATCTTTTAGTTTTATTTTATTTAAAATTAATTGTTTAGTTTTGTTATTCTCATCCACATCCATTACTGTCAAAGTGACAATAGTATAGTTTTAATTAATAAGTTAGTTAAATAATCAAACAAATCACGTAACGCTAACCACATGCTCTCCTTGGATACGATACCTGACTTACCCTAGTTACCTAGGTTAATTAGGTTTTTGCATGATCCATATGACAGGTCATCAGGGGGGTTGTCGACGTGGCTCACGCTTTCACCACTTCGCTCATCCATGAGCCATCTAGGGTTTTCTGGAGAGCTGGTTCGGTTGATGACGTAAAATTAGAAAATGCACACCTAATCCAACCAATGTTTTCAGAACGGGTTCGGCCTAAAATTCACTGGTCCAAAGTATCGAACTAAACATGTAGCGTTTGTTGTTCCTTGCTCCAATGGTGTAGTTGGTAAGTCTGATCCTAGTATTAAAAAATTTCTAAAATATGATTATTATTTATTAAATAAAATTCTAAATATTATTATGTACAGTTAAAAAACAGTTTTTTTAAAAACATCCATGTACCAGTTCCAAGTCAAAACCAGTCCCATCTTTGTTTGGGTTATTGTAAAAAGTTCTTGCACTACCATGACATAAGTTTTGGACCAAAGAATTGACAACCGCAAGATATGGGTTTCCGATTAAAATTGTATCACCCATAATCACTATTAGTGTGTGCATAAAGGTTGAAGTCATCTTCTTTGGGATACCATAAACAAAGAACATGTTTACCTTTGAGGTATCTAAATATGTGTTTGATTGCATTGACATGTGATTCTTTGTGATATGCCTAATATCTGGCACACAAAAAAACTCCAAACGAAATTGTTGTTTTACTTTTAGTGAGATACATAAGAGAGCCTATCATATATCGATAGTGAGTTTGATCAACTGATTTGCCATCTGGATTTTATTTAATTTTCATCAGTATCCACTAGAGTTCTAATAGATTGACAATCTATAAAGTGAAACTTCTTTAGCATGGTATCTACATACTTGAATTGGTTGATGAATATTACATCTGTTGTTTGTTGTACTTGCAATCCCAATAAGAGAATGAGTTCACCCATTGCTCTCATTTGGGACTTGAAATGCATGAGTTTTTTTAATTTTTTTTGAAGAGTTGTTTGTTTGTTAAGCCAAAGATGATATCAAGCCCTTTCTTCTTTCTAAATAGAGTTAGATTAATCTTTCCTCTTCATACCCGCATTGAATGAGAAGAGATGATAATGTCTCTTACCACTTCCGAGACACTTGATGTAGACCATAAAAAGCTTTGTCAAGCTTGTATACCGTATGTGGGAAATCCGGGTATTCAAAGTCGGCTGGTTGACCGACATTGACTTCTTCTACTACTTTCCCATACAAGAAGGCACTCTTGACATCAATTTAATAAATAGTGAACTTCATGGAGGTAGAATATGCAAGAAAAAGTCTGATAGCTTACAATGGAGCTACTGGTGCAAACACTTCATCATAATCAATCTATTTTTCTTGTCTATAGATTTGGGCAATTACCCCAGTTTTGGTTCTGATTAAAATTCCCCAGTCATTGGTTTGGTGTCTTTATAGCCTCCTGGTTCCATTAGGATGCCATCGTTCGTGAAGGTCAACTAGTTGTCATACTTCTTGTTTTCTAAATTGAAGCAACTCTTCTTATATTGCCTCGATCCAGCTATTATCCTTAAGAGCTTCTTTGATATTCTTTGGAATAGTCTGACACAAGAAGCATGAGAACAAGCAGATTTTGCAACACATGATTTGCTTCTTATCACCCATTCATCTAGATCACCAATAATGTTAGATACTAGATGCCCATATCTATTCATCCGGTTTGGAAGCAGCAGTTTTTCGGGTTGGAACCGGTTCGGGTCCGGGTCCGGGTCAGATAGTCGGGTTTCATTCTAGAACAAGTTTTTGTGCACCTCTAAATTATATTGTATGAACATGCTACATAGCCCTTCCTAAAATCGGCCCACATAATATGCAATCCTTCAAAAGCCCAGAGGCCCATTTCTATTCATCCGCGGGTGCCGTCATCCGTGTCCGTGTATTATATGACATTAACTGTAGCATAAAAAATCGGTTAACGAGCTTTTTATTATTGACGATATATATGTATTTAAGAATAAATAAGTACATATTGATTGAAATATTGACGATACAATAATAAATGTTATAAAGGTTTTAATACATTTAAATCTTCCAATGTTTTATTGTTTTCTATAATCACAGGCAATTGATTTTCTTAACTTGCATCTAGGGATGTGAATTATGCCCCTTTGATTCATGTGTCTAGGTTGACAATACTAATATCTAGATAAAATTTAAAAAGTTAAACTACGATCGAGCAATAATTTTAAAGAATTCGTTTAAAAAGTTAAACGACGTTACATGGACTAATAATATGATGGGATAGTTACTTATGAAATAATTATTAGAATTTTGTGAAATAACTAGTGTTTAACTAATATTTGTAATTTATTGAATTACAATTATGAAATTAATTAACTAAGTTTGTGGTTTAGAATTACAAAGAAGTGTGATTATATATATATTTGATATAATATAATATATAAAATTAATTAAGTTAGTTGATACAATGTTTATGTTGAATCCAAAGCTAAAAAAGTGGAATATTAGATATTTTATCACAATAGGTTTATGTATCTCAATCAGATTTAAATAATAAGGGTAAGTAATTGATTTAAGCTTTTTATCCATAAATTAGGCTAGCACAATTAACTGAATGTAAAATTAATTGCCATTGCATCATACATTGACATATCTCGGTCCGTCTGGACACCATACATTGACGCATCTCGGTCTGTTTGATAAAACCAAACGACCATGCGTTTATCCTCTTAAACGATCGTTTAGTATTTTTCTTCCAAATAAATGATACCTAGATTATCATGTATGGAACTTCCAAGCTTCTACACATGTTTTGAAGTTCACAAATACAATATTACAATTGAACACTAGTTTGCTAGTAGTGTTATTGTCGTGAGCCTATGGAACTCTTACTAGGATGTCATAGTAGTTAGATTTGGAAAAGTATAACCATGAGGAAGACTTGAAACATAAATTACCACAAGTCCACAATCATATCAAGCATTAATTTTTCTGGAACCAAATAAAGTAAAAATGTTGTGGGGACTAGCTTTCTAGAAAACTTGTCTATTTACAAAACCTCATAGATCATTTCTCATTAATTATTACAAACGACCATTTTATTGATCAGGAAGGAAGTCAACTTGGTGGTAAATATAATCAAATACGAGTTCTTAAACAAGCAGCTTCTTAACATTTAGACCAACAAGGAATTTACATTCCCATTTATGCTAAACTATTTTTTTTGTTACTTGCCTACAAGTATTTAAATTATTTGGAAGTGTAATAGTATTTAAGAAATTCTAACTTTTTTTATCCATCCCATTATTTTGGATACTAATATTTCAATTTCACGTATAATACTTCCAATTTTCATGAATACAACATCTTCCTTTTCATCATTTGTACACAACGAAACCAGAAAAGCATGGCAAAACTTGAAGAAGCTCACGTTCGTGGTCATTGTTAACTGATGTGAGTGTGTTGGGATGATGTTTAATGTGCTTAAATGGTTAATGTTATGTGTATTTGTGTGTTTAATTGCATGGAATTGATTAACTACGAGCGAATATGCTTTTGTAAGTTAAACGAACAAAGTGGAAGCTTACATGGAGAACTTATGTGATAAGTGGTGGTTGGATTGATGTTTATGATGATTAAAGGTGAAACCCAAAGAATATTCATGATATGAGAGTTTCGGGATGTAATGGGAGCCAATAGATCAAAAATGAAAGGATGAAGATGTTAAGGGACCTTGCAATGGTAAAATGAACATAACTTGAGCTATGAGTGGAGTTACGGGGCCCATTACCAATCAGCGGAAAGCTCTCGGAAAGCCGCACAACAAGAAACTGAAGATTAAACTTGAAAATAGAAAGGTGTCAAGAGTAGCCTACGGTGGCTAGCGTAGACTACATTGGAACCGACGGGAAATCTTATTAAAAACATGTTTTTAGGGTTTTTCAGGGATCTCTGATTCCAATTTGTCTTCTAACCTTTGGGAACGAGTTTTGGGCATTCCAAAGAGCTTCTTTCACCATTTCAAAGGATCCATTCATCATTACACCATCAATCATGCCTTCCAACATCAGATTCACAAGCATGAGTGGCTAATTCTCTTGTGACTTCTTCCAAACGGATGGTTCTTATAGGTTTCATATTTGTTTCAATTGTTTATGTATTTGATTTGCTTATGTGATGACAAACGTTTAGCAAATTGATGATTTAGTTAATAAACAATTTACCAGTTTTTCAAGTTATTTCTTTACAATCGTGTTTTGCTTGATGACAGGGCTTAGAAACGGATTGGGTGACTGAAGAGGGTTGACTTGATACTGATTTATTGGATAATTGGATTATACTAGTATTTGACATGATTAGTTGTATAGGTTTGTTGATAACAACTTGTCTCCAATTACTATCTTAACTGATTTCAAAACACTATGTCTATGTGGTGTTTAATAAACAACTGAGTTTTATGTGAAACCTTATACCTGAAGTCTGGAAGAGGTTACGTCCGTTATAATTGAATTCAATCCATTTTGGTTTCCTTTTTTTTCATTCAAATCACATCTTCATAATTTATTTTTTAAATCATTTAGAACAAAACTAGAAGCTAAAATTAACCACTAATTTCTCTGTGAATACGATACCTTACTTACTCTAGCTACCAAGGTTAATTAGGTTTTTGAAAGACTAAACGACGGTTTATCATTAACATATACACAAAAACAAGACACGAGGTATCATCTGACAATTATTCAAT
Organism: Flaveria ramosissima; assembly: GCA_025215565.1. Taxonomy (NCBI): domain Eukaryota; kingdom Viridiplantae; phylum Streptophyta; class Magnoliopsida; order Asterales; family Asteraceae; genus Flaveria; species Flaveria ramosissima. The sequence goes on from CM046037.1 coordinate 12,173,188, forward strand.
ATGGTATTTATCAAAATGTGCAAATTTATGTAATCTCATCTTTGTGGTTCATCTTATCTCTTGTGGGACTCTGAAACAAATCTCAATATTTTTTCTTTAATAGATGTTTAAAACTTCCAAGCTTCTTTAGATATTGTAAAGTTTACAACTGCATTTTTACATATCCACACTAGTTTGTGATGTTGTCATGAGCCTTAGAAACTTTTAATAAGATGTCATAGTTGTCAAATTCGTTTTGTTCATTCATATTGTTTGGATCCACCACAAAGTCCTTAGGTTTTTGTGTTGTCAAAATAAATATTATCTATGGTACTCTATAAAAGTGTGAACTTGAAGAATCCCATGAATATTCCTCATCATCCTTCCTATTGTGCTCATTCTTGTTGTTTCAATAAGATTTAAGCTTATTAAATCCATTAACCACAAACTTCACAATGCATGTGTACTTTCAAGATGTATACCACCAAAAATTACTTTAAAACAAGCCTAAACCAACGTTGACTAACAACTGAATGGTTGTTTAACTAGACAAACATGACGTCGGCCATGGCCCAAGATGGCCATTTAGTTTGATACCCAAACAATCGGTTGACATCTATTTGTTGATGACGTTAACTCTAAAACGATCAAACAATCATTTTGCGTGTATTTAAATAACTCTTCTGAGGTGATTGGTTTGGGATCAGATTTCAGTTGGTGTGAGATTTGCCCCAATAAAAACCAACTAGGCTATATTATTGTTCTATACCTAGAGAATTTCAGATTATATATGTTAATTACCTATATATTGTAATGGTGTCCATATATAGAAAAACACAACACTTTACACACACATGTCATAGTTAATATCCACAAGTTATTTGCGCCTTTAAATCATGGAAAAGACAAAAAACCAAAAGAAATTAATAAAATTTTGGAAGATATAAGAAAGGTAATATTAAAGCCAAGATAGGTATGAATAATGATATTAAGGAGCCATGCATGCTCTTTCTTCTTCATCACAGCCTGTCAGTTATCGATCAACGAGTCACCTCCTTTTGGACCACATTCACCCTCGTGCCCACGGCCACCCTTTGCCGGCCCTCTACCTCCTCCGATATCTATATCTATATGTCTATATACATTTATATATATATATGCTATTACCATACATACATACATGCATCATGCATGCATGCATGTTCTTATCATGGACCACTGTGCAGATATACCTATATACAGGCTTTCTTTATAATTGTCTTGTGAAAATTGAGATTTTTACTTACTTTTCGTGTAAGATGATGTGATAGATCAACAAGAACTTTTGTTGACACTTCAACCTATCATAGGTGCTTTAAGTTTATTTTGAGTTATTATCCAACAAATTACAAGGTGGGTAGCAAAATTTTATTGTCCATCAGGTGTCCTTTATGTTATTTATTTTTTTATAAAAATAGTTACTATATATTTTGGGTTATGAAAAGAACGTATGTATGTATATCTAGACTAGTAATCTTTATATTGGTTATATTATTTTGGTCCACATGCTTTTAATCACCTATTATCTATTTATTAAAGTAAAATACTTTATCACTTGCTGTAAGTTGCTGGGGCGACATAGTATGCGACGTGATAAATTATAGACTAACAATCGACCCTATTTGTTTTCAGACTAAATGTACGTCGAAACGTAAATTAACTCAAATTTTAACGTTGAACGTAAACATATTATATTTGATTCGGTTCATTTCTAAAAAAAATTATGATAAAACATAGGCGGACCTTGACACGTAGATCATCTCAAAATGTATATAATAATAAAAACGAAAACGTTTTATATTTGACCCGACTTGTACCGACATGTACATAAGAATACGAGTGTTAAAAATTAGTTTTTTAAAATAAAAATTGTAAAGGGAAAAACATCAAATTTTAGAAACATAAGAGGTTCAAAGTGATATTTTATAATGTTTTAAAAAATGTCATGATGTAAATGTATCAAATTTGATTTGTTAGATTTGAATTAAACGAACACTCAATCAACAAATATTATATTTAATAAACAAATAATATCCATCGTGAATATATATAGGTAATTGTGTTTAACTTTAAGAATCATCTCTACATAAGACGGAAATTATGTGTAACTTTAAGAGTATCCCTACATTAGACAAAGAGTTGCAAAATCTATTTACTTTAATAAAAATTAGTAATTTAGGAAGACACGTGTTAGTATCAAATTTATCCTCACAAAAAAATTTCCGTTTCTCTCACTTATTAAATAATAACATTATTTACTAATAGTATTAATTAACTCCTTTTAGATTAAAAATATTTTTAAATAAATTAAGAATGAAATCTTCTTGTTATTTATAAAGAATAGATTTATATACAGTAAGAAAATTTTATAAAAATAAACTATTTTAAAAATATGAAATACTTTAAAATTGATCTTTATAAATATTTATTATTTTATAAACAAAAATAATTAAAATTTTGAGTTATAGTAAGGTTTTTAAAAATGAAAAAAAACAGTATTCTTTGAAACAAAATGTTTAACTTTATTTTTTTGAAAAAGTTTAAAAAATAAATATTATTATTTTATTATTTATAGTTCTCATTTGCACATAATTTCAATCATATTTTATGTTATAATATCAATTTATAATTAGTAAATTTACATTATATTTAATATTTTTTATTCAATTCGCATAATACACGTGTTTACTAAAACTAATCTATCAATATAAGGCCCAAAATAAAAAAAAATAAAAGAATACGAACAGAAACTTTCGGAGTTTGATCAAATTAACTCTGATCGATACTTTTTATTAATTAGAAAAGTTGATGTACATGAAACAATAAAACCCCTATCTATGCTTTACTAAAATTTATTCATACACATCTACTCATTACAAGAAAAATTGGAAGGTGGGGCAGCCACAATTGGACGCTACCAACCTACATGTGTTACTTTGCAGCTTGTTTAATTTTCAATAAATTAATTTGAGCCTTTCACTTCTATTATCACATTTATGCATCAATTATTAAATAAGATTTAACAGCCAGACCTAAAATTTCACCCCATATCGTACTTATCTAGACAAAAATCAACCAAAATCGTATATACGTATCGAGCGACTTTCGTGTTTAAGTTCTTTGATAGGTTAAGTCAACTACTACCGTCAAGTCTTTGTTGGTACGTATATGTATAGATATACTTATTCATCTATGTATGCATGTAGTTATATTTGTATGCATGTATTTGTATATGTATGTGTGTGTAGATATTTGGAGTGGTCCATGATGAAGAAGTGCTTTTGCTTTGAATTATTTCAAGTCATTTTCCAAAGGGAGAGGGCCATGCATCCCTTAAAGCTTTCTCTCAATAAAGAAATAAAGTTGTACCAAGCAACACACACCCACCCATTTTTTTCTTTTAATGCTATTCCTGCCTTTAATTTCATTTGCATGTTTTTCTATTACATTGATTAATTAAACATATACATATCCTTAATAAAGGGGTGAATTTTAAAAGGTCAAAAAGTCAAATACAGTCAAGAGTATATATATGACTGTAAATAAAGAAGTTAACTTTGTAATTGTTTTAAGGAAAATATATGGACATAAAAAGTGGAGCCATACCATGAGAATGTTGGTTGTTTACTTAATGAAGGGAAAGTGACCCTAATGAGAAAGACAAGGCATATTTTTGGTCCTCAATCCCCAGGTAATATATATGACCATAGCATCCTGAAGGTAACTTTTTTCTTGTTTTTATACAAGCCTTCTTTTAATAACTGTTAGTACCTTTAATAATTGGATACTTAATTATATGCATTATTAGTTTGACTAACATTTGCCCTTTTTGGCCCCTATCCTACCAACTCGATAATGTTTTGGAAGAAAAATAAGAGAAAATTTGATGAAAATATAGGAAGATTATTTGCTTAATTATACAACGGGATTGATATTAAAATATTATCTCATAGTGAAAATAAGAAAGGAATAAAGAGGAGAAGAATGTTTTTAGAACCAAATCGGACAGCGAATCGTTACTGTTTCACTGGTTGAACCGGATTTAAAAATCGGATAACGTTATAATTATAAATAGTTATATATCATTCAATATACGTATATTATATGTGTATTTTATATTTATATATAAAACGAAAAAATAATATTATGTTCTACACTTCAATTTATCAGTCGACCACCCGTTAAACTCATTCTAATCCAAAAAATAAAAATAAAAAATATCAAAAATCTGTCCCTACTTGGTTCTTGACACGACCACGAGACCACATAGGTTGGCCCTTCGAATCCAGCTCCGATCCGTGTCGCTAAACATTGATCTGAACTTATAATGATGTCTTCCTATGACTATAAAATATACTATTAACTTGTAATATAAAATAGGGGTGGCTAAATTAATTTGTAGGTCCTACGTGAATTAAATAAATAAAACCTTTTTACAAACTAATTTGTATTTTCAATTTCGATATGGCGTCTCTTAAAAGAACTCTAACATATAAATGTATCAAACTTGTCTATATATACATTTAGCATCCGATACTAAGTTATTAATTAATTTATATAATTTTATTTGAATTATAAAATATGACGGCCCTAAGCTAAAGTGCTTAATTTTTTATACATCGACTCACCTTGAATATAAGTTTTCAATTTATGATATATAACATTTTCTTAGAATAATTCAAGTTTTACCAATATATTTTAATCATATTTCACTAACAAAACATTTTCAATTAGTTCCAATTATTCCATCATTTTAAGATCTACCTACAGTTAAACTGTTCTTTTATTTTAGAGTTTCATTCTACTCTTTTAAAACCAACACGCCAGTTGTTGACTCTTTTCATCTCTTCTAAACTTTCTCCGGTTTTAGCCCGAGTTGTATGAGATGGAAACTCGTCCCATGTACGATTCGGAGGCCACACCAAAATCTTGAGTTTCTTTTGGATTTTCTTCTTGATCAATCACCACTGCAACATTGTCATAATATCGTATTATCATTACTGTTGTCACATTTAAGTATGTGCATACAATTACAACTCTAACCACTTTTGAAAATCACTTTCTTTTGTTAGAAATTATTATGTGCACGTTTTTGTTAGCTACTTTAATAATTACAATGGTTAAACAACTAAATATAAACCTAAATTTCTTATGTAAACAAGAAACTCACAGCTTAATCAACTGCAACATCTTGAGTTCTTGACATCTTAATATATTCGTTTTGTATACTATTTGTGATTCTAAAGTAGCAAAATGGTTGGAATTAAAAATTAAGAAAAAATAAACAGGAACCAAAAGTTAGCTAACAAATTGTTATTCAGATTCTTTGATTTATCCGAATTCGATCCGAATTGAATTCAGATGGATCTGGATCGAATAACAATATCCCTAATTCGGATGGATTGGATTTCGGATATGAATATGTAAATTTCAAACCTGAATAATCCAATACCAACAACCAAATAATCCGTTATTAGATCTGATAAACAACCTTATATAACAAGCAAGTGATCACAAACCTTAATTTACTTAATCTGAATAGAAATATATGATTATTAAAAGGGACCAAGTGTATAAATACTTACTTAGTGACATTTTACCTAATAGTAATTATATTAATAAAATAAGAAAATATCACGTCTTAAAATCTAGCACGTTTAATTAAGCAAAATTATCATATCAACTCATAATAAAAAAATAAATATTAAAAAAAATCTTTTGCTATATAATGAAATTAACAATACAATTTAATTTTAATGGTATACCTATTAAGGTCATACTAGTAAATAAGTTCCACGTTTTATGACAGTTTAAAATACATAAGAGAAGTGTACGAACCATCAACATTAATTAAAAGAAAAGAATAACTAAAATATAAAACACGTAACATTAACTTTTATATGTTTTCATTTATTTTTTTACAGGGTAACCATGTGTTGAAGTGGAAGTATTGTAAAAGTAGTGTTATCAAATTAATTTATTCGCGGCCCCTAGCGTTATATTGATAAAATATATATATTTAAATTTTTATAAAACATTATATTTTAAAGAAATAAATTATGTTACATCGATTAAAAACATAAAAATAAATACTGACACCGATTTCGATAATATTGATACTATGACAAAGAAATACATTATTCCAAACGTAACTCGTTCTTTTACGACACTGTACGTATGATGTGACCCATAAAATAAAGCCATGTTTTTACATCTATCGAAACCATAAACGCGCTAGTATTTGTTCCAGTAATAACAATAAAAAGAACTGATATTCTTCAGGTGTTACTGCTCCGTTCATCTCGGTACAAGTACATCCACGACAATCGATACAACTTACAATACAAAAATTAACCCTATTTTGAATGTAACCCCATTTTTAACAAAAAATATCTCGGAACGTCAAAAAAAAAAATTAAATTAAACACAACCGAGTATTAAGTTTTTTTTATTTGAAGTTAAGACTCAAATGCTATTAGAGAAAATCAAATTAGTAATAATTAAAATGAGTTGAAAGCATATTTTACATATAGTAAGCAACAAGCGAGCTACTTTTCATACCGTTTGTTATGGGTTTATAATGTTGAATACAATTTAAACAAACATCTACGCATATTGTCGTTGAGGAGACATCCTCATAGTACAGAACTATAATTAACACAAAAAAATATTGCTCATTTAGGCCGTATCGACGATTGCATTAAATTATGTGTGGTAGGTTATATTTGTCTCCTTTAATAATTATGTAAGTTACACCGAAATGTCATATCATCAGTTGTGGCTTACATGAATGTATACATACATAGGATTAATAAAGTACTATAATAAACAATGTGTTATACGAGTTAAATAAATAATATATCAAATAACATATTAAAAGTTAAAAAAATAAGAGTTATTATTATTATTTTCTTAAAATAAATAAATAAATAAATTATTTTGTATTGTTGAACCGAATTAAACCACTGACTTTGAGAACCGACCAATTAATAATCAGCCTGAACACATAGAACTGAACTGTTGATGTTATTGTGTTGCGGCTGAGTTTGACTAGCCTAGTCATTCAATTCGACACATTTTCATGTTATTGATTTTAGGTAAACAAAAAAAGTTAAAACAAATTACAATCACATAATATATTACTAAAGTAAATTACAAATATTGTCCTTTAATATATCATAAATAACGAATCTTATACTTAAACTTTGAAATTTAAATTTGAGATTATCATGTTACATCTTTTTTACTAGAGTAAATTACTATTTTGGCCCCTATGGTTTAGGCCGTTTAACCCTTTTAGTCCAAAAAGGAATCTTTTGACATATAAGACCCTGATATTGCATTTTATAACGGTTTTGGCCCCTAAGACTAACTCTGTTAATTTATTCCGTTAAATATAAGGGCATTTTGGACCATATACACTTCAAGGGCTATTTATGTAAATTATAAAGTTTTTTTTAATAATTAGGGGGCTATTATGTAATTACTCAAATTACCAAAAACAACCCCTCAATTTTCCTTCTCTTCTAAACGAGTTTTTTTGTTTGAATATCTAAAAAATGTATTTATATTTAATTTTTCTAAGCTATTTATTGTTATTTTATTTTTTTCCTTTACCTTTATAATTTCTATTTAATAAAAAACGTTTTAAATATAAAAACATCTTTTCTTAAGCTTTTATTTTTATAAACATCTTTTTAATTTGTTTTTCAAACTTTATTTTAAATCATTATCTTTAAAAATACTTTCATTTTTTTCCATCATTTGTTTGTTAAATCAGTTTATTTGTCAAAATTTATTCATCTTATAAAACTTTATGTCTATTAAAATAGTTTTTCTAGAACCATCATTTCTTAACCTCTTTTTTGAAAACCTTTCTTTTCTATAATTTTTTTTTAATATTCATTTTGAACATCTTTCGTTTGCTTGGAATTTGTTCGACTTTTTAATTACTTGGATTTTTAAAATTATTTATTTTTTGAACTTATATATTTTTAACGACTATAAGTAAATTATATAATATTGTATGTATTTTCAACAACTATATGTCTAGTGTTTATTTTTAGGATAACTATGTTTTACTTGTTTAAATTGCTAACACTTTATCAGGTTAAAAAATTTAAAAACTTCTAACTTATATTGTATAATTAAATAAAAGATTTTAAAAAAGACCAAAGATTTTAAAATTTTATAACTTGTACTGCATAATTAAATTGAAAGTTTTCTAACAAATGACTTCAAAAAAGTATACAAAACAAAATCTTTAAAAAAGTATTTATTTTTATATATTTAAAACATGTTTTATTAAATAATAATAATAATAATAATAATAACAATATAATAATAATAATAATAATAATAATAATAATAATAATAATAATAATAATAATAATAACAACAACAACAACGAAAGAAAACCAAAATAACAATATATATTTCTAACTTGTATCGTATAATAAAACAAGATATTAAAACGGTTGAAAGATTAATTTTTTTTAAAAATGAATAATTTTGAAAAAAATGTTTATAAAAAACGATGTTATGTCACATCCCGGCGGAAGCGTGAAATGCTTGGGTGTACTATTCAGCTTAGAACACATTGATTACAAAGTAAATGCAACAAATATTATAATAGATGATATATCATAACATTATCATAGATAATTATGAGTTCGGGTTACATCAGAACTAAACTTTCTGAAAATCTAACATAACCCTATTACAAAAAGTTTTGTTAACTGCTACATCTTCAGTAGTAGTGGAAGTGAGCGTCCACTGTCAAACTAAGGTCATACATGTTTACAGTTAACTTAACACAAGTTCTTCCCATCACCTCGCTCCATCCATTGTACACATCAAACGAAAACATAATACTGTTAGTCATTTTGAATACCTGAAAAAGCATACTCAAAACAGTCAATATAATGTTGGTGAGAACATAGGTTTAATTACTAAACAAAATACATGTGCAACATAAATAAGATTACAACCAAACCTACTTATAAGCCAGGTGATTTATAACTATCACAAATACAAATTATAAAATCAGATAATATAGCATCACAACATTCATCCTGTTGGTGCAAGAAATATTTTCCTAAGTAGCGCTACCTATATTACCAGACGGTTTCTCATCCGAATTAATGGTTGTAGCATAAGGCATAATGACTAGAGGTGTTCAAAGTCGGATATCCGAAATTTCGGATATCCGAAAATTTCGGATAGTGGAAATCACTATCCGAATCCGTATCCGAAATTTCGGATATCTGAAATTCGGATATCCGAAATTTCGGATACGGATTCGGATAGTGATTCGGATATCCGAATTCATTTTTTATATTTTTTTATTTTTTTATTTTTAGTTTTTTTTACAATTATTAGACATATAATATTATATAAATAATATAAAAAACTAACTCATATCATAAAAGTCACAATATACATTAAAAAATCTCAATCTAAAGTATAAATATATCTAAAATTAAAAAAATAAAAAAAATATTTTTTAGTTTTCGGATAATCCGTCCGAATATCCGAAACTTTTGAAAATCACTATCCGAATCCGAATCCGAATTTTCGGATATCCGAAATTCGGATATCCGAATTTTCGGATATCCGAAAATTCGGATATTTCGGATTCGGATTTTCGGATTTTCGGATCGGATTTTCGGATTCGGGTATTTTTGAACACCCCTAATAATGACAGTAATATAAAAAAAGTCTTATTTATAATAGCATCAATCATAAAATAGTATGCTTTTTCTCTCAAAACTTATGAATGTAAAAATAGGGCTATGAATCTCATCTCTATTCCAGCAAAAATCCTATAAAATATTTATATGTTAGAAATAATCTTATTTCTTTAAATTTTTCAGCACTTATAAATAATAATTTTAAAATAGTAGTTATAATTATTCATATATCACCAAATTTTGATAGCACATACATCCAAAAATCCAGATTAATATGTAAAAATTTCAACTAATAGTTATTTATAGATAATTTTCTAGAATATTTACAAAATTCAAATAAATCAGTAGAAATATCTACAGATTTTCTAATTTTACCAAAATTTACCAGGATCTATATTCTGAAATCTATATTATCCCATAAAAGTTTAGGTTATTAACTCATAATAGACAATTTTACTATGATTTTTACCAATTTTACATAAATTAGCATAAATAGTTAAACATCTATAAAAATTTTGAATTTCACTTATACTTTCTATTCAGGGTATCATAGTTTATGTAAATTTTTCATAATTAACTCTCCTTTTAGCTATTTCTTCTTATTTTCTAATTACATAATGTTCTAAATTATAAAACTCAGTCATACCTACGAATTAAATCATGAAAATTATTCAGTAAAGTTCTATAAAATATAAGGTCCATCATATAATTTTTCCAGATCTTTACCAGGTTCGGAGCCTCCATATGATAATTTCCTTTTATTACCTTGAATAAATTACATAAATTAATTAACTTATTATTATTACACCAAAATTTACAGAATGCTATTTCTAATATTTTCTAAAAAGTTCCTAATTTTATTCCCACAATCATAGTCATTTAGGTATTTAATCAAATTTATCAAGAATACTCATGTTTTCTACCCTTTTATTTGTAATCTTTTTGTTTAAATCCGTGGTTTATAAAACTTTTCAGTTTTTTTTATTTTTGAATCCTTTCTCTTACTGATTTTTGATAAAAATCATGTGTTCATGAGGGTTGTGAATAACCTTGATGTTTTAACTTAAAGGGTTGGTTATATGTGTTTGGTTAAACACATATACACTTCTTAAACTTGGTAGTTATAGTTTGAGGATCAAACCATGTTTCGAGTATAAGATTTAAAAGAGTTGCTAGCTAGATCCTTGATAACCCGATTGATGAGATGGTTCTTGAACTTTGAAGATTGATCATAAACTAGTTGAAGACAACTTAGTGTTATGATGTTCTTGAGGATGAGAACCGGTTGATGATCAAAGGATGGTGATGATAGTTGTGTGATGTGAGGGCTGAGAGCAAGAGAATGTTGGTTTTGTGTTTTGGGAATCGAGTGGGAGGGGGTGAGCCGAGAGAGTGATGGTGGTGATTCACGGTTGTGATGGGTTGCGGTTGTGTTTCCATTGTGGCCGAGGGGTGCAAAGTAGTGGAGGGGGTCATAATTAAGTCTAGGTTCTAGGGTGATGAGGTGTGGCTCTTAGAGTCCTTAGGTGTCTTACTTAGGTATTAAGGTGGCGGGTTAATGGGTGGTTAGGGAGGGGCCGGCTAGGTGGCGGTTTGGCGGGGGGTGGGTTAGTGTTAAGCCATGCAAGGTGGCGGTGTAGGGTGGTGATGTCACACCCCCGCTAAAAGCGGAAACACGGGGATGTAACGAGACCGGGATCGTCATAACACATGGTAAGCGATAGAGAGCAATATAAATAAATGATAACATGCGTGTCATGACGACACCCGACAACAAGGGGACTTGTGTCGTGTTTAGTCAATGTTCACGACAACATAGGCATAAGCAACATGGTAATGATAACACATATCCACATAAAGAAGAAAATGTAATCGTTAATTCCTACAACCCGGGAACAAGTTTCAAATGTTGATAATTGTTTACAAGCGTTAACATTGTTCAACAAGATTGTTTTATCAAACATGAGCTAAGTCCCAAAAATGCATCCTAGGGTCTCCACTAAGGCAGCACACCTAGATTCCTGGACTTGCATGATCACCTGAAAAGATATGCTTAAAACGGTCAACTTAATTGTTGGTGAGCTCGCAGGTTTATGTAATAAAAATGTAATTGATGCTGTAATAAGTAAGCTCGTCGGAATACCGTGAATACAGTTATTACACAAGTAAATATCACATGACATGAGCTTTGCAACCAAACCTAGCGACGTACACAAAGAAATTGTCGGCATATATTCACCCAAGGGCCCGTTCCTGGCCACTGATAGTACCAACTAGTATACCATCGAACGAGGGTGGGGGTGTCAACCCAGTAGTACTACCAATACCTAACCGTCGGTTCCCACACTGGAATTAAATAGTTGCAAAGATAGAACCACACAGCAGGCCCAAGCATGTATCAAATAGTACTTGCAACACAGTAACACGTTGATTCCTTGTATGTAAAATGTATGTAAGTTGTACAGCATAAAAATTGTGTAAGCATACTTTTCCCCCAATTTGTAAATGATTGAAAGATTGTATAAGCGTAAAAAGGGGCCACGAAACTCACTTGTTAGGTGGTAAGTATGTATGAGCGAGTTATCCCAAATGTTGAATGCAAATAAACAGTCAAACACCTATTGACAGTTATTGTATAGCATTAATGATATGATATATGTATAAGCGCGTAGTAATGATGGGTCGGTTCGGGTCGTATCGGATGGGTCGCGCACAACACACACAGACTGACATACGTACTAGACCTTATGTAGATCCAAGTACAAGACATTGTCGCCACTAACGATGATGTTTAAGTAAAAGTATCGTTGTTTATTGAAGAAGCATTGGATAAGTGTCAATAGTTATAAGTCAATTTGATCGTTGTAAAGCGTTAGTTCAATTTGTTCAAAATAGTTTCTGTGCCCTTTCTCGCGTTGACTTTAATATTTGTGGCCGAACAATGGCATAATTGTGTTAGTGTTACCTCGACACCACACGACATACTCACGCCACGCACAAGGGGTCAAACACAACAAATTCAGTCGCATAACAAGGTCAGACGCACGACTCATCCTCCATTCGTGCGAATCAACCCTCAATCGTGCGAATCAGCTTCATTCGTACGATTGAGCCTTCATTCGTATGATTGGCCTTCAGTCGTACCACACAACACCCAATCGCACGACTCAACTTCCATGCGCACGAACCAACCTTCAATCGTGCGAATTAGCTACTTTCGTACGACTGAACCTTCATTCGTGCGATTGGACTCCAGTCGTGCGAACCACATTCATTCGCACACATTCAGTCGGTCACCTGACTCAATCGCACACAATCACTCAATCGCATGACTCATTCGCATACACTCAATCGCACGCATGACTCAATCGCACACAGACACTCAGTCGCACAACTCAGTCGCACGACATGCCCAGTCGCACAACTCAGTCGTGCGATTGACTCAGACGCATGATCCAGTCGCACGACCCACTCAGTCGCACGGCTCAATCGCATGGATGACCCAGTCGCCTGATCTGCAGAATCGCGACTGTGGTCGGGATGAGCAGCCCCCGAGCTGCTCTAAACACGGGTTTTACACCACAAGGACCTCCAGAAACACTCAACAAACATACACAAGCATAAAACACAAGCAAAGAGACCTCACACGCACCCATACGACCTTGTATGTTCGGGTTGAACCCGAACACCCGAAACCCTAGTTTGGACAGCCGTGAAAAGGCTAGAAAACGGACAACCAAAGACAACTACCTGCTAGAGAGGGGTAGTGTAGGCTGTAGACGGTGTCAAGACGAAGAAAAAAAGACCTCTCGGGTTGGATTTGGTGCAAGAATGGTGATTTTGTGTGTGTAGAGGGTGAAGAAGAAGAAGATGGTGAAATGGGTTCTAGGGCTGATAAGGGGGTATTTATACCCAGCCCAAGTTTGCAAAATTACAAGTTTAGTCCCTGCACTTAACCCCCGAGTTTTCCCAAATTTTGTTCGGTTGAAAAACGACTTTGTTAGGTGTGTTATATTAATTGTAAAAGTTCACTTAATGTTATTATGACTTAAGAAATGGTTATATTAAAACATTTATTATATTTATAAAATGATATATTTAACGTTTTCAAAAATGGAAGTTTTATAAGTCTTTTTAAGGTCATCACACGGTTATAACGAATGCACACACAACGATAATATTGCACACATGATATCCACATAAAGAGTCAAATAGAGATGAGGAATGACCAAATATAGAATAGATGACGAACAAACACGTTAATTGACGGACCTTAAAGTGACGGATGTCACAGGTGATTAGTGTATTGGAGTAGCTAGGTGTCAACTTGTAGTGCTAATGACCTTATTTAATTATTAAGCTAGGTTTAGACAAAGGTTTAGGTGTTTTACCGAGATTATGGCTAAGGTTATGTTGGTGTTTAGGTTTTCAAGGTGTGATTTGTTTTAGTTTTGATTCAAAGTTCCTTGATGAGATCTTGTTTGGTGGTGCTTATTTAAGTCTTTAATGCATTACATGTAGTTAAAACACCTAGTATTAAGCTAATTAATCACTTAGCCTTATGATTCATAACTAACGCATATGGTTCAAAGATTACAAAGTTTACAAGTATTTATATACATGCATACGTAAAGGTTTATGCATGGGTGCATGCATGCACATATATGTGCATAATCAACTAAACACATAACATTCCTAAAGTGTTAGTCAAATAGAACTTATCTTGATGATCCCTTAACAAAGTATAAAAGTATAGATCTATATAAAATTTTAAGATATTAGCTTGTCTAACCTTAGGGTCGTGACATGTTAAAAAGTTGAATATATTTATACAAACCACGTTTGAAATTGCATATTTTTTAAAATACAATTAAAAACCAAAATAACATAAACAGCTTAAAAACTAAAAAAAAAACATTTTTTCGAATAAACAAAAAAAACCTCATTTAGAAGGTAAGGAAAATTAGGGGGTTGTTTTTAAAAATTTGAGTAGTTACATAATAGCCCACTAATTATTAAAAGAACTTTAATTCACATAAATAGCCCCTAAGATGTAAAAAGTCCAAAATACCCTTATATTTAATGGATAAATTAACGGAGTTAGTAATAGGGGCCAAAACCGTTGTAAAATCCAATCTCAAGGTCTGATATGTCAAAAGATTTCTTTTTTAAACTAAAAGGGTTAAACGACCTAAACCACAAGGGCCAAAATAGTAATTTACTCTTTTGACTATCTGACATTAAGTATTTCTAGTTTAGCTTTTCAATCTACAAGGACTATTTATGCAATTTTTATAATTGTTGGTTTTAAATTTAGTTTTTAGTTAATTTATAAACTTTGATAATATATATATATATATATATATATATATATATATATATATATATATATATATATATATATATATTATAACATATTACTAATTACTTAAGTACTTTTATTATAATTTTATATATTTATTGTATAAATATATAATTAACACATTATATACAAATTTAAATGGTACAATTTTTATATAACGCAAAATATATTTTATTTATACAACACCATATATATTATGTTAATACATACTTTTTTATACAAACAGATATATTTTATTTATGTAAATGACATGAAGACACTGAAGATGCATAGATGTAACATGATATTCGAAATATAGTAAGGTTATAGTAAAAAGGCTTTTTATTCTAAAATGAGTAAAAAAAATCACAATGATGCACATAAAAGACACAACGAGGAATTATGAGCAATAAGACCTAATGGCGAGCGGAAAAACACAATGATGAGCAAAAAATACATATTGAGTTGTAAACACAAAAATTGTAAAACCTACAAGCTAAAATTCCAAAACCTAAATCCTAAATACAAAAATCATAGTTTTTGACGAGTCGGTTCCAACGCTGTTAAAATGAGTTCAATTGGTTTGTTTGACCCATTTTATGGGTGATTAAA
Source organism: Flaveria ramosissima (assembly GCA_025215565.1). NCBI lineage: Eukaryota > Viridiplantae > Streptophyta > Magnoliopsida > Asterales > Asteraceae > Flaveria > Flaveria ramosissima. The sequence continues at coordinate 12,188,851 of CM046037.1, forward strand.
AAAATAATTTTTAAGCTTTTTAGAATAAGAAGCATTTTTATTTGAACCCTACTTTTCCTGCAATGCTTTCAACAAAAATTGAGGTGAAATTTTTTATAAGATTGATTGTCTATTTAGAGTTAAGTTGCAAGAGATATTATATCCTTTGAGATGTTTGAAACATGTTACATGTAATATCTTTCAAAGGTAAGTTACTTCCTGTAAAGAGGTTTGGTTTACATATCCAAAAGCTAATTGTTAATGTCTAATGACCAACAATACCAACCACACTTCTCTCAACAGAGATATAGTTCTTAAAACGAAACCAGTTATGACATGCATGGCAGCATGAACAGTGACTCCATCTTTAAGAACTATCCATGAAGAACAATACTTCTTATGATTGCGTACATCCTGAAAATCATTTATCTTATTTTATTTTGTGAGTAATCCACTTAAGTTCTTATTATATATTTTAGTGTAATTAGATTAACCATGTGACTAATGTATAATTAATGTAATTATAAGTTTCATCAAAATATATAGTCTGAATATACAGAGTGTATGCTAGTTTAAATTTACTATTATTTCAATATTAGGACCTCATTGGTTCTTAGGGGTTTCACCCCTAAGGGGGTTCCAAGGGAAACGCTCCCTTGACAGATGTCTGAGGTTAGTGCCCTTATTGTTGGGGTTTAAGAGGCAGAGCTGGTAGGATCCGGCTGTGAAATTTTTTATTATGATTAAAATTCCATCAGTAACAATGCATAAAATTTGGTTTTCTTTAACATTCACTTGTGAAATTAAAAAAAAAATATGCTCCAATATAAATATAATTTTGAATTAGAAAAATCCCAAAGACAGTTTTTGAGGCATTCATACCTTGCCCCTGAAACAGAAATTCATCTTCGATATTGGTCATTTTTCTTTGGTTCAAAATTCACTCAAACTCCACACTTTGAACTTGAATACAGAATTTTATCCGATTGAACATTTGGATTGACCTCCAATAGTTTCAATATGAAAACGATTTCATGACTCTCATTTGATCCAAACTGTTGATCATCTAAGTAATATTTCTCTATAGTTATCTCTCAACAAAACTCGACACACACGAAATGATCAAGTCCATGTTTTATTTCAGTTTGAAATTCCAACCTTGAAGACGTAACTAATCTAACATAAAAATTGTTTGAACAATAAACTACTTCTGTTACTAAAATTTTGAACATCATAATTTATTTGAACGCATTTATTTATAAAAATAAATTTAATTACATCTAACTTAAATAGTAAATTCGAACAATTAAAATTTGTTTGAAAACAACAAAGTTGTGTTTTCAACAACTAGTTTTCTCAAAAACTATTATATAAATTGTTTCACGGCAAACTACCTTGTTCTCGAGGAGTCTGTTTTATTTTTACAATTTAAGTTATAATATAAAATGCTGAACACTTGTTTAAAACTAGAAAAGTTCCGTCGGCGCGTTGCGCTGGAATAGTCTAAAGCTTAAAGACACCCTCCAAATAAGTGTCTAAGTTAGTATTTGACTTTATATAGACTTGGTTCTATTTTTTTTCAATCATTCAGGAATAAGTGTACGTGCAAATGATTCATTGATATTAAATTCTTGCTACAACTAAAATCCTACAGCTTCAAATGTGATCTTACTTCAATTTGATTTTAAAAGAAAAGGATTATAAATTAATGGCTAACAACAATAAAAGTAGAGGAGAATTTGCTTGTAAAACCCAAACAACACCAGTCGAAAACCAAAAGGACAGGTGTGGGTTACGACATATGGGTTCACTTAGATGCCTCCCAAAATTTTCCATTGATCCAAGCAATATCATCAGTAAGCGTATGTGCAAATAATTGTTTGATAACTAACTACTTAGTCCAATTAAAACATAGACAATTTGTTAGTTGCACTTAGATTTTGCACACAAAGATCAAACTTTAAATTCGTTTTCTCACTTTGTTCCCTAAGAGAAAACCTGACTATATAATAATGATACACACCCTCACACATAAAACATCGACCCAAGAAATCAAAGTCACCTGATCTAATATTGTAAGAACCTGCCAAGAATAATTTTAATTTTATAAACGCAAACATAAATAACAACACCAAAAATCAAAAGGAAAGAAAGTTTTATGTCAAGCTATTTGCATAACACGCACATGGAACATATATGCAATGAATATTTCTATACTCAAAACATCATAACGCAGAATCATAAGAAAAGCTTATCCTAATAGTTTTTATAGAAAATGAAATAAAAGACTAATTGCATGTCAGTAAACATATTGCTAATGTGAATTGTGAGTTAACAAACGATAATGAACATCAACATAACCTGCTGGATTAAGGAAAAAAGAAGTGCAACCAATGAAATAGGATGTTCATAAAACATATTCTTGTTTGCCAAATCAAATATATATCCGATAAAAAAGATATGTATCCGACTTTCAACAAATTTTACCGGTAATTAAAAACTTTGTTATTCGAAGTAGGCGAGGCCAAAGAAGAAACCTAAAAAAAGCTAATGCCAAAAAATATCACAAGACAAAGCAACATATAATAAAAGCAATTATGAATTAGTAATTCAAACTTCAAACCTCTATTCAAATTAACCTATTTTTATCACAAACAAAATATGACATCTACAAAACCTAGATTCAAATAAAATTATAATTAAAATACATGCAAGCATAGTATGCCAGCATGAGTGGAGTGTAACTATGGAAATTTTCTTGAGTTGATGTTGCTCGAACCACCAAAAATGATAATAAGATGAAGCAATATGAAAATATATGTTAACCATAGTCAAAAAAATCAACAAAAAACGAAGTTGAAGAAACAAATATTACCTGAACACTTTAAGTAAAATAAATTCATACTTCATAGTCATTTTGAAAAAAGAAACTAAACTAAGGGTTCCAAATAAAACTGACAATTGGAACCGGCAACAAAGACAACCAAAGGTTGAACCCCGCGGAATGTTTGTGGTCTTCAGAACCATAATCACACGTGGCCAGCTTCATCAGTTAGTTTCACTGACTCTAACAGCGGTTGAACAGCCACCATCGGTACACCTCCTCTGTCACATATTAGGGCTTGAGGAACACAAATTTGTTAAAAGAACTGTTTGGTGGAGACCGGACGACGGTTGTCATGGTGGCAGAGGGCGATGGTCTCTCTCTTCTCCTGACTCCCTAGCCTTAGCTTTCACACGCCTATAGCTTATCTTCTCTGCCGATGAGGGTCTTCTTGAATTGGCAAAGTCGTGGGTCACTGTCGCCACTACCATTGATGTCGTCGAATGATCAAGGCTACCACCTTCCACTCCATCAACCGGCATGCTCATCACTTCATCTATCATGTAGATGCATCGTTTTATAATTAATAAATTTGCATTATGTTTATAATTATATTTATTCAACCCGTGTAATACATGTGTTTACTAAATCTAGTACTCTAATATAAGAGTAACTAAGGAGTACATGTGAAAGCGTCGCATTTCTTTTCACCAAAAAATTTCCTGTTTTTCTCTTCTATTTATTAATTACTATAATTATTAATATATTATAATACTTGTTTATAAACTAAAAATACTTTTTAATAAATTAAGAAAGAACATTTTTTATTAATGCTATTTATAAAGACAAATTTTTTTAGAAAATAGAAAATTTTTCTAAAACATAAAAAAAATTAAAATATAAATATTTTAAAATTGGTTTTCTAAAAGGTAAAATATTTATAAATAAAACATAAATGAAATTGGGAGTTATTGATGAATTTTTTTTAAAACAGTTTGTTTTGAAAGAAATGTTTAGTTTTTTTAAACAAAGAAAGTGGATATCATTATGTTATTATTAATAATAATTACTCATACATAATTTCAATTATATATTATCTTAAAATTTAATATTATAATTAATAAATATTATTTTATTTGATATTTTGTTTATTCAACTCATGTAATACACATGTTACTAAAGTTAGTAACACATAAATTAACAAACAAGATACCTTAGTCTTTTAGCAAGTAACACTAATTTAACAGTACTCGAATCTATGTTTGAACCGTATAACTTAGTAACTCGTCTAATCAATATCACTCGTACGTTAGAAGTCTTTAGAATAAATCAATAAGTATGTGATGTAGTTATATCTAAAGGAAATGATCATGATTTTTAATTGCAAATCAGATTTTTTGGACAAGTTCAATGCTTTATAATGGTCAAAGAATTTGGTATTTTTGCCAATGCAACACTTATAAAAGCTTATTACTTTTCGAAAACCATAACAACTAAGTTAAGTCCAGGTCGCTATTTAAGCCTGAGGGTTTTGATTGACATTTGTGTCTACGGGTTAGCAACATGCATAGTCTCGAAGATCTTAGGTCATTTGAATCAAAATGTGCACTATGTGTGCATGTATAGGAGTTGGAGTAAAAATAATTGCATAAACATGCCAAGCATTGGCTCATGACTTATCAATTACATTATGGTTTGTTCAACAAGTTTTACTTATATTTTTGTTTCAAGTCACGTATCAAACACAATGATATATGCATTGATATCTTATTTATTTTTAATTGTATTTTGGGCACATCTTAACTAGTTGCGAAGCTGTTAACAAGAAGAATGCAAATTTACAAATTATTAATTATATAAATCATATATAAGTATAATCTTTTGTGTCTAAATTAAGTAAAAATCATGTTTTCCTCTATTTTTTCAACAGATAATATTAATTTAATGGCACCACACTTGCCACCACGAGCTTAACCTTTTGATATAAAAGGATATGCACATTAATACATAAAAAGTACACATTTCAAAAATAAAAGGTTAAAATCAATACTAAAAGCATCAATACAACGATATTACTATGCATTAGGTTACATCACTACTATAAAGAAACATAGACATGTTACTCCAAACATAGTATCGTATTTTGGAAAATTGGCTCATGATCAAGAAGAAAGTATGATTCGATTTATAAAAACATGCTATACAACTCAAAGGAACCTAGTTTGGTATAGGAAACCAGGTATATATGTACATTCGTAACTTAGTTTCAACCGAATTTATGACATGTATAATTGTTTCATTTCAGTCACTTAATTTTAACCATGTGTGAATACTTCTAAACATTGAAACAATGCTGAAACTTTAGTGAGTTTTAAAGTCAGAATGTTTAGTGTCCTTTGTTGAATGAGAAATAAGTTAATTAATATTACATGCATGATATATCCCCATACATGAATAGGTACGTGTATATATATATACACATACATACATACATACATACATACATATATACTTTCTTTGTTTCAACTGTACAAACTACTTGTTCAATTTTTTATTAAATGTATACTACATATGAAAGTCCCTCGTTCGATGTGCGTGTGTGTTGGGGTTTGGAAAACACACATTAGTTGTAGTTTGTTCTTTAACACACTGATCATTGTAATTATTGTTGGTATTGTACGTTTTAACTTATCACTCATTGTAGGATCTTAGTCTCACAAGTAATGTCCTTATGATAATAGATGAGTTATAAATGCTCTTAATAAATGGTTTTATTTCCATCTAAAATTTCTTTTTGACCCTCTTTAAATCTTAATACTTACAATTCTACTATTTCTTAATTAACATGATAATGAGATGGACATTAAACCTCAAATTATGTATAAGAAGGGACAAGGAGAGTCTAATCATGCAAAATGTATTGTTGTTTAAGGATAGGAGTTTCTGTAAAGTAGGTAGAAAGTCTTTATCCATCTTCATTAATAGGATCTCCAAGTCTCCATCCAGTTAAATCCTTCTATCAATAGAAAATAAGATTTAAAAGTCAAATTAAACAGTGACAACGTGATACTCATGTCATATGCTAACATAAAAAAGTGAAGCATGGTGAACATGTCAACATAGATTTGTGGTCAAAGTGTTTTTATCATTAGACCCTTCACCACTTTCCATTTTGAAAATTATGGTACGCAGGTCCGGTCTCGAGAGTTCTCAAAAAATTGTGGGCTTTGATGAGTAGAAAAAAATGAACTCCTATAATATAAAGTCAATAATCTATAACAAATTTATAATACGAAAATAATTGTTTTATCAATAAACAAAAATATTTTAGCAAAATAATCTAGTTTACTTAGAAAGTTGATTTAAGGGAGAACCATGCGAGTATACTTCAGATGTGTTAAGTCTTTTCCTTTTTAAAGGACCTTAGAGGATTAACTTATTTAAGTATTTTTTGTGTTTAAATTTAGACTTGTGTAACGCCCGAAATAAAGTCGAAACGAGCCAATTAATAATAATGGGCTTAGCCGGGATTATTTGAAAAAAATAAGCGAGGAATGTGGTATGGACCGAGTAGACCTTGCGGGTTATGTGTTCGGCGAGTTTAAGGTCCCGGGAACGCCCGGTATATATAAGCGGATCAGCTTGAGCCACTCTCATTTGCAACTCAACTCCCAACTTCAAGAGAGAGAATGTAGAGAGAGAAAGTGGTGATTCAAGGCTCGGTTGATCAAGAGATTGAAAATCGGTGTTCGTGGACATCCAAACAACAAAAAAAGACCAAGAATCCAGGTAAGAAACATCGTTTAACCGTTCCTTTTGATGTAAACTCGGATTCTAGGGCTTGGGGTTTTTGAAAGTGGCAAAGAATCGCCCAAAACTCACGTTTTTGTGTAAGAAAACATGTAAGAAGCTTAGATATAGCTTATTGGGTGATAAACCAAGAATTTGGGTGTAAAAGATTGAAGTTTTGGGTCAAAAATAGGTTGGTTCGTAATTTCAGTCCGTTCTACGAAACTGGGTGTTTGTTCAGCGAAATTATGTAGTCATCCAGCGAAACTATGGATCTTCCTGCGAAACTATAGTTCGCAGGTAGTTTCGCAGACATGGTTTTCCAACGAAAGTTGGGCGAAACTGGCAGCGAAGATGCTAGCGAAACTGCTGGCGAAACTAGCAGCGAAACTGCTAGCGAAACTAGCAGCGAAACTGCTAATCTTGCAGCGAAATTAGGCAGAAATTAACTCCTTTGAGTGTTAACTTATCTGCAGACTGTGTAGTGCGACCCTTGCTTAGAAAGCTTGATTGAGAAGCTACTCATCGAGTCCAGGTGAGTTCTAGATCCCCTATTTTAAAGGTTTTGAACTAGTTTGGGGCTGGAAATACATACTAAATATACGATGTAAATGACCAAGATTTTAAGAGGTTTTAACAGGAAGATCGATTTTTCTATAACAAAATATGATATACAAAAGTGTTAAGATAAAAAATTTTCGCGCTGACCTGGCAGCCCGGCCCCAGCCTGGGGCATTGCCCTTTGGACCCCACTAGGGGCTACTGCCCCTAGGACCCCGCTGTCAGGGGCTGCCGCCCCCGAACCCCCGCTGTCCCGCGGAGGGTTGGTTATGTTCTATGATGACCTGTACTTGTTGTGCATGTGCTTGTGTATGTGATGAATGATGCATGATGTATGTTATGTTATGATGATGTGTGACGATGCTATGCTTATGTATGATATGTTTTCTTATGTTCCTTATTACGTATTATGATGTGACTTTACGTGATGTGATTATGATAATGAACGTAAAGTATTATCTTAACGAAGCGAAAGATTTAAGATAATGAAAGTGAAACATAATGAATGAACGAATGAAGTCTTGCAAGCAAATGAAAGGAGGTTCACAACTTATTGAGAGTTGTTAGCTCAACTGTGTGTTTACAGCGTGTGATCTTGGCTAACCCTAAGGGTTCACACACAGGGGGAGTTAGTCTACGTGACTACTCCATACGTGCGATATATGCGATATGTGTGATATGTGCGATATGGGATCCTTGTCGCTTAACCCTAGATGATATGGCTTTGTGCTCAAGAGGGGGGTTAAGCATACGACAGGATCTAGATAGAAGTGAAAAGATAATAAATGTACGAAAAGTGCGATAAGTACGAAACGTGCGATATGTACGAAATGAACGATGATGAAGATAATAATTATTACCTTGATGTACGTATGATGTGTGATCACGTGCGATAGTAAATAAAATGTTTTAACGAATGGAAGGTAATATAAAGTTTTATAAAACTAGAACTCACTCAGCAACACTGACTTTTATGCATTTTCAGTTGGCAGGTAGTGATTGCTGAGGATGGCACGGGCGCAACTACTTAGCAAGTTTTTGGGATGGCATCCGTTTTATATAACGATGATGTTTTTGTGATGTAATGCAAACAAATGATGTTTTTGTAACGGTTGACAATGTTGTATTATTTTGCAAAAGAAATTATTTATATATGAACTGGTTTTAAGTATTCCGCTGTAATGTTTTAGTAAATGTGAATGTATATTTATCTTTTATGTGCGATGATTGTCCAACTGTGAGCGTCCCGGGAACGGGGCCTTACAACTTGTAATTAGATTCTCTCGATTATTTGTACTTGTAGAAACTTTTATAAGAAATTGAACTTTTCATAATGTAAGTCTTGATATCAGTTGGTCACTTTAGAGTTGAGTGTGATAGTATGGTATCAGGATCACTAGAATACGTGTTTTTATTTATTTAAATTATTAATTCATAATGAAATTTTGATTGCAAGATTCTAGAAAAGGAAGGGAAAAAATGTGTTTAGGATTGATAACTCACCTATATATAATAACTTAGGTGATCGACCTCAACACTATCCACATTACTCACTTTAACCTTCCTTTGCTCATGACTTTACTTTAATCATGAACGTGATTATGTAACACCCACCACTAACGATGATGTTCCCATATATTATAACAATGGTTTACACCACACAAGTCACGACAACATAGCATCAACTTGCTTGTCAAGTAATGAGGTTAAAGCATACAATTTGGAGCTTCATTTGTTTACAGGGACCGGAGTATGCACCACTAACATTGCAACGAAGGCAATACAATGTGGCCCAATTCTACGAGGAGCTTATATCTTAAAGGCATGAGCTAGGGTTGTTGAACTCGATCAAAAAGAGTCAGAAAAGGAAGAGCCTGGTGAATCATGACTATATAAGGAGGAGGACAGACCTTTTGCTGAGCTTGATTAGAAGGGATGAGACCTTTTGAACTACTTTTATCACATATCCGATGATGGGTCATTCCCTAGTAGCCCACATCAAATGGCACCTATGATAGCGAAGTATGAATTTTCGATCCATGATGAGATTAAATAGTCTACCTATCCACATTTAAGGATATATAGATCCTATGCATATATATGTCCTTAAATCTATCACCCACGCATCAATAGTATAAGGATCTAAGGAGATCCTATGCGGGATCTAGTTAGACGCATGACACCGATCATTCACCTAACTTCACTTAACGAAATCATGGGATTTATTGATGCTTAATTTTGAGATATTGAAGCTTAAGGTCATATGACATGTATTCATTGAGGTGAGCCTATGCTCTAAAATCGTTTTTAAAATTTAGAAGCTGTATACGTACTTAATTAATTGAGTAAATTAGTTTATTGAATGTTGTTATAATAGTTGTAATATTTTAACAAATCACTAAGCATGGTTAGCATATTATAAAGCTTAGGGCATATTTTAAGACTTGTTTGTTTACAGGCTCTAGTAGAACATTACTTTGTGAATTTATTTGTTAAGTTTATATTGATGTTTGTGTTTAAACTTATACATGTTTCAATTCCCTCGTTTATTTATATACGGTGACCCTTGCATAAAAATTTTAACTATCTATCGCAAGTAGTAATATCAATCGGTCTAATTGGGGGCAAAGTTTCTAGCAGCACTGCTCGTACATACTAGCTTACTGATCATCATCCTTAATTTTCTAATGTTATTGCTTTACCTACTTCCATATGCATTTCAAGGCACTTAGCAATTTCAATGTCATAATAATTCTAGTCTATTATTTAAAAATATATTAATTAAAACCCTGGTTGTTTAAGATGTTATTTGTCAAACTAAAACAACATTATCATAAAATTAGTAAATAAACAAATAAAACAATTGTGTTGAGTACAAGAGAGGGCGTTGAAGAACAGCGACTGCGTCCCCCCTCCCTCCTAATTATGTGATCAATTACTATCAACCTAAACATTTCATACATATACACACACATACATACATATATATACACACACGTATATAATATTACAAAAGTAATTTGTCTATTTCTCTCTCTATCGACAAGAACACTCACTACTGCAAGTGAGAGAGAGAGGGAGAGAGAATTCAAGAACTGAGAAAACGATATCTTACAAGTTTGCTTCCTCTCTCTCTTTTTCACAACAACATAAGAGGTTAGTTCAGTTTAGTATACTATTCATGCTTTTCAATTCATATAAAATTTGTAGATTTATTAATATTATTATTTAAATTTGACAAAGGGTATCAAGAAACACCCATTTGATGCTTTCTGTTTTACCCCCTTTTTTGTCTTTAATCTCCATCATTCTCAATCTATGTCGAAAATAGGGTCTGTAATCGGAAGAAGATGACACCCATGTACAAGAACATCGCAGATGTATCATGGAAGTAGCAACTTCAACAGCACATGTGATATCAATCATAAAGCTACTACCTTTAAGCTGTATTCTAACCTATGTCACAAGATTACATCTTCAATTTCTCAAATGGGTTCGAGAGATCATCGTCAACACAGGCTCAAGATCAGATCCCAAGGGATAAGCTGAAGCTGCAAGGGTTTGATCCTCCACCACCGTCACTGGTGGGGTTAGACGATCATATGGCTGAGGCTCACGGTGGTTTACCGGCGGTTTACGACCACACCGGAGCCGGGATGTTGTCGGAGATGTTCAATTTCGCCACCGGTGCATCGAATTCCAACCCTATCTCCGGTTCTGAACTGGTGGTGAACCAGATGAACTACCAACAACACCACCGTAATCCGCGGTCCACCGCCGGAGATAACTGGTATGGTAACACGGCTAACCAATCCATGCAGCTTTTCTTAACAAACCCTTCATCTGTATCACCATCTTCACACCACCACAATGATCCATCGTCTTCTTCAACCCTACACATGCTACTACCGAACACCGTCGCATCTGCCAATTCTACCCTCCACCATCAACAAAGCTTCAGCAGTACAACCAATACCGAACAAGGGCATTTTGGTCCTTCCACACAATTCACATGGGTTCCTCACGGTGGTACTGAAAGAGAAGCCATGGGTGGGCTTGAAGGTCTGTCACTTTCATTATCTTCAAGTTTGCAGCATCTTGAAGCAACTAAAGTTGAAGACTTGAGAATCGGAGATGATTCCGCCACCGCCGGAATGATATACTTTAATCAATCCGGCGGTGGCGATGTCTACCGGAGTTTGGGAGGGGGTGGAGTCATGGGTCCGACCCACCACCCGATCCATATGGGGTTCGGGTCATCATCTTCTTTAGGGGTTGTGAAGGTGTTGCGGAATTCAAGGTATGCTAAAGCTGCTCAAGAGTTACTTGAAGAGTTTTGTAGTGTTGGAAGGGGTAAATTCAAGAAGAACAAGTCATCTTTGAAACATAATAATTCTAATCAGAATCCGAGTAACAGCGGCGGTGGCGGTGGTGCATCTTCTTCTTCCTCTAAAGATCTCCCTACTTTGTCATCTGCTGAGAGAATTGAGCATCAAAGACGAAAGGTCAAACTTTCTTCCATGCTTGATGAGGTAAGTTAATAACTCTGTAAGATGTACTCTTACAAATCAAACAGAAGAATTTATCTTAAAAGATTGCGTGAAAAAGATTCATTAATCAGTTAATTAACCGTACTATACATCTGTTCATACAACCGATGTCAAACAAGTCTCATATCTTACGATGAGATGTACCGGTACAAATCAAACAGAAGAATTTATCTTAAAGATTGCATGAAAAAGATTCATTAATCAGTTAATTAACCGTACTGTACATTTGTTCATACAACCGATGTCAAACAACTCTCATATCTTACGATGGTTTCATTACACTTTCCAGCAAAGTCCGACGACTAGAGATATTTTCTTTCAAAAAGCCGGCCAAAAAATATGTTTAGTGACGGAATATGCTGAGTTTGTTTACATCCAATTTGCTCTATTTCTTTTATAATTTTGGTGAAATTTATAAGCACATTTAATTTCGATTTGGTAAAACCGTGACAAACTACTTACATAATTTAATCACCTTGGACTAAAATATTAATAGGGTTCTAGGTTGCTTAGATATTAAATTATCACAAATAAGCTTTCTTTTTTCTTCTTTTGAAACTTCTTATAACCATAAATGCAAACTTGAAAATTTCCACAAATAATAACATAATGTAAACAAGTTCTATTTGGCCTTATTGATAAGAAACAAATTACCAATTTAAAACACAAAAATCTTGTTGGTGCCCATTGTCATCAACAGGGATTATTTGTCATAGTCAACATGTAACAACTTTTGATTGGATTACTTCATTAAATATCATGATGTAGGTGGATCGGAGATACAATCACTACTGTGAACAGATGCAAATGGTGGTGAATTCTTTTGATCTAGTGATGGGGTTTGGGGCGGCAGTTCCATACACGGCATTAGCGCAAAAAGCTATGTCACGTCATTTTAGGTGTTTAAAAGATGTGATAGCGAGCCAGTTGAAGCATAGTTGTGAATTATTAGGGGAGAAAAACCCGAATTCTTCTGGGGTCACAAAAGGTGAGACACCTAGGCTTAAGTTGTTGGAACAAAGCCTCAGACAACAAAGGGCGTTCCATCAGGGCATGATGGAACAAGAAGCTTGGAGGCCTCAACGAGGTTTGCCCGAACGTTCTGTCAACATTTTAAGAGCTTGGCTTTTCGAGCATTTTCTACACCCGTAAGTCTTCTAACAATTTTTTCTTCCTTTCGTATCAACAAATTAAATTCTTTAGATCATGCACATTGTAAAACGTATGAATATATGTTGAAATGGTTCCCAGGTATCCAAGTGATGCTGATAAACATTTGTTGGCTCGACAAACTGGACTGTCTAGAAATCAGGTATGTTATCTCAATTTATCACTCTCGTGCATGCATATATAGAAGGGAAAGTAATGTCATTATTAGTATGTTAATCCATCATTAAATCAGGTTCTTCAATATTTTGTTCCTTTTTGTAGCAGAGATATCAGCTTCTTATTAGTGATTAAAAGTTATAATTTTGGTTCTAAAAATTGTTCTTAAGTTTACTACATAGGAAAATATGGATACAAGTTAAATGACAAAGAATTATGAGGCAATAAATATTTTTATTTTATAATAAAATACAAAAGTGAGTTAATAACGCCAAACAAAATTATTAAAAAATAATTCATCTACTGGTATATTTTAACCAAATATGTGCTATTAAAAATGAATTCTTTTTTACTTTTATCATAATTATTAATGTAATAATAACTATAATATAATATATATAATTCTTTTAATTCATTAAGTGTTCTTATTTATTTACCATAATCTATTATTGTTATGAGATATTGTAGTAATTGAACATTTCATTATTTTTCTTAATACAAATGACACAATCTAAAATTGTCCCAAATTCCTATGAAACTTCTAAATTACAATTCAGAATTATTCACTACTATAACACTGCTTATTTTACGACAAAATGGATGTTGTCGCAAAATCAACATGTATTTAAGAATTAAGCAAATAATCTACGTCATATTTTTAATATATGAAGAGTACTAGCTAGTAGCAATACTCATAGTACGTAATAAGATTAATCAGTCCCCATAGCAAGTTGTTATTTTAAAACAAACTTAATTTACTCACAATTGTAGTTTTTGTATGATATTTGAAAATTAAATAATGCACTTTCTTTGTTTAAGAAAATGCAGTTGTTATTATGATTTTGAATTCGTTAAAGACTTTAATAATTAATTTCAGTCTTAATATATTTGGATGACCATTCGTCCATTCATTACTTAAAATGCAATTTATAGCCAACCAACTAAAGTTAACGGGTCAAAATCCACCGTCACTTTAAGTTTTTGTTAAAACTTATTCTAAAAATGTGATCAGCAATTTATAAAATGAATTTGCTATGCCGTGGTAAAAGTATAATGGATTGTATGGTAATAATAAAAGAAAAAGCCTAAACAGTTATTTTCCTATTGTTATCATAAAGTATTTTCATACTTAACCGACTACATACGTAACACATTTGTCGTATATGTAGTGTTACTCATGCATTAGATTTTACGACTGATAATTGTCCAGCAACTTAAAAAGATACTTGAATTAATCTTAAATGTTTCTAAATTTGTATATCCTTAAAAATTGATCTTTCATTTGCCAATTTTTAATGATATATGATATCATGTTCGATTATAAGTCTCTCTGATCTGTCTTTCCTTGGTTAAAAACATAATAATATATTTGTTTTACTGTTATCCAACTATAAGTAGTTTTTTTACAAACAACTGCACAACTATAAAATCATATTGTGATAATGCATTATAAATTAATCACAAATTAAACCTATAAAAGTATTATTATGTTTTCTCATAATTATATACAATCATATGAACAATAAAATAAAAAATTAGGCTTGTGTTGGTACCAAAAATAGAGATGTTGTTGCACCAGTGAAGAAGACAGTGCATCTTATTAGAGGTTCATATTCATAGCTACAGTTGAGACAAGACGTGTGATTTCATTTTATAGCTTAGACTTTTAGGTAATTGTGTACATCAAGTATAACCACTGTTTTATAGAAAAGTGAATCACACAGATTTAATTTATAGAAAGGTGAGTCACACATATTTAATTTACTACTCCTAAACATATTTATGCTACTGTGTAATTCCATTAAATTATAATCTAATTTATATTAGGATTTGATTTTAATTTTTATTTTACAATAGTTTTTAACTATTACCATTAAATTCGTCAAATGAAATAATAATAATCTGCCAATGTTTTCTTTGCTTTCTCCCACTTCTTTCCTATTCAATTAATTTTGCATTCTTATACAACTTTTTATGTATATGTATTCTCTAAAGTTTCAACCTCAAGTAATCTACATATAAGTGTGATATTAATCAAGCACTTGTTTCTTTTAGCTAGAGTTCAATAAATTTAAATCATTTACAAGCACCTGTGCAGTTATCTTTCTTTTTAACTACATATGATATGCATATATAGGTTTAACTAAAAAAGTTGTCTTCGGGGGTTATCCTTATCTTTAACAGTTTTAAACATTAAATTATAACTTGATAGTCATTCCAATTCAACCCCAAAACTTACATTTCTTCTACCAAATACGATGTGACATCCCACCTAGCAAAATATATTAATTGTCGTACTAACCATCTTATTTTAAAAGATACCATGTTGCATTAAACTATGATTATATATATAAGTTCATTTTATTAACTAGTATAATATAGCATACATATTTGTTAACATTAATTAATCAAATTTTCGAACACACTTGCCATTGTTAATATGCTGATATTATTAAATGATTGTCTTAGAAATATAATTAAATTTTTGAAAACTGAAGTTGAACTATATGAAACTCTACTTAAGGTCAAGATAACCAACCAAATTTAAAAGATATTCATGATATGAAAACTATATGCTTAAAGATTATTCTTTCTAATGTAAAATTGTGCTATAACATATCAAGTTCATTACTTTTCAGAAGTAATTAACTAGTTAAAGCATGTTTTTAGAACGAAATCGGTTGAGTTGGATGGAGAACCAACCACATAACCAGTTAAGTTGAATCCAACAGAACAGGTCGTACCTGGTGAACCGACTGAGTGTTTGGATTATTTTAAAATGTTTTTTACTTTTGGAAATCTTATTTATTGATTTATTTACCTTTGGAAATCTTATTTATTAATTTATTAACTACGTACTTAAAATTTCATATTTCATTACCATTCTAAATGCAAATAAGAGATAAAGTAGTTTAATAATATATTTAAATTAGTTATATGTGTGTGTATTTAGTTATTATACTAAATATGATGTTATCCGATTTATTGAAATCGGTTGCACTGGTCTTACTAGTAGACTAATAAAGCCGTTAGTTCGTTAAAGCATTGCTTAAATCTAAACACTCGTAGATCAAACTTCACACTTATAATTGGTAGCAAACAATAATTTGAAAATTGAAAAGCGTTTTCGTTTACAATTAAGTATGGAGATCACAATAATAGAGTTGGAGTTTGGGGACTAAAATTTTCTTTTAAGAACAGAATTGCAATTTTGCTTATTACACTTTTTGGCATGAGATATATATTAACTTTATCGAGTTACGTTTGTTCATTTTTGTATATTAACAAACTCTATGCACTTTTATGCGTGGTTATGCCTGAAAAAGTTCATAGAATTTGGTTTATTTGTTAACAAGTATATATGTGCATACTCATACATTCATAAGTATATATGCACGCACAATATATGTACAAGCATTGATGGTGGTAAGATTAATATAGTAGATAGAATTAAAATTATAAATTAAGCAACCTTGGCTTTATCATGAAGTCAGATGAAAATGACTGTTGAAAAGCAGAAGTCTTTGTCAATGAACAGTTTATGATGACAATATATATGTCGACTTCACCTTAGCTTTTAACCTTCTGTTAATATCTCTTCGATCGGTGTACATGTACTACTTGTTTTTTCTTGTGTTTGTATTCCCAAAACTCTTTACATATATTGAGCATTACTATATATTAGATCCAATTAGTTTCTTTAAAAAATATGCACGATAAAACTACGTTTTCAGCTGAATTGGCTGGACACCACACTGGACCTTCTATGTGCGGAAGCTTCGTGAACCAGATTTACCCTTTACTCAAATCCATAGTTTTAAACAGTTTAGGATATTGCTTGTCTATTTAATCAACCGTAATTTTGCTCATCTAATGTTAGAAATATGTATTCTATGAAGTCCTAGAACTAGTTGGACCATAGGTTAGACATCAAACATTAAATAGCTACTTAAGTCATGAATAGTGAATAGATAACGCAATGGCACATGAATTTGACCACGTGTTTTACAATTTTATTATTAATTAATAATAAATATATAACCTAGTTAAAGAATCTTGCCATCCTAAGTTTAATGCTAGCTTGATCTTAACTACGCAAGGTAGTCTATCTACTCAAATTGGGGTGCTGAAACTGTTATTTCTCTTAAGAGATCGATAGTTTAACACTACAACAAATAGAATATATTTGATTGTCAACCGTCACCATTGGCCATTTGCAACAGCCAAATGTAATGGTTTCATCGCAAATCCGTCATTGAATCATGAGTCTACAAAAAACATGCTAAAAAACTACTTATTCTCTAGCAGTACGAATCTTTGTTGAGATGAACTCATAAAGGGGTAGAAATTTAGGGTGTTTGCTAGGTTGTTATTCAAAAGGTATTTGATCCTTTAGTTATGTTTAAATTAACTGAGGATTAGAATTAAAGAACAGAAAGAACCATGCGCAAACGTTTGTGCTAAACATGTATGCTCTCTTTTACTTTTACATGTTCCACTCATTGAAGTGTTAATTACTTTTACTTGTTTCACTCATTTTAAGTTATGACACTAGTTATATTTCTGCGGTTTGAAAAAAGTTATATCAACATGTTGTAGGGAATATACTAAAAATTAGAAGGGTATGTTTAGTTTCTCTCATTTACATTGTTTTCAGAATCGATATGACTGGCTTGTCAGACTGGTAATTAGACTGGGAATCGGTTCGGTTATACCTATTTGGGCCGTTTTAAGTTGAACCGGCCGTTTACGAGTCGGATCGGTGAACCAGTTGATCGAACCAGACTGGCTTATAATATTATTTTATAAATTTAAATTCTTATTTTTAGTTAATTTATTATTCGAAAATCAGTATTGTAAATATTTATATATATTTTTAACAAAAATGCAAATCTACATCAAAATACATTTTTATATTATGTTATAAATTAGATACTTAATTTTAGCTAGTTTTTTGTTATATATGATATTGCACTATTCTTAAATCTGATTCAACCAGTTTAAACAACCAAACTAGTGAAACGATAAAATATTCAATCCGGTTTTGAAAACATTCTTCATCTATAAAGTATTTTCATAAAATTAGTATAATCTCTTTTTAAGACTCTTGAAATCAAAATTTTTAAGTTTTGTTTACATGTGGCATCTTTTGGTAAGCTTCTTTAAACATAAGCTAATAAAACAAAATTTCAGTATTAAAACAAAACTTAGAACCATTATAAGTTTTCAACATTTATCATGATCTTCTTCCTCATGCATATATGTCCTATATATTCACATCTTATCATAAACATTAATTATTGTCATGTTTGTACGTGTATGTTTGCAGGTCTCAAATTGGTTCATTAATGCAAGGGTCCGGTTGTGGAAACCCATGGTGGAAGAAATGTACCAACAAGAAAGCAAAGAAGAAGGTGACCGCAATCAAGATGATCAAGACTTTGATGAAGACACCAACATTAACTACAACAACATTCAACACAAAAATGGTCCCTCTTCATCATCATCTTCCTCTGCCGCGGCGCAAACTCCGATGCCGCCACCAGCCACCACCACCACACCCACCACTGCAAGATTAAGAGCAAACATCAGTGACCATGAAAACGACCCATCAATGCTTGCAATCAATACACAAAACTGCTTATCAGAAAACCAAGCTACTGTCATCTCCTACAGTTACAACCCTATCAATATCCCCTCAACAACCACCACCACCGTCACCGGAAACACCTCATCTTTTCCGGCGACACATGATCATGCTGACGTCAGCCACCGTGACAGCATGCAGGCTGATGATGGTGCTGACATTGGTTCAACAATGATAAGATTTGGTGCTGCTGCTGGTGACGTGTCACTCACTTTAGGGTTACGTCAAGCCGGAAACCTACCGGAGAAGAGTTCGTTTTCAGTTAGAGAGTTTGGGGGGTGCTAGAATTATTATCGATCTGTCTATAAGTACGTGATAATTCAAAAGTTGAAATAATATTTTTTGGCCATTGTTATACCAAGAAGCTAATAAACTCCTTTACTTTACTTTTTTTATTGTTTTTAGATTGTAGTTATGAAACAAGGTAATTTTACACCATGGTAAAACGTAGTGTGTGTTGATAGATCGAATAAGGTTTTTTTTGGGTCTTGTCTAATTGTATAGTATGTACCATGTATATTTCCTTTTATTACTCATTATTATATTTTTATTAATGTCTCTATTTACTTCGTATGATTTTCAAACGTTTATGAACAGCAAGTGATAGCTGCATATGCGTATGGTACAAACTGTTTATGCTTATATTGTAGTGACAAGGCAGTCACTTGTAGTAGGCGATGGTCTATACGTGTTTGATCTTGGATTCTCATCAACCACTCTTTTGCCACGCATGCTTCTCTATGATAAAAAATAAAAAAAAACCCTACGATAAATATGTTCTACCTACATTTGTTACTCTTGCTCTCTGATCATCAAAAGAGTTCTATTTTGTGTGGAGTATGTCGATGAAGAATTGACATTGATTAGAGTTTATTTGGCTTGATGTAATAGTTTTGGCGGTTTTGTTTACGCCATGCTCGTTGCAATGGGGAAACCTCGATCATTGTTACTAGGTTTACGAAACCCTAGGTGGTGGTGGCAGCTGATGGTCAGAATGCCTTGAGTCGTTGTTAAATCTCTTGCTTGAGCGAAAACCCCATCTATTTATAAACATTTGAAAATAGTATTCAGTAAAAGCTTTTTCTATGGAACATGTCATTAATACTGGTTAGGGTTTATTTGGCCCAATCCTATACTATTGGTGGTTTGGTTTGGTTATTGTTGTTGTTGCAACAGAGAAACCTAATATCATTACTAATCATTATTACCAAGTTTAGGGAACCATTGGTGGTGATGCTATGATAGTGGTGGCAACTTGATGGTTAGAATGCGTTGAGTCGTTGTCGAATCTCTTGCTTGAACAGAAACCCCATCTATTCATAAACATTTGAAAGTCGTATTTAGTAGAGGCTCTTTTAATGGAAGATGACATTAATACTTGTTAAGATTTATATGGGCCAATCTAATACTTTTAGTGGTTTGATTGTCGTTGTTGTTGCAACAAACAAACCTAATATTATTATCAATCGTTGTTGCTAGGTTTTGGGAACCCTAGGCGGTGATGGTATGGTAGTGGTGGTGGCATGATGGTAGAATCTTACGATACACTGCTCGATATATTAGCTTAAGAGAAACTTTATCCTATACCATTATCGTTCACTCTTTCTGAAGTTATTGGTTTCTTTTACCAGTTGTTGTTGCCATGTTTGTTGTTTTATCAATTAGGTTATCAATTTTGTGAAACGCTACATTGTCGTAGTGTGGTGGTGGTGGTGTTTTGGTTGGAACCGTTACTATTACTTTTTGTTGTTACCAAGTTTGTTGCTTTTCCAATTTAGGGTGTCGATATAGTTCTAGAGTTTTACTTTAATCTCATAAAGGCTGATTGCAGCCCGTATGAGAGGTTACAAAACCTTAAGGGCTGTTTGATTCGCAGAATATTTTTGATGGAATTGAAATTGAAATCAAAACAAAAATTAGAAAGAAATGTTTTGAAAATTAGTAATGTGTTTGGTTGCTTAGTTTGTAGGTGGAATTGTTATGTTTAAATTTTATAAGGACAATTTTACTCTCCCTTGTTATCTTTAGTTTTCTCCATCATCGCGTCTATCATCGTCTTCCTCTTCATCATCTTGTTTTTTTCTTACACATGTTATTTCGACAAAGAACTTTCTTGTCCCTGTTCGGTCTTCATCAGTGCTATTCGTTGATGCTTCTAGGTTTTTATATGTCGATAATTTTCTAGGTTTGGGGTTTTCTTTCTCGTGTTCATCAAACCTCCTTTAATATCCTATATTGATGATGACTTTAGTGGCTTTTATATCTGCACACATCTATAAAAGAAATATGAGAACCAAACTTCTACAGTTTACAAAATAAATATTATTTTAATTTTAACTTCTGCAGACTGTTAAAATAAATTTTAATTTAATAACCGGTTTTTTAAATTTAAAAGAGTTTTTCAAAATTGAAATTTAAATAATATTTTTACAACACTGAAAGAATATTCAATGGACCCATGTATTAGTTGTAGCTTATTTTCAAACCAAGTTGTTACAACACACAATATATATTACCAACTTCTAATAATATATATCATTTGATTATGATATGGAATAAAAGAACATAATGACTTCGTATCCTAAATTAGAAGTAACTTTGGGTTTCAAAAATAATACAATTTTTTTTGAGTTTCAGCATAACAAACCGAAAGAAAAATTAATTTAAGATTACTAAAATCATGAAGAAATATTTGACTTTAAATAATCCGACTACAGTCACTAGTAGTCGATGGTGAGGGTGGCCGACGACGGTGGGGGGAGGGTGGCCGACGGCGACTGGATGGAGGGAGGAGATAGGCGGTGGTTGGAGTATTGGAGGAGGAAAAAAATGGTTTGAGAAGAGGATGATGTGATTTGGGAAGAAAATGGTTCGAGAAGAGATTTGAAGTTATATTTTTTGGTCTCCATCAAGAATTGCTCGCGCAAACGTTTTTTTAATGAAATGTCTTGGAAAAATACAGTCTGCATATTTGCCCACACATTTTTTTAAAAAAACAAATACCACTTAGTTTTTGTATTTTAATGATTAATTCAATCACTAGATCAAGGTGGATAATAATATATTTTTGATGATTTATTATTTTACCTCGAATCAAGAAAAAGAAACCGTTAATTTCATGATAAAGAGGTATCAATGATGATGATATTGGGCTTTTTGAAGATAAATGAGTGTTTAGATATCACATGGAGAAAAAACATAGTTAGAAATTAATGATGATTAATACCAAAGAACACAAGGATGTACATCCCACTAGTGGGTATTTTTGTAAATATATGTTGAACTCCATTGCAATTCAAACTTTCCCTTCACTAAGTAAAGGAAAGTAACTTTCCAATGAATGAAGGAATGCATTCCAATTCACTTCCGTCTTAAACTAACCAAAAGTGAATTTTAGGGGAGAAAATTTCTAATTTTAATTGTAATTCTAGGGAATTTCGTGAACCAAATGTGCCCTAACAAAGTTTGTTGTTATCTATCACTTCTTCCAATGTTAAAATCTGAATCCCTTAACGGATTGTTATTCAATTTGATAATACGATTATATTATGTTTAGCAATTACTAAAGTTGATTTCATGAAATGCTTCAACAACCAATAATGGGCGGAAAGGAGTTCACACAAGACCACAGAGCGAGAGAGAGAGAGAACCTTCGCTTACCTGTTTAACAAGTCTGGTGAGATCATCTCTTGGCATGGCATCATCAAGGATGGCAAGTGCATTTTTCTTTACTTACAACCTATGGCGCAGCCTTGGTGCTCTAATAGTCGGATCTGAGGCTAATCATCTTACTTTTGGTGATTTCTTATCACAATGTGTTGTGCTTAAATTGGTGAAAGGCGCCGAAACCTTAACTTTTTAGGTGATGTTGTTCTTGACAAATGGAGAACATACACTATCGGAAGTTGTTGTCTATCCATTTCTTGGTTGTTAATCCCTTTATCGAATTGTTATTCAAACTGATTAGCTATATATTATTTCGTGATGAAGTTTAATAGTGTCATGTTTGCCAATATAATTTTCAAGTGTTTATGATTAGCTACGCACCATATGCATGTTCTTTAGTTGTTCATAAAATTATGCCAGTATCTAAGAGGTTATGATGACTATGGTGAGGACCATGCTTTGGCGTGGCACATTTGAGGCCGATAAGTGCGATGTTCTCCACTTTCAACTATTGTTGCACTCATCATGGTCCGATAGCCTAATCTGATTTAAATCATTTGAATATAAAATTACTGATTTATTATGTTAAGGTTGTTGCTAAGGTTGAACACTAAACTTATAATTGTTTAAACGTTCTTTTTTATTTGATATTAATTAGTTTTGTGAATCACTATAACACACGTGTAAGTGTGTAACATGTTACATTTAATAGAAGAAAGTCATACTTATTGTAAAGTTATGAGTTACAAAATCACGTTGTTGTTAAATAAGAGTTAAACGTCATGTGGTAAGATATTTTTCTTCTCTATTTGCTATTCATTGGTATGCGTACGTATTGAATTTGTTTTTTGAATAAAATTTATATCAAAATATAGATAAAGACTAATACATCATAAATGTATATTCAAAATATTTAAAGAACATTTTATGTCAAAACCTATTTAAGGAAAACAAGTTGTATCTATAAGTAAAACATAAAAAATATAATATATTTGACCAGTGTCAACTTTGAATAAAATTATATCAAAACATAAGTAAAGTATAACGATATATTTATCTTTTGTAAAACATAACCTTCTAAATGTTATAAGAAAAAATATAATATAAAAGTAATTATAATATTAAAATAATGGTAATAATCAAAAGCTTTTAAAGAGTTATATTTTGCGCTTTAATCTATAACCTATAATAAAAGAAGGTTTTCTCAAAACATGTGTCATCATTCTAGCATATCAAATGATACGTGTCATCATTCTAACATATCAAAAAGTTCATTTTCTCGCCTCTCTCTCATAATAAGTACGAAAATTTTAAAAACAATTAATTTGACTTTTCTTTTTAACTAAAATATGTTAAAACAAATCTACCTACTCTAATAAAAAGGTATCTTGGATGACACATGGCAGCACCACAATCAATCTCACCAAAATTTTCCCGCTTCTCTCTCATATTAAATAATTACTTTAATTACTAATAATATTATTTATTAATGTTATTCCTAAATAAATAAATTTTTATAAAATAATAAATTTTTCTAAAGCATAAAACTTTTTAAAATCCAAAAAATATTTTAAAATTGGTATTTTTAAAAAAGTTATTTTTATAAAACAAAAAATAATCAAATTTGAGAGTTATAATAGGAATTTTTTTAAAAATTATATTTTTATACGGTTTGTTTTATAATAAAATTTTATTAAATTAATATTTTATTTATTCAAGCCGTGTAATACACGGGTTTAATAAAGCTAGTATATTTATATTTGTGTTTCTTGTCTCTCTCATAGTAAGTGATAATTATTGTAAATAAGTAAGCTAAACTATTAAACATCTAAAATATAAATGTAGTTATTTTAATAATTTAATAATACATATTAAATATAGAGTAATAATTTCTAATTCATTATGTGTTATAACTTTTAAAAATTTATTATATTTTTATTTCACCTATGGATAATAACATCTAGAAAATAAAATATTCATAAAACTAATAATTTTAATATGTTTTATTTATTCCACCCATGTAATACATGGGCTCTAACCTAGTGACCTATATATAATTGCTCATTCAGTTTCTTATTAATATTGACTAGCGAGATTTTTCTGACATAACTCCAACGTAAAATGAAGGACGTTAAATTGAATTAAATGGTTCTGCAATCACGATGTCGTCGAGATTTTTCTTACATAATTCTGACGTAAAACGTCTCAAAACAACTTTTTTTAATATTTCTTTTACAAAATTAAAGCTCGTCGGTAACCCTCACAAACTTGCCAACAGCTGGGAATCCGTCGCCAATGCGTTGGTAGCAGATGTCTGTAACAACCCTAGAAATATAGGATTTCATACGCTAACATTTTACTAAACCATCATATATTGTTTTGAATTTAGGTAACCTTTTATAACTTATATGTGTTTATGTGAATATATATATGTTGTACGTATGCATGCTTGCATGCATGCACACCCGTTTACGTATGCATGTATTTGTATAAGTTTTGTTATCAAACATTACATGAACAAGAATCTCAACCCTTTAGCACCAAACATGCATCAA
Source organism: Flaveria ramosissima (assembly GCA_025215565.1). Lineage (NCBI taxonomy): Eukaryota > Viridiplantae > Streptophyta > Magnoliopsida > Asterales > Asteraceae > Flaveria > Flaveria ramosissima. The sequence continues at coordinate 12,213,748 of CM046037.1, forward strand.
ATCAAACACCAAGTAAACCAAAATACAACCCAACCAAACATCAAAGAAACTTGACATCAAAACAAAACTAAGCAAATCTCCTACACTCAAACCTCAACCTAAACACCATTAAGGTTCAAGTCTCGGTTCATTAGGCAATTAAACAACCCGAGTATCATCCTAAGCTCGGTGATTAACATCAAACCGACTCAAGACACCTCATCACCGCCACCTTGCCATAAAACACTAAGCCACTTCCTTTGTTTGACACTTAGTAACCCTAGGAGTAGCCTACTCATCAAACCTAGTAGTAGGCTCATGATTACCATCATTGATGGCCACCGACCGAATATCTATATAAACTCCTATTCGGTCACTACACAAACCGCACACACACCACCATCTCAACACTCTCGGTCACTCCTTTCAATCGGTTACCATCATCATCTTCACCCTCATCACAACCCTCTCGACCACCTTATAACAACCACCAACCTCACCCTCGGGTACTACCATCATCTTTACCCACCCTCTCGGTTTTCATAGCAACCAACAACATCCAAGCCTTGTGTAACCACCATCTCCCGAAGGTTATCAAGAACATCAAAACCAAGCTTAACAAACGGATCCACCAAGACTTAGAGGCCATCTTCACCATCTTCTCATCCTCTCCCTCTGTCAAAATCAAGGTTCTAATCTCTAAACCATAATTAGTTAAGATTACAAAAGTTATACATGTGTTTAAATAAACACATGAGGTTAACCCTTTTGACTTAACATTTAAGATTTTCATGAATTTTATAAACCTATCAAACTTATTTTAAGTTAGTAAGAAAATTTTAAGAATCTGAAATAAATAAAGTAAATATTGATAATTAAAATTTATAAAGAAAATTATCAACAAAAGGGTTAAAAACCTAGGTACAAAATGTTAAATTCAGTTTATTATGATATTAACCATGATTGTGGGAACAAACATTGAAAATCTGTTTAGAATATTAAGAAATTTAGTTCTGTAAATTTTAATGCCATTTTTGTAAGTAAAATAATTTATATAAATTATCTAAGTATTTAAAAGAAAAATTCGTACTAGAAGAACCGAACCTGGAAAATGTATGGAAAAATTATATATTGATTATTACAATTTATAGGACTTACTGAAAAAGTTTCGTGACCTAACTCAAAGATATGTTCAAGTTATGAATTTTTAAATGTTCTGCTAACTAAAAATCGGGAAAAATACTTAAGCTGTGAAATAAATTATGAGAAATTTACAGAAAATATGAAAATTAGAATAGAACAGTCTGTGTAAAAATAAGAATTTTTGGACATATTCTGATATTTTTACTGAATATTAGTAAAATAATAAAAATCATAAAAATTGACTCTGCTATGACTTGGGATATAAGAAAATTTTGGGAAACTGTAAAAATTATGACAAGTATTCTGACCAAGTTTGGATATTTTTAGAGGCCCGAAGGTATTTCTGATAAATTATCCGAATAATGTAAAAATTATAAAAAATAAACTACCAATAATGAGAAAATGAAATTTTACTATATTATGTCTAATTTTAGAACCCACCTACTGTAAAAATTTCGTGATGTATGCCTTAATATAATTTTTGAAATAAATTTTATAAATTGAGGTGCTAAAAATGTTAAAGAAAAGATATTTTTCTAAACTATAAATATTTTTGTTTATAGGTTATCATTGGGAGTAAGAGGTGAGATTCATAGCCCCATTTTGATTTTTATAAACTTTTGGGGGAAAAAGCATACTATTGATTTTTATGATTGATGCAATATTTTTGAGATACACTGTCATTTATGTTACAACCATTAATTCGGATGTGGAACCGTTAGATAATATTGGTAGCGCTACTTAGGAAAAGATCTCCTGCACCAACATGATGAGTGTTATGATGCTATATTATCTGATTATTGAATTATGTTATGATAGTTATGAATGATCTGATTATTAAGTAAGGTTTGGTTGTATCTGATGCATCAATAATATTTTGTTTAAGATAAACCTGTGAACTCACCAACTTTGTGTTGACTATTTTGAGTATGCTTTTTCAGGAGTTCATCATGACTAACAGCTTAATGTTCTCTTTTGATGTGTATAATGGCTGGAGAGAGATAATGGGGAAAGTTTGTGTGAATCTGACAGTTAACCTGTATGACCTCAGTGTATCGGTGGATGCTCATTTCCATCGTCTCTGAAGATGTAGCTGTTAGATCTTTATGATGTAATAGGATTATGTTATTTCAAATTTTGACTATTATGATTTAATGTAATCCTAACTTTAATATTATGCTATGAATCATGTTATGTTTATGTGCTATCTGTTTAAAATTGGTGGATCAATGAGTTCTGAACAAACAAGTTACACCCTAAGCATTTCACGCTTCCGCCGGAATGTGACAATGTCCCTTCGTAGAAGGATTTTATGTTTATGGTAGTGGTTTCTGACAGAAACTATGAGACTTTCCAAATAAAAAGCCCCTTCCACGAAAACAAGTTTTTCTAGAAAATGATTCTCAATTTGTCTAATGAAAATTTCAAATGAGTTCTATCAGAAAGTCTAATGAAAAATCCATCACAAATTTGTCATAAATGTTTCCTATATATACCAACATCATGATGTTCTTAAAAAAGCAAACATACAACGGTGAAAATTTATTATAAATAGTTAATTACATTGTACGCATCTGGTCTACCAACCTTTAAACCATTATGTTTCGGTATTTCAAAGTACTGAATATCATTGTTTGGCATCGTATGCACATTATCAACTGAGGAAATGTCATCGAGCTGAGTTATTACTAAAGATCTTTATTAGTGAGTTAGCTGGAATTCATATTTTTGAAATTTAAATACTTTTGTATATATGTCTAGCATGGCATGCATAGCAAATTGGGTGGGATTCAATATTCTAGATGGGTTGAAATTGTCACTCTAATAGGGCGCGCATGTAGAGATCTTGAAGTGTAATATTGTAATTTAGGTTATTGTTGGTCTGTTAGAGTCGATAATAGTAAATTAGTCTAACTATACTGATCTATTATTATTTTTTATTTAATTATTATGTAATGATTTGTTATTAATGAATTTTTTTGCCAAAAAATAATGTTGTTTTAGAAACAAACATGCATCAATGGGTTCGGGGTCAAGGTAGCTCAAGTAGGGACCCGATGTTTAATTTATACATTACTTTATAAATGATAATACTAAATGACAAATGGTTGATACCTCAAGTAGCGAGGTCAAGATGTATATATACTCAAACAGATTTTTAATCCATTATAACTCCCAGAGATTTTAAATGTTTGATATTTTGGCTTAGTGAAACAAAAAATTTTGATCCTAACCGTTATGTGTCCATGATTTACTAGCCGCCCAAGATTTTACGATAGATTCATAATTTATTACTTTTTTTTGTCAATACACATGACAATCATGCCAACAAAGAGTAAACTGGAAAACCACAATGCCGACGCCGATGAAAATTAGAAGTAGATTGTATTTACAATTGTAACTCCTAAAATTATGTATTTTGTAATGAATTTATATTTTATTATTTCTAAATTATAAAAATAAATAAAAGATGAATTTGCGTTGTTTATTACTGTATTTCATATATTTATCTTTATTTTATTTTCTAAAAATATATGTTATTTTAAATTATGTTTTCTAATTAATTTAGTTGAATTAATTTCTTGTAGGTTGTTTCTAAACATTTATGAGTAAATAAAAGAAGGATTTTTGTTGTTTATTTTACGTATTTAGTTTGTAATTAATTTTCTAAAAAAAAATTCAACCAAACCGGTTTTAACCCTTCCAACCCAACCACTTTGGTTCCTACTAGGTAGGGTTTTCCTCCTCAAATTGGTTTGGACCCAAATCAACTGGTTCCTCACCCCAAACCCGATTTGAATTCGGTTTGTGCACCTCTATATATCGACAAGTTAAAACGTTGTGTTGGACAATAAAATGTTGTTTAGATGTTATTGTCAAGATGCAAGAATTGGTTACACAAAGATGAAATAACAACTTTCTATTTGGGTTGTCATCATATTGATTATACTTTAGTGAAATGAGTTTGCTAACAAGAACTCAAAAACAGTTACATCCAACCTAAACCTAATATTTTAACAAATAAGAAATAACTACTTCATATGTTATCTGTTTATACACATTTTGCAATCTTCGAATTTAGGTAAAGTTACCAAATAAGGTTAACGCAAAATCCTAAAGAAATCCTTCACGTCTTGTCTTCTTTTTCACTTTTATCCATACATCACAGTAGTTGTCTGCATTCATAGCAGGTTGTTTTAAATACGTTTGAGCCATGTGTTACTGTGGGTTTAATTTGAGAAAGTTTGAGGTTGAAAGTCTTGTCCCGGAACCCTTAATAACTACATGTTAAAGGCAATAATTTACCATTGTTCTAGTTTTTAGTTGTCACGAAACATGAATCAAGTGTAACAGCTACATGTTATACACGAAACATTTCTCTAAACAAACGACTTGTTAGCGTCTAATATTTCTTGTAAACTTCTGACACTACAACAATATCACCCTATCGCGACGACAGAAGGTCCTCGCTATAGGTCCCCCTATCGCGACGACATGTCGTCGCTATAGGTGAGATTAGGTTTTGGCTACCAAAACTCTATCGCGACGACATGTCGTCGCGATATGTTCAACCTATCGCGACGACAAAAAGGTCGTCGCCTCATTTTGTCGCCATAGGTAATTATATGATAATTTATATTTATTTCAGATGGCTCAAGAATTTTTTTTATCTATGGCGACGACTTGTCGTCGCCATAGGTAAAAAAATCTTTTTTTATTTTACTTCCTCTAAAATAAATAGGCAGTAAAAATGCCCGCCTTTTCTGAAATCTCTATTGCGACGATCAACATCATACATGTCCTTAACATGACTTGTTATCACCTTATATTTCTAATGGACATGGGGTCGTTTATCAATCCTATACTGAATCATTAAAAAACCTGACTAAAGAGGTAGCCTTAAAATCATTTAACATGTTTTCCGAAACTTATTCATTAAGAGACTTAATGTACTAATTAAAAGATGATTTTTAAGTAAAACCAAACACGTTTTCTCTAAGAGATTTATAGGTAGCCTTTAAATGTTTTGTTAGAGGGGTATTTAATGCTTATAAACTAGGATCTTATAGGGTAGGGTGCAAATAGTAATACTCTTAGATCATGTGTAATGAAGTGTTAAGCCCATACATAACGCCACATAATGCTCTCATTACCATTACGGTGGAGCGTTATGTTTAAAGAAAACCTCCCAAGTATTATTATTATAACGCCACAAATCATCTAAACCATAATGACGAAGGACATTAACCATTACTTATGTTTTTTAGCAAAAAAATAACGGTGACTTGACGCAAATGTAACACAAAATATCCCTTTATAGGCATTAACCAATACTTATGGTCTTAATAAAATCATTAAGAGCCAGTCAAACAAATGAGCTTGCATGGGGACAATTGCATTGATCAAATTATGAATGCGTACATTTCGATTCAGAATGGTTTTTTTGTCTGGTTCACTGTCCTCTGAATTATCTTTAATGCTACCTTCTCTTGTATATCTACTCATATTCAGTGGGTCCTTTTCATCTTTAAAGCCGAAACCTTCTCATGAATGAATGTTTTGATAATTAAAGACGAAATTTTCAAGAGAGAGAGATTTGTGTGTGTGTGTGTGTGTGACGATGACAATGGACATTTTGCTGCTTCCAGCAGGCTAACTTGTCGCTCTTCCTGACGATTGAGACATTCTAACCGTACGTCTTTCATTTTGCTTAATTAATTATTCATCATTATATGTAACTTTAAAGTCATGTCGTGTATGTAACGCTATAGTGATGTGTACAGATTATGTGTTCGGGATGGAAACTCATAGAATGAATATAGGAGTTGATATATGTTCTCATCATTTTTCACTATGACCTTTCATTCGTTTAAAAAAAGGTATCGGAGATAGTGATGAATTCAATGATTATTATACGATAATTAATTATACATTTTTACCATGAAACCTTTCGATCAGTTTACACAACAAAGAAAAAGTCCTTGGGTTTGTTAACTTATTTATTTTTTAATATTTATAATCTATAATCTATAATATTATATAAATCATTTCTTTAGCCTCCATCGTAATTTCACAAATCTTTAAGACGTATATTATAGCTTTTGAAGCATAATGTAAAAGTGTTATATAAAATATTTATAATACTTTAGATTAATATTTAACTTTATATTATTATAAATAATAATCTTATTTTTAATACTTTAGATTAATATTTAAATTAACTTGTACTATAATACAATTTAAAAAATTTTAAAAAGATGTCAGTTTATAAAGTCATTCGAAACCATAACTATTAATTCACAAAAAAAAGTTTTTGAAAATACAAAAATAGTGTTTAGAAAATAAAATACTGTTAACTGGTTTTTGAAATACATAGTTTGGTGCTGTCTATTTTCCTGTTAAATGATTTAATAATAAAATTTATGTTTAAAAGGTAAAACTATACAAATCATTTTGTATCAAAATAATTTATCGTGTTGAATCCAAAATGAAAAAAATAAATAAATTAATTTTTAGACAAACCAATTAATAGTTATTTATTTTAAATGATAAGTTGTAAAAATGAGCATAAAGCACAAAAATTGCTATCGTAACTTTTTACAATGGCATGTGCGTTTTATTCTCTTTTTTTCAAGTGTTTAATAATAAATACGTATGCATGAACGAGTAAAGACCATACCCTGCCGCAAAACGCGAGTTAACCAGTATTTTTATTATAACTATTTTTTATCATTTTGTTTTGTACTCATATATTTTGAAATATAATTAATTAAAAAATTTAAACATATCACACCACAAGAAAAGTTAGTTGTTGCGACGACAACTATAGCAAAGACAAAGATCACAATTACCTTTATTTTTTATTTATTTTCTATATAGTCTAGAAATAGTATTGACGACATCCATATAGCGACGACATTTCGTCTCTATTACTTAGTCTATTGCGACGACAATCCTGACATCTTGCTACGAAGCTACAACGACGTCCTATTTATAGCTAAGCGTCGTCACTATAGCCTCTAGCGACGGCAATCTCATGCTATAGTGAACCTGCTCCCCCATAAAAGCTAGTGTCATGCGTAGTGACTTTTTAATTTATATGCGAATATATATAAATTTTATTGAAAATCAAGTCGGATTAATTTAGAACTTTTTTATAACTTTTGGTATGATGTTTATAACATTCTAAATATAATGTTGCAATCATCTTATTCTTTTTAATGTTTTGATATAAACTATATTTAAAATTTAAACGTGTTAACGCTCACAAAATTTACTAGATACCCGCCGCATCACACGGAGGAATTTTACTAGTAACTAGATTGATTATAGACAATTATAATCACCAAAATGTGCATTTTGCCGATAGGATCTTCATATACAACAATACAAATATACAATCTGGTTTGAAAGGAAAATACATACAAATTTCGTGGTTTTTTTAGTTAATAATTGATGTTTTTTTGCCTCGTGACTAAAACGAGGGTCGAATAAAGAAATTGAATCCAGTCTTTAGGTGGGCCTTTACTAGGAAACACAATACCTAATTTTAAATTAGCATGTTCAAGAAAAATGAAAAATACGATATTGAAGGATGATAGAGTATGTAAATATTATCTGTATATAGATTAATAAAAAAAAAAAGCAAGTAAATTAAGCTGGTTTTTTTTCTATTTATTTTCGAACGACTTCTAATAATCTCTTAAAAAATTTAATCTGCCTACTGTAA
>CM046037.1:12226599-12589511 GCA_025215565.1 Flaveria ramosissima
GTAAAATCGACACATGTTATCTTGCATATATCCAAGTTATGTTAAACATGAAAATATTGTGGGGCTAAAATCATATAATGCTTTGAAGTTTGAACGCCCGAGAGAGATTACAATCCTATTATACAAAGTTGTGAAAACAGATAAAAAGATCATATATAAATGGTATACACCCCTTTATAATGAAGTATAAAATCTAAGTTTTCGTATATATCAAGAACAACACTTTAGCTACAGCTAGTAATATTTTGTTGTTGCCTTTCATTACGTTTACTCATGCATAATAAAATTTCCAATTTTAGAACAAGATTGGATGTTGAATCAAATATCTTATTAGTTCACTTGTTAGACCGGTCAGATGGGTCGGACCGGACTTATGAACCGGGCGAGTAAATAATTAACAAGATCCCTTTGAAATAAATCAAATTAAATAAACCAATAAAATAACGTAAGTTCAAATATAACCAAATTTCAATGTATGTAGCACACTGCTTAATTTCCATCTCCTACTATCATCATCACTAGCTATACACGTATTAAAAGTAAATTAAAAACATAATAAATAGATATGAAATGCTCATATCCCTCGTCTTTTCTTCTTTTTTCTTCTGCACGTAGAAACTTACACTTGCATATGTCATTGTCGAAAATTTTAAAAAAAATAGCCAATCAAGTTCTTTTTTTTCTTTTTATTCGCTAAGAACTACCCTACTGAATAATTTTCGTAATTATTGCAGCAGCTCCGATGTTCGTCATTGTTGTACAGCTCCAACGTCTAACGACATTGCAGCAGATCCGACGTTACTATAGCAGATGCGGTGTTATTATAGTAGATCCGGCCTTTTCCGTTTAGATCTCTGACATTGGTCACCGTCCTTTTACGTTCAAATCTCAGCCAACCAGTTCATCGAATCTGGTTCGACCATCAAATCGCTTCCAACCAACCAACTTTTTAAGTGGAAAACAAACCATGGTAGCTCGAACCGCTGGCAACTTCAAATCCATGTCGGATCGATTGGACCAAAGTATTTGGGTGTTAGCCAAATCATATTTGTTTTGTTTTTGTTACTGATTATAACTTAAATTGGTATCAGAACAAGGTCCAAGAGACTCCAGCATCGTAATTACGTTTGATCTGTAACCAAGACTTGATCAAGAATCAAGTCTTGGCGTGTTCTGCCAAGTAGCATCTTTCAACGAGAAGAAGGGTTGGACAACAAGTCCAAAGTTACGATCACATACAAAAGACGCAGGTTTAACATGACCAAAGCATTATCATGGACAAAGGAACTCAACATGAACCCGACATCGTTCCAATGTCCAATGTTAATGCCAATTTGGGTTATACGCATGAAGGTCATACTCAATGTTCATGGAGTATGGGAGGTGTTCGAACCAATATCCACCGATGCCAAGAGAAACTATATTGTGAAAATGATGTTCTTCCAGTCTATTTCTGAGGATTTAATCCTACAAATTAGGGATCTAAACAGAACAAAAGAGATGTTGGATCCGATCACGTCCCAACATCTTAAAGTTGAGTGAGTTAGGGAAATAAGGCTTTAAACCTTAATGACCGCATTTGAAGGTTTGAAGATGAAAGAAATGGGAACTATAGATGACTGTGTATCGAAGCTTTCTCAAGACCACTCAAATGCTTCATCCACGTCGTAGCTTCACTCGAACAAGTCCTAGATCCAAAAACCATCAGGTTTGAAGATGTTGTGGATCGCTTAAAAGCCTAAGAAGAAAGAACCTAAGACGAGGAACAATCGGAAAACCATGGTAAGTTATTTTTCAATATAAACAATTATCCAGAGGTCGGGGCCATGGATATCATACGTTCCGTGGTCGGGGACGTGGTAGAGACAATGGGAGAAACCATTCATACCATGAACGATCAAGATACCGTGATGATGAAAAGAATAGAAGTAGAGGACAATGTGATATCTCAAATATCAAGTGTTACCGATGCGATAAATTTAGATACTTTGTTTCCAAATATCCAGATCGATTTCAATGTTGGAATTAATCTTTGTTAATTCACATAAAAAAAGTCAAAGTCAGATCCTATATGGGTGGAGTTTTAGTTTTATTAAGAGTCTTTTAGTTATTATTTAGTTAGTATGTTTATCTAGTTATTTAGTTTGATGTTTATCAAGTTGTTTTAATTCCTAGAAGATATGAGTATAAGTCATAGTAGGATTTGTTTTGTTTAGTATAAAAGGGTTGTTTGGTTGATGGTTAAGATGTCAAATATTTTAGTTTTCTTTAATAAAAGTGTCGATCAACAATGTTTGTGATCAAATAGTTTTTGTTCTTCATCCTTTTCAACCTGCGTTTTGCTACGTTTTTGTTCGTTTGGAGATCGTTGGGCCTTCAATTGGTATCAGAGCTATACCAAGCTCTTGATCTGGGTGCAAAAGCAGCAAAAGAAAGGTTGTTCGTGTTCTGTTCTGGCAGAGAACAACAACAGCAAGAAAACAGAATGCTTTCCGTTTATACATAGAAGCAACAAGAAGAAAGTTGGATTCAAATCCTTGAATCCATGTGAAACTAAGTAAGAAAGAGAAAGAAATAAAGAAAGAAAGAAAGAAAGAAGAAAGCAGGAAGAAAGAAAGAGAAAGAAGAAAGCAGGAAGAAAGAAACAGAAAGAAGAAAAGAAGAAAGTAAAAGAAAGAAAGAAAGAAAGAAAGGTAAGTAAGTAAGAAAGCAAGCAAGAAGAAAGAAAGAAAGAAAGTAAGAAAGAAAGCAAGAAGAAAGAAAGTTAGAAAGAAAGAAAGAAGAAAGAAGTAAGTAAGTAAGAAAGAAAGAAAGAAGAAGAGAAAGTAAAAAAAAAAGAAAGCAAGTTTAGAAGAAAAGTAAGCAAGCAAGAAAAGAATGGCAGACCAACCAATTATACCGCCAAGACAGCAAGGCAACATTCCAGTGTAGTGTCCTAAATTGACATCCACCAATTATACAAGTTGGTCAATCATGGTGGAATCAATTTTGCAAGCATATGGGTTATGGGAGGCGATTGATCCAGTAACAGGGGCGGCAGTTGAAAGTAGAAAGAATCTGATGGCTAGAGCTTTTATTTTCCAAATGTTGCCTGAGGATGTTCTACTTCAGGTTTCAAAACATAAGGATGCAAAGGATGTTTGGAATCAATTAGGGTTCGACATCTAGGAGCAGAGAGAGTGCATAAAGCTCGCCTACAAACCCTAAGGAGCAAGATGGAGATGTTGAAAATGAAAGAAAGTGAAAGGGTGGATGATTTTTCAAGTAAGTTAACTAGCATAGCGGCTAAGTTTAAAAGTCTTGGTTCAAGCCTTGAAGATGAAGTGATTGTACGTAAGTTGCTCAACTCGGTTCCAAAGAAGTTCCTACATATCGTGGCATCTATTGAGCAATACTCAGAACTTGAAGATATGTCTTTTGAGGAAACAGTGGGAAGGATAAAAGCTTATGAGGAACGCCTCAAAAGTCACGATGAACCAGAAGAGAATGATCAAAGTAAACTTCTACTAGAAAATTCAAGTAATCAAAAGGTTGAAGATTTAAAAAGTTGGCATCATGAAAAGGGACGAGGTGATGGTAATCAAAGCCGTGGAGGGGTCAAGGAAGAGGCTTTGGTAGAGGAGAAAAAGGACGGGGAAGAGGTCGAGGAAACAAAGATAAGAGCGAATTTAGGTGTTTTGAATGTGGTGAATTTGGTCACTTTGCATATGAATGTACCAAGTGGAAGAATCAAGAGGATGATAAGAAAGATATAACTTATCTTGTTCAATATGAGGAAAGACCAACATTATTGTGAAAAACAAAGATTAAAGGGGTGATTGTTGGAATTAATCTTTGTTAATTCACATAAAAAAAGTCAAAGTCAGATCCTATATGGGTGGAGTTTTAGTTTTATTAAGAGTCTTTTAGTTATTATTTAGTTAGTATGTTTATCTAGTTATTTAGTTTGATGTTTATCAAGCTGTTTTAATTCCTAAAAGATAGAAGTATAAGTCATAGTAGGATTTGTATTGTTGAGTATAAAAGGGTTGTTTGGTTGATGGTTAAGATGTCAAATATTTTAGTTTTCTTTAATAAAAGTGTCGATCAACAATGTTTGTGATCAAATAGTTTTTGTTCTTCATCCTTTTCAACCTGTGTTTTGCTACGTTTTTGTTCGTTTGGAGATCGTTGGGCCTTCAATTGGTATCAGAGAAAGTAAGAAAGAAATAAAGAAAGAAAGAGAAAGAAGAAAGAAGGAAGAAAGAAAGTGAAACGGTGGATGATTTTTCAAGTAAGTTAACTAGCATAGCGGCTAAGTTTAAAAGTCTTGGTTCAAGCCTTGAAGATGAAGTGATTGTACGTAAGTTGCTCAACTCAGTTCCAAAGAAGTTCCTACCTATCGTGGCATCTATGGAGCAATACTCAGAACTTGAAGATATGTCTTTTGAGGAAGCAGTGGGAAGGATAAAAGCTTATGAGGAACGCCTCAAAAGTCACGATGAACCAGAAGAAAATGATCAAAGTAAACTTCTACTAGCAAATTCAAGTAATCAAAAGGTTGAAGATTTAGAAAGTTGGCATCATGAAAAGGGACGAGGTGATGGTAATCAAAGTCGTGGAGGGGTCAAGGAAGAGGCTTTGGTAAAGGAGAAAAAGGACGCGGAAGAGGTCGAGGAAACAGAGATAAGAGCGAATTTAGGTGTTTTAAATGTGGTGAATTTGGTCACTTTGCATATGAATGTACCAAGTGGAAGAATAAAGAGGACGATAAGAAAGATATAGCTCATCTTGTTCAATATGAGGAAGACCAGCATTATTGTGAAAAAACAAAGATTAAGGGGGTGATTGTTGGAATTAATCTTTGTTAAGTCACATAAAAAAAGTCAAAGTCAGATCCTATATGGGTGGAGTTTTAGTTTTATTAAGAGTCTTTTAGTTATTATTTAGTTAGTATGTTTATCTAGTTATTTAGTTTGATGTTTATCAAGTTGTTTTAATTCCTAGAAGATAGGAGTATGAGTCATAGTAGGATTTGTTTTGTTTAGTATAAATAGGGTTGTTTGGTTGATGGTTAAGATGTCAAATATTTTAGTTTTCTTTAATAAAAGTGTCGATCAACAATGTTTGTGATCAAATAGTTTTTGTTCTTCATCTTTTTCAACCTACGTTTTGCTACGTTTTTGTTCGTTTGGAGATCGTTGGGCCTTCATTCAAAACCAAGAAGTTAACATGGTCCATGGCAATTAACCAGACTCAAATGGAGTGGATGCTTCGTATTTCAAGATATATGTATAAGAAACTATGTATTTAAATGAGCAAAAGGTCCTACCAAACATACTATAACACGACTCAAACTAAAAGGACGTGTGGAATCTCAATAACAACACAAGCAATTACAAGATCCTTATAAAGCACTTCATTAACGAACTTAATGAGAACATAACCGCAAAGATGAAATTCGGAGATGATTCATGTGTAATGATCAAAGGGAAAGGGTCTACTCTTTTTGAAGGTAAATAAAGGAAACAAAAACAACTAACTAGAATTTATTATAACTCGGAGCTCCAAAATAATATTCCAAGTTTAGGACAAGTAGCTGAGTCAGGTTGTGAAGTCCTAAGGAAAGGAGATTACTTGAAAATGTACGACAAATCTGGAACATTTCTAATTAAAGTAAAAATAAATGAAAGTTGACTTTACAAGATTAATGTAAAAGTGGTAAATCCTATTTGTCTACAAACATATATTAATGAAGAAGGTTGTGGCATGCAAGACTCGGACAACTAAATATTCAAACTATGAAGGCAATGAGGGCTTGGTTACGGGTCTACCCAGGATTCAATGATTCATCATAAAAATAAATTGTGTGAAATGTGCATGGTAGGAGAACAAACAATAAGACCATTTCCGAACCACAATAGTTTAGAGCACCACGAGTACTTGAACTCGTGATGGTGATTTATGCAGGCCTATCACACCATCGAATCTAATGGGTAATAAATGTATTTTGGTTTTAGTTGATACTTTTCATGTTTTATGTAGTCTTGTTTGTTAAAGGATAAAAATGGAGCATCCGAGGTCTTTATACGACTCAAGGCACTAGTGAAGAATGAAATCGTAGCTTTAATAAAGACCTTTTAGACCAATCGAGGTGGTAAGTTACCTCATGTGACTTGAATCAATCTTGTGCCAAAAATTAAGTAACAAGACACTTGACATCTCCGTATACACCACAATAAATAGCGTTATCGAATGAAGAAATCGAACACCCTATAGAGATTACCCGGAGTACCTTGAAAACAATGATAGTACCAAGTATTTTATGGGGAGAAATGGTTCCTCACGCCGACCACTTATTTAATAAACCGATCTCCATGTGAGAACTTGTAGGAAACATGCCCTAAGAGATGGTTAAGAAACCAACGCAAAATCTTTAGCATCTTAAGGTATTCGGGTGTCTTGCTTATGGAAGCTTCAACTCCCAACACTTAAAGAAGCTCGATGATAGATCAAGAAAACTGGTTCACCTCTGGACTGAGCCGCGAACCAAAGCATATAGATTATATGACTCATGCAACCGTAAAATTATCGTGAGTCGAGTGATGATTCTCGAAATAGGATAGGAGTGAAGCCAGTCGAGTATACCAGAGAAGGAAAGGAGAAGGGGGCCTAACGAGCGGGAAAAGGTGTAATTTTCAACAAATAAAAGGTGTGGTATTGGGAGAAGTCATCAAAACGCAAGAACAACATGAACCAGGGATTTATAGTGTTACATGGGGAAATATAGCTGATAATGGGGTTGTAACTAAATAACTCCAATAAAGATGAGAATGATGAAATTAAAGCTAGAAACTATTCATAAAATGATGACCAGCCGAACAGTCCTATGAGCCCAGTTGATACTTGGCTAAACTCAATCCATAACAGCTCAACTTGGCAAACATGCTCCACCAATAGTAGCCCAACTGGGCAAAACAAATCCAATGAAACAACTAGACACTCCTTGGCCCATCCAGAACCTGCCGATACCCAACATAGTCCCATCCATAACCTATCACGTACAATGATTATGAGCTTAATCTTGGTCATGGGTAAATTCTTTTGCTCTCCAATGATGAACCAAGAAACTATAATGAAACAAAAATAAGTTGGAGTGGAAAAGCAATGCAAACCGAGACAACTCTATTGAGAAGAACAAAACTTGGTATCTAATCGAGTTGCCAAGTGGATATAAGCCATCGGTTTAAATTGGGTTTTCAAAGTAAAAAAGAAATATCAACAGGATGATTAATAAACACAAAACGCGCCTTGTGGCAAAAGGGGTTCAAGAACTCGGGGTTGACTTTGATGAGGTATTCACCATGGTGGCTCGAATTGAAACCATATGACTAATAATTACTCTAGCAGCCAATCAAGGATAGGAGATGTATCATTTAGATGTACAAAAGGCATTCTTGGATGGGGACCTAAATTAAGTTGTTCATGTTCAACAACCAGAGGGATTCGAGAAATCTAAGGAACTACACAAAGTTTATAAATTGTCAAAAGCTTAGCTTTTTACGGTCTAAGGCAAGCTCCAAGAATAGAACTAAAGTTTGATGGAATGTTATGAGCATTGAACTTACATCGATGTATACGAGAACAATCGGTCTACCAAAAGTAGGTCGGTAATCATGTACTAATAATTGTCGTTTATGCTGATGATTTGTTTGTGAAGGGACAAGCGGGAACATGATCAATGAGTTCAAAAATGGATATGGTTGAGAGGTTTGAGATGTCTGACCTAGGAAAACTTTCCTATTACCTTGGTCTTGAAGTCTCGCCAAACAAAGATGGTATCAAAATCAAGCAAGACGCCTATTCCTTGAAGATCCTAAAAGACAATGTTTTGAATACCAAATCGGACAGAGAACTAGTAGACTTAACAAACAGTTAGCAACTAATTTGTTCTAGTGGACAAAGATTGATCAAACCAAATTTAAGAAGCAGATAATGTCATATATAAACATAATCAATATTATATTATTCATACATACTTAACTAAAAAATGTAATATTATATGTTTTAGGGTGGAATTACACTTTTAACATAATATAAACATTTAAATAACTAAAATATGTATCAATGATTACTAAGTTAATCAAAAAGTAATAATATTTTGGAGGGAAAAAAATAAAGATAAATAAGTTTGGAAATCCAATCTGACCACACGGTAAAATTGGATCACTAAACGATCGGTTCAAATGACAACGGTTCAAATGCATACTACTGGATCAGTTCTATGACAGATTCCCGGTCCAATTGTTCTAGCCAGCCAGTACGACCCAGTTCATAAAACACGTTAAAAGAAGCGGATATGGAAAATGTAACCCTAACATATGTTCCCATGGATCCAAGTGTGAAGTTAAGCAAAGAAGAAAAAGAAAAGGATTTCAAAGCAACGAATTATCAAAATATAGTCGAATGCCTTGGATACCTGTTGCAAACACAACCCAATCTTGCCCACTCTGTTGGTGTTCTAAGCCAATACATGCAAAATCCAAAAGAATCATATGCGGCGGTAATTAAGTAAATACTACAATATGTGAAACTAACATCTTGCTACGGTAGTGATGTGCTCCAAATTTTATATATAAAACACAACAATTGTACATCAAATATTTCCAAACTCTTATTAAAAGTGATGAATTGATATCTGGATCGTTTAAATTGTGTTTTCAGGCATGAAAAATAAAAAGATGAACAAAAAGAGCTTAAACTAGGAGAAAGTTAAAGAAAACAAGCTCTAATATTCAAGCATAGCGTCATGCCTCTGAAAAAGACCAAGATAAAAAAAATGAACTTAAACAAGGAGAAAATTGGAAAAAACAAGCTTCGATATTCAAGCATGGGGTCGTGGCTCATGAGACACGCCCCCATGCTAGCCTGAAACACATCCAGTGCTAAATTTAGCACATCCTCGTGTTTGTCAATTAGACAGGAAAATACCTTCCCCTAACACGAGGCACGGAGGTATGCCCCGGGAGGCACGAGGGCATGCCCTGCTATGAACACGTGGGCGTGCCCTAATATTTCCTGAGCTTACGAGCCCACCAACTTTTATGTACATTGTACTAGCACGGAGTCGTGCCAGTCATTTCAAAAAGCCTATAAACAGAACCTCATTTGGAACTTTAAGAAAAGTTTTAGGAGGTGAAGTGCTACTGTTCTCTCTTGGGAACCCATCCTATAGAAGTCCTTGGAAGGATTTGGAATTCCATTCAACACTTAGAATAAGCTCAAGATGATTTTACATTATCCATAGTGGATCACTGTTTGATTGTTCTAATTTACCGATGATTCCATTACTATTTTGTTTTTTTATGTTATGTTCAAGCTCCCTAAACTTTTTTTTCATTCTAATTTAGTGAAAATTTATGTAACTTGTGATGAACTAATGCAGTGGTTTATATTATATTAATGTTATGGTAATTTTGGATAAACTTTTGATGGGTAGCATCTACATTTGAGCGGGGAGTTATAAACTTATGATTTGTAATTGTGAATATTATATAAGGTTGAAAAACGTATTAACTAACTTTTTTTCGTGAAAACGGTATACATAATAAACTCATGTCTATTGAACTAGAGATAGGTTATTAGAAATCATATCACCTTAACTTTTTGATCATTTGTGGGTTCTTTTTTGTTAGTCTAAGAAATCTATAGTAATTGTTATGGTTTTCTAAAATTAATGATATGTTAAAAACAAAATTGACCAACTCTTTTTGGAACATTAAATTATGTTTTCAGAAAACATATGTTAAAAGGATGCACAAACATTACCTACATCACTAGGGGCTTAGTGGTTGTATTGTAAGTGACTCAATGCAACTTTTGTAAATAAATAAAGATTGCAAGTTTTGTAAACACCGCCAATGTTGAAGAAGAGCTAGATAATAGATTACGAGGCTTACAGCTGGGTCAAATCTTGGGGTGTTTATCGATTCGGATATCAGTTTGTTCGTTTATTCGGTTTTGAAATTTTTTCAGACATAACCGAAAACCGAACCGAATTTAACCGAATTCAATTCAGTTTGGTTTCGGTCAAAAACCGAATTCAACTGAAAAAAAAACGAATTCGTCATTTGTTTATTTTTTTAAACGTTGTTAACTTTAGATCACTTGTATGAGAATCACTCTTTATATATATAATACAATTAGACTCTTGAATTGTAAACAATCTCGCTTTCTAAAAATATAAATAGTCGACTTTGACCCCTAAAAAATAAGATTTGACACTGAGTTTTAGCAATTGGAGTTTGGCTACCATATAAATTCTTAGTTACTTGGCTTAAATAAAACCACCTTTAAAATTTAGGCCTTGAGTAGGGGTGACCAACGGGTCGGAACCAAACCGAACCGGACCGACCCGCCCTTGACCCGAAACCGATAAGTGGTTTATATAAAGAACCGAGAACCGGACCATTTACATATGGTTCGGCCCGGACCGAACCGAGTTAAACGGGTCGGTTCAGCATCATATGGTGGTCCGGACCGCAAATGTGTTTTAGGCTCGTGCTTTTTGCCGGGAGAAAAATGAAACTTATAAATATAAAGGAAACCAATCAATGGATTTGTTTCTTAGACTCGTTATTGTAACATAGACAAAATAGTACCATATTAAAATAAAAACCTTACATTAGCTGTTGTCATGACCACTTTATGAGCTAATTTAGGTGTATCGTACAGTAGTATTTATCTATAACTGACTAAAAGTTTATTAATCTGAACACTTCTATTATATGCTAGTAAAACATTTTTATATTTTTGATGTTCAAAGACAACCCATTTAATAATTAAAGAGCAAAAACCAACTCTTTTTTTTCTTGCCTAATTGTAATCGGGCCGGACCGAAACCGAGCTCTTACCCGCGGGTTTGGACCGAAACCGACCCATAACCGTTACAAAAAGAAAGCCGAACCGTGGACCGGAACCGCTAACCCATACACGGCTCGGTCTCCGTTTTCATGGTTCGGTTCACGGGTCTTAACCGGGTCGACCCGCGAAGTGCACACCCCTAGCCTTGAGTAGTTGGGCTAAACTTACAATTATAAAAAATATATAAATTATAACATATTGAATTCGGTTAAATCGGTTAAACCGAATAAACGGAACAAACCGAATATAAAAATTACACCGAACCGAAAACCGAATTTCCAATTCGGTTTCGGTTACAAACTGAACCATGAACCGAATTCATAATTCGGTTCGGTTCTTTCAGGTTACGAATGCGAATCGGTTTTCGGTTTTTGCACACCCTTAGTCAAACCCTTGGGCCAATGTGCAACATGGCCCGGCTCGTCAAGACCATTCCATCCCTTATAGACCCATATGTAGCCCAAGTTATCAACTCAAGTGGAGCATTTTTTTATGGTATTTGTCTTTGTCCAACTAGTCTAGATTTAAATTTGCTAGCTACTCGACGCTCAACTCCATATTAAAAAAAGATTTTAATTTTACGAATAACATTTACATATGATCGGGGGTGATAATGTTAAGGATGAGCGAGATGAATTCAGTAGTAGAGTTGGAGGATGGAGATGACGCAAAGGATCAACCAACTCTTGTGTAAACAGTGTAATAGTTTTAGATAAATGTGTGTTCATGGTTACATTATCTCATGTAATGCCAAGGATGTAAAAAGAGATGAGGCGGGTAGTGATAAAAGAATGTTAGTGTGAGATAGGAAAGAAAAGGAAAGTTTTCTTATAGAAACCAACATAACGAATAATTTCAACATGCGGCGACTTGTAGCCTAGCTAATAGATACTATCGACCAAAGTTGTATCTATGATCGATTGTAAAGATGCAAGTGAGTAGAACGCTAAAACCAAATATGCATAGATAGTAGTAGTCTAGAAAATAGACAAGGAAGTAACCTAAAGGCGATCCATTAGTTGATGTAGGGTATGACACGCGGTTAACCGAATAACAATGGCGTCAAAGGCGTAGTTAAGGAACAATGGAACATGTCAAATTGTATTAGATAAAGTATATGAGTTATGATTTATTGTAGTTATGATTTATTGGAGAATTTATGTGGGACTAATAACTTAGATGACCGACTCGTATATGGATCAATGAAAATGCAGAAGAAGAGTAAAAAAAATGACAGCACGTGACTTGCTGGTCTTATTTTGATTTTTGAATTTATGGAATTTCTTGACCTTTTATTTAATAAGTAATTAGTGAGTTGTCACAATATCATTAAATTATTGAGTTGTTACATTGATTTCTTAATTGTCATGTTTTATTTCTTAATTGTCACTTTCATAGCAAATGCTGGAATTTCCCTTTAATATATTGTTTTTTCTCGGTCAATAATATATCCAATTTCTTGTAATATTTTTCCCCTTCTGCCCGCATAATACACCACGGATTAGCGATTACAATGTGTGTGTGTGAAAACTTTTTTAAAATTATAATGTAATATTTTGAAGTTATAACTTAAAAATAACTTTAAAAAATCAACAAAGCTTTTGGTTAGTTGATATATAGCATATAGGTAATCGTATCATATGATCTAATGGAGCAACAATTCTACCAAAATGGCATTATAAAATACGAAGTCGAACATGTGTGCTTTCAATCTCTTTAGAATGACAATATTGTGTAGCAAATGCGTTGCAATTCATATTTAGTTCAAAATGATTAAATTAAGTTAATTAGGATAATGCGTGGGAAAGGTGTCGTATCTTCCTACGCCCTTTTTTGTCGCTAATATGTCGTATATTGCGTCGCAAGTGCGTCGTAAACAATTTGCCACGGGCATTTTTCCGACAAATCGTTTTTGTCGCAAATACGTAACAAATGTTGTTTTCTTACGCATTTACGACGGAAAAACGCGTAGCAAATTCATTTTTTTCTA
Organism: Flaveria ramosissima; assembly: GCA_025215565.1. NCBI lineage: Eukaryota > Viridiplantae > Streptophyta > Magnoliopsida > Asterales > Asteraceae > Flaveria > Flaveria ramosissima. The sequence continues at coordinate 12,239,492 of CM046037.1, forward strand.
GTAGTGAATGATATGATAGTGTTAAATTAAATTCACATTTGTTTCATAAATCCATATGCCTTGCTCAAAGATCTCTTGTGTCAATCCTTATCTATGTACATCGATTCAAATATCTTATATGATTCAATGTTAGTTGATAAATTATGATTATCAAATACAAAATATAATAATAATAATCATTCATACAGATGCAACCATGGTGGCACATTGCATAGAAAAAGATGAAAAAAAAAATGGTGGAAAAAGAAGATGCCTTTTGGCATTGACTCTCTTGTCCAAGTGCTCTTTGGAAGCTTCACTTTTATTGTCCTTTTTGTTTTCCTTGGGATTCTTCTTCCTCCTCCTTCCCAAATCACCTAATATCACCATTATCAATTTACCACACTCCTTTATAAGGGTAATTAGCATTTTAATTGCATCTAATGTATTCCTATGTAAAATACTAGAAAGATGCTCACAATATTAAACAAATTACTTATTATATGCTATTTTCACTGTATAATAAAACTTTACAGACAATTATATAACATCAGATCACCATACATACCACTATTATGGATTTTGCGTAAAATGAGTTCACAATATTGTTATTTGTTGCCAAAAAAAACTTCTCAAGAGGTTATCCATCCTGAGATTATTTTATCCAAACACACTTAACTGTAAAGTTTTTAATCATCGATGGTTGGTGTGTCCAAAGCACAGATATAGCTTATTGATGATAGAAAAAATTGAACGATGTAAGATTTGTCTAAAATGTCATAAATTCACTTCATTTTTTTATTTTTAATATATAATTTATTTGTGAGAACATGACACCTCAGTGTCCGGTATTAAACATACACCATAACACAATATTATATAACTTAGATTAAAACTTCTAATTCTAATAGGTCTTAAAGTGAAGAAAACTCAAATATTATATAATATATACATTATAGATTATGAGTGTAATAGTAGTTCACTAGTTATAAGTTTGTCTCTTCGCACACGAACCTAGTATTTGTCTGGTATAGAGATGAATTGCCAATTCATGTATGCATGGACCATGTACAATCATTACTGTGTGACAAAACATCATCATAACAGATAAAACCTTAATGGTAAGTCTCATCTAGTGCTAAAAATATTAATGACACATCAAAAGTGTCGGATTATATATGAAAAAATGAGTAGGTAAAAGTTAGGAGGCCCTACTCACAATTGTGTCATAATAAGGTTAAAAAATTCTGTTCTCATACTATTTTTGTGTTTGGTTAATTTATTTATACGTAGGTAAAACGCCTAGGTATTTTTATAACCGGTCATTTGCTTTTAGTGGCATTTCACTTTTTGTTGGTGTCAGTAAAAGAAAATTTTCTTGTAGCATTTAGACAATAACAAAGGCACAAAACTGAGACTGGTTTGCATCACTGAAAAGCAGATGTATAGATTTAGAGAAGGGTCAAGTGGTTTGTTGACCTGGTCATCATAATTTATATACATTTAAAAGTTTAGTTTTTTTAATAAAAAACAAGACTTGAACCCCTTAGTTATATGCACTAGAGAACAAAATCTTACAACAATCATGACTAAAAAGTTCTTTTTCGATCACTGGTTTTATCATGTTTAACAAGTTAAATAAGACGTGATTAGCACAAGTATCAAACATGTAAACGACTTGTTTAACAACTTCATCTCAAGTCTATAATTTCTTTTATATGTTTTACAGACAAAAAAAAGAAGAAGAAATGATAGAGTTTAGCCTCCTAATTTTAATTATTTTTAAAAAAGTGTTACATAGTTTTATTTTTTATTAAACAGATTTAATCGTGGTATAATAAGGTTTGGAATTACCAGCCATTTTTAATCTTGAACTTTTCTTGTCTGTAAATATAGTTGATATATTTACCTTCATAGTACTGCTCATGAGTTCTTATATTTGTCTTTATAAGGTCTTTTGTGATCTCAAGATTTCTTGGAAACTACCAACATGGAGAAACTGTCTGCTCTTGAATTTAAACAAAATTTCATATCATAATCTGGTGAAATCAGCTTGTTATAAGGAGGGATTCAATTAAAAATATCAAGTTACATCTCGGTTCCTGCACTAAGATTTTCAAACATACACATTCAATCTTGAATCCAAAACTGCTATGTGCTACGAGCATGAGTTGGCCATATGCGCACCAAATCGAACGAATAATAAAGATACAATTGCATATTACTTGTTCAGAAAGTTGAGCATATGATACAAGATGTAAAATTACTAGTTCAGAAACTATGATTTGTATTTTGATAGTTCTTGCTATAGCGTCTTGCTAAGTAGTGTTTTGAAAGCTATAAATTTATTTTTGCAGTTCAAAAAATAATACAATCCGAACATTAATATGTTCATATACAAAACACACCAAATGAAGATTTAAAGAAAAACTTACCTTCAAGATGAATTAAAGATTATAATTATTCGGGAAACACTTGTGTTAATACTACTTTAAGTTATAAATCTAAATCTTATTGTTTAAAGGAAAAGTGGATATAAATACTGAAAACTATAGCTTATTGGCTAATAATAACTCACACTCATAGTTTGACTAATTACACTCTTAAATGTCACTTTTATTATCAAATGCAATTCCAGTAATATAACTATTACAGATTTAGACTACATTTCATTTGTACGTTTTTTCATTTCGATTACAATCATTATTACGAGTAAACATATGAATTAATGTTGATGAGATTAGCCACATTAACAAAAATAAATGTTGTAAGTATTATCGATCAAACTATTAGTTTGATTTATTTTCAGTCAATATGATTCATAGTGTGATTAAAATCCAATTTTTTAAAATATAAATGTTTGAACAACTATTGGGGCTGGTGGAATCCATGATTAATTAAGAATAACATTAATTACTACATAAATCCAGAAAGTATGTCTGTCAGTTTTCGGTTTGAAAAATGTAAAGATTCGGCACTTACTTCAATTACCTTTTTGTCTTGAGTATCCGCCTTTCTAAACACACTCATGTTTTCAATATATAAAATGACAGTAAAGATAAAACAGAAGTTTCATTCATCGTTTATTTTAATTAATTAAATAGTTACATGGGATTAAACCCTTGATTACGTTTATCATAATTAATACTTGTAGGAAGTCTCCTATTAGTGATTGAAAATGAAAATCTATTAATGTTACGCCTTTTCAGACAAAAGTTATGAAACAAAAGGTATTCATGTTACCCTTGATCATGTAGAAATTTCTACTCCAATGGATAGCGACTAAACGATAATTAAAAATAAGAAACAAAAGTACATGTGAGTAAACACAGCCATTGTTTGTTTCAACAAAGATAGAGACTAATTAAAAGACCTACATTTATTGATAAATTTAGTTATTATGGTAAAAACAGAAATCTTATTTTCTTATTGTTAAATCCGCTAACGAATCAGTTATGAGTTTCATATCGGTGAGATGATATAGAGCACATATTATATTAAAGAATAAACAATGAAACGACACAAAGTATTTATAGACAACGTAAAATAAGCTTAATCAAATCATATGGCCAAAGGACATAATTTGAACTATATGAATAAATTTAAATCTTTATATACAAAACCAATCATCAATTCACTACCATGGTACAAATGGAATCTGATACATAAAAACTCCAAACCGAATACATATATTTACATAATATATCTTAATACATTTCCACAAGCTAGATTAAGTGTCGACCTAAAGCTTATCAGATCATAATGATAGAGATCTAGTTATAGGAAAAGGTTGGGTGAACATATCAACAGGTTGTCAATTTATACAGAGATCTAAATTAAGTTGAAGCTTTTTAAGAGCATTTTTTACAACAAAGTGAAAATCAATATCGATATCTATAGTAAACGCAAGAAATACCAAATTGGCTAAAAAATAAGTTGCATCAACCTTTCAATACCATAATATTCGAGTTTTAGAATGTGGAGCTCCAAACTTACAAAGTAGGGACTAGATCGAGCCAACTGTTGTGCATATTCAAACTCAATAGATGACCAAGAAACTTGTGTTATGTGTGAGAAGTTCACATAATATTTTTCTATCAAACAAAAAGGAATAGCCATCTATAAATAACCAAACATATATCTAACCATCCAGCCCATATCACAAATCACATCCATGAATGGATACAAAGAACATGAGTCAAATGAAGAGATGTGTTGAATGAAGATGTATGATAGTGTTCCTAGATAATTGTATTTTCAAAATAATAAAAATAATACCAAAAACATGGATTCTAAATTTTTGAATAATAAACTTAAGAATAAATTTTAAAAAGTATGATATATATATAAATATAAAGTTTGGAATTAAAACAATTATTAATTATAGTATTAGTACGTTATGGTTTACTGCAGCAACTTTTACTACAAGTAGAATAATTATCTGATAAGATCTGTTGTTTATTTATATTCATGGTACTCTTATTAATAGTTTATAAATTTAAAAAAGTTTTAGAGGGTTTTTAGAGGGTTTTTAATAGTTTATAAATTTAAAAAAGTTTTAGAGGGTTTTTATTAGTTCATATGTATAGAGCCTTGTAGTTATAACATTCGTTTTCCTTCCCCTTCCTAACCCTCTCTTGCCGATAGATTTTGGTTGGTTGTCCAACCTCATCCTTCATCTTCCCTCTTGTGTGACAATCTTTTTTCCCTTTTTATCCTTCTCGTCCTACCTCGGAACACATTGTACGCATATAACAATTAAATTTTATTTATTGGGTCGTCATAGTCTTAACTACAGTCACAGTCATAGCTCTAGTCCTTGTCATCTCTCTGACCTTATACTTGTCACCACCATTTGCCACCATGGAGTTTTCTTACCATTAGAATTTTAGGGGTGTTTTCGTGTGTTCTTATTAACTAACTTTTTATTATTTCTTCCTTCATTTTCTCCCAACCTGACTATATGGTAGTACTAGATTAAATATATTAGTTTGAGTTTATTTATTTAATTTTTACAACAATAAAAAATATATGATTTAGATTTGTAGCCACAAACACCTTATTTACATAATTATGTTTAACAGTTGCAAGTTGGAATGATTTGTAACTTTATTGGTTTTATTAACCTTAAGATGATTAGTATGTATTTTTCATATTAGTATTCCTCTAAGTTGTGAGATTTGAATTATTGATAGATGAATGATATTTATATCAATCTAGACATAGAAATTACCAAGTGTTCTTTATTGTATGATTTCAGGTGATTAGGATGTGTTCATCGTATTTTTCCAAACAATTATATTACTTAGATATCTTTGATCAGAGTCTAGTTATATTTCATATTTATTTGTTACCATTCTATTTACTATTCATATTTTACATGTTAGTGTATAAAAACCCAAGCTCCTTATTTAATCTTTTAGACATTAGCAAAAATCTAGTATCGAGAGCTAGCATGCCCATTGATTAACATCTGGTTCTTACCTCTAGTTATATTACCATCCAATATGTGCATTTGTCTATTGTATGTTTCATATAGTCTTCTAGATGAAAACTCTTGTAAGTTTACTTTATGTGAAAAAAATCTTTTATAAATATATATACTTTCATGCACTTCGTAAATATATCAACATGTTTATCAAAAGAACTAGTATTTGATAACCGAATGATGCCCTGTAACAATTTTTGACATACAAAATTACAATTCAGTTTAATGTGCTTTGTTTCTTCATGATAAACTGAATTTGGAAATATAAGTGGTAACTTGATTGTCACATTTGAGTGGAATTGGAAGAGTAGAAGGAATGGACAACTCATAAAAGTAAATGTTGAGCCAAGCAAGTTCAGTAGTAACATGACGCATAGGACATTATTTAACTATGGCACAACTTACAGAAACAATTGATTGTTTCCTGGATTTCCATGAAGTAGGATCAGCACCAAGTAAAATAAAGTAACTACTCATAGAGCATATTGTATCAGAAGAAGAAGTCCGGTCAAAATCACAAAAAAAACTTTCAAAGTAAAGTGTGATTGATTGTTAAAAAACAATCCTTGTGAAGAAGTTCATTTGAGATAACAAAAAGTGTGAACAAAAGCTTCCTGATAAGGAACTTGAGGGTCTTACATCAACTAAGGAACCATCAAATGCTAAGTTTGAACCAGTATGTGTTAAGTACTCAAACTTGATACTAATCTTTGATATTGTGAGGGATAATAGTATATATCTTCTTCTATAGTCGAGAGCTATAAGTGTGCAAATGGATGACATATAGTAGAAGGGGGATTGGTTACATTGAACTCTTCTAAAGATCAAGAGCATACTTTCGTTGAGTTATAATGATCCCCGTTAAATTGCGGAAGACTTCAAGACAGAAAAGGAGAGAAAACCAAGATCTATAATTTTAGATATTGTATGTAAAAAAGACTTCATATCAGTCATATCAGCCTTGTTACTACCTGTGGATAAGAAGATTTCAAGACCGAAAAAAATAACTGAGAAAACCTAAAGACCCATGAAGTTGAAAATAAATGAACGTCATTTTAAGACTAATATAGCCCTTGGACTTTAAAGCATTATAAAGCTTACCATACCATTGTCATGAAGCTAGTTCAATCCATAAAAAGATTTATAAAGTTTTAACACTTGATTTGGTTTATTCAATTGCATTCCATGTAGATGAGGCATGTAAATACCTTATCTATATCATCACAGAGAAACACATTATTAACATACAATTGATAGAGTTTCTAGTGTGATTTGGCCGTAGTCACAATTAGACTACGAATAATGGTCATTTTGACAATAGGTGAAAAAGTATCATGACAGTTGACCCCTAGCTTTTTTAGTATTACCTCATGCAACAAAATGAACTTTGTAATGCTCCACTATACCATTAGCTTGAGACTTAAAATTAGGCAGTCAATTTGCACTTAATAAGCTTCCTACCTTCGGTGGAACATCAATGGTTCAAGTGCAATTAGCTTCCAAAGCATCAAATTCTTTATGCGAATCATCCTACCAAGAAGGATGAAGGGACTGTCTCATATTAAGAATTAGGTTTGGAATTTGCATCAATAGTCTTTAAGAAGTGTTGAGCACCACAGATAAAGTAAAAGTACGAATGCGAGTGACAGTAGAACATGTAATAGTTAAAGTATAAGGACTAATAGGTAAGTATAAGGATTAATAGGTAATGAACCAAAGGAGGAGAATGAACTAAACTACAATGATAGTCCTTAAGGTAAGACGGATAATGATGAAGACGATGTGGAACGATGAAGAGGTGGATTAACTGATGGATTGACACGAGACGTAATGGAAGACGATGTTGGCATGGAGTAAAATCAAGGAAAAGGTTGAATTAGGGCAAATTGAGATCAAATTTGAAGATGATAGAATAAAATGAAACGAAATTTAAAGAAAGATTCAAAGAATCATTGTTAATACAAATGCGGAATCATAACAATCGAAAGTAACAAGGTCAAAAGGAAACTTTATTATCTCTGCCAATGATGTACAAATTAAAGAAGAATGAATTGATTCTATGCACAAGAAGATTAGATCACTATAATTCCTAATTCTATTTAACAACTCTAACAACCTGATAAATAGAATTGTCAAATTTAACCCTTCGACTTTTAGCTACTTGCTAAACATAGAACAAAATGTAAACTAATATATCAACTAACAATTAACATATTATCCTAATGTAGGACTTATCATTAAATCACCACATTACACTTAACAATCTCCACCTTGGTGTTCAATGAATCTGAAGAACCCATAACTAAGCAATATGCAAAATAGACAAACACTGCACAAACTTAGAACTAGGTAATATCTTTGTCAACATGTCAGCTGCATTATACCTTGTATCCACATGTTCTAAATTCAAAGCCTTAGAACATAACACTTCTCTAATCCAATGCAGCCTTACATTAATATGTTTGGATCTTTCATGAAAAACCTGATGTTTAGATAGCTTAGCACTCATATTGTCATAATGAACAAGCACATCACTAGCTACTAAACATATTTCTGCCATGAATCCCTTTAACCAAATAGCTTATTTAATATCTTTTGTCAAGGCTATATATTCAACTTCAGTGGTAGACAAGGCCACAAATGTTGTAAACTGGACTTCCAACTCATAGTACCTCCAAGCACTTTGAACACATAACCAGTTACAGATCTCCCTTTATCATAATCATTTGCAAAATCAGCATCTACAAACCCCTCTATAACAGCATCTGCAAGATCTCCCTTTATCATAATCATTTGCATAATCATTGTCTACAAGAGTCTTCCACTCAGTGAATTACTAAATGCCTTATTCTTGTGTTTTAATACATACACCCATACTCTTCTAGAAAAGTCATTAATCAAAGACAAGAAATAAGTAGCACCTCCAAGATACTGGTTCTTTGTAGGGCCCCATAGATCAGCATGTATGTTATCTAAAATACCCTTAGTTTTGTGAATTCCTTTTGAGAATTTTACTTGTTTAGCCTTTCCCATGATGCAGTTATCACAAGAACCAAAGTCACACTTGACAAGGACTGTCAATACTACCTTGTTTCTTTAATTTTACAAGACCTTGATGACTCACATGCCCAAGCCTTTTATGTCATAACATTGCAGCTTCACTTTCAGATATAACCGCTGCTGACATATGTCTGTTACCACTTGACCATCTAAGGCATATGTGTTGTTTTCTCTTCTGGTACCTGTTAACACCACCAGTGATCCTTTTACTACCTTTGTCTTTCCTTCCTTAAGGATGACATGGTATCCTCCTCTTTCGAAGGTGTCTAATGATATTAAGTTTCAACTCCGGAATGTATCTTACTCCTTGAAGATCAATGATAGTATCATTATCCAATCTGAGTGAAATAACACCGATCCCCTTAATCTTCCAAGGTCCATCATCACCCAGTTGTACCATACCAAATTCCTTAAGTTCTATCTTAGTAAAGAACTCCATGTAGGGTGTCATGTGATAGGAACATCTAGAGTCTATAATCTATACACACTTTGAATTGCAGACAAAGCATTTCAAATTCCCCTTTGATTTGGATCTTGCCCTCATGTTCCTACCTTTATTGAACCTTTATTCGGGTCTCCCTCTCACAATTAAACCCTCTGAACCATCATCCTCAGATTCACCTCTTTTACGCAGTTCTTTAGAGCCCATGGCCGACACCACCTCTTCCATAGACAAGCTTTCCCTTCCAAACATCAAAGTTGTGACACCCTACACATATCCCACATCGGCCGTGGACAGGAGAGATTCCTGGTTCATAAGGAATGTTTGGCCTCTAATATCATCAACGCGTTTTGGGCGTATTGGCTGTGGATGAGAGGAGAACTCCACAGTTAAGCATGCTCAGGTGGGAGCAATCCAGGGATGGGTGACCTCCCTGGGAAGTTTTCACCCGGGCAACCAAAAGCAAAATCGTGAGCTCCTTGTGGGTAAAGCGGACAATATTGGTGGTATGAGAGGCCGGGTGTTACATAATGGTATCAGAGCCACTCCTGTGCCGTTCGGGATGTGGGACAAACCTCACCGGGTATGGTGACTTCTCGGGCTCATCGAGGACGATGAGTCCAAAGGGGGGGGGGTGATTGTGACACCCTACACATATCCCACATCGGTTGTGGACAGGAGAGATTTCTGGTTCATAAGGAATGTCTGGCCTCTAATATCATCAACGCTTTTTGGGCGTATTAGTTGTGGATGAGAGGAGAACTTCACAATTAAGCGTGCTCAGGTGGAAGCAATCCAGGGATGGGTGACCTCCCTGGAAAGTTTTCACCCGGGCAACCAAAAGCAAATCCGTGAGCTCCTTATGGGTAAAGCGGACAATATTGGTGGTACGAGAGGCCGGGTGTTACAAAAGTGTCCACAAAATGCTCATACGAAGGGGGCAATGAGTCTAAGAAGATGATTGCTCTATCTTCATCTTCAAATTTGACTTTGAAGTTCTCAAGATCCAATAAGATCTTATTGAATTCATCAATATGATTTTCTTAGGATTTCCCAAATGACATATGAAACATATATAGTCTCTTCTTCATGAACAACATGTGCACTAGTGATTTCGTCATGTATAATCCTTCTAATTTGGCCCAAATCCTAGCAGTAGTGACCTCCTTTGGGACCTCCCTCAATTCTCTTATCACCAAGACTGAGGATTATGGCACTATGTGCCTTCTCCATGACTTCCTTCTTTTCTTTAATCGACATTGTCTCTGGGAGCCCTGTTTCTCCTTTAAGGGCATCGACGACACCCTGATGCACTAGTAGCGCCTTCATCTTCAACCTCCAAAGGCTAAAGTCATTTTTTCCGTCGAACTTTCCGATGTCAAACTTGGCAGAATTCACCATCCTTCAATCTTCAGTGATCGCTCTATATGGATCTTCTTTCGTGATTGAGAGTCGTAGCTTTGATACCAGTTGTTAATACAAATGCGGAATCAAAACAATCGAAAGTAACAAGATCAAAAGGAAACTTTATTATCTCTGCCAATGATGTGCAAAGTAAAGAAGAATGAATTGATTCTGTGTAGAAGAAGATTAGATCACTATCATTCCTAATTCTATTTAACGAACTCTAACAACCTGAAAAATAGAATTGTCAAATTTAACCCTTCGACTTTTAGCTACTTGCTAAACATAGAACAAAATGTAAACTAATATATCAACTAACAATTGACATATTATCCTAATGTAGGACTTATCATTGAAGCGCCACATTACACTTAACAATCATGATAACCTTAGTTGATACCATATAAAAAAGTGAAGATGGGAGAATGAACCAACGATTTTATTTATATGAAGAGTTTACCAACTCACTTTACAAGAAGTAAACTAGTCCTTATATTTGTCTAAAACTCCCAACTAACTAACTGACTTTCATTTAAAATAAACAAATAAAAAAGCATAATTAACTTGTAACTTTACATACTATTATTCCAACAATTTTTTTAAGAACAATGAATGGATCGGATACCTATTAATTAATTAGATAGGGTAGGGTAATCACACAATCAAGCCAAGAGTGAAGTTGTTAACAAAACATGTAATTTCAAGGATTCTTTCAACTCTACCGTTCGACTAAAATTTAAATTTGATAATTTAATGATATTACCAAAAGATTTAGTCAACCCAAGTCCCAAACAACCATAATGACAAATGAACATATGACATGGAAACTATAACATTTTGTTTGTCACTTTGAAGCATCCAATATCTTTATACTACCTTTCATTCCTTTTGAGATAACTTTGTATTGCTTTTTACCTTTTCTTTTTTTCTTTTATGGTTGGTTTTGCATTGAAAACCCTTAACTACAACCCACATAAAGACACGAACAGCATTTTGGTGAAAGTGTTCGAAGGGTTCGTAGCCATAAGTGGTACTCTAATTTCTAAATATAAAAAAAGAAAAAGGTAGATGTGCTTTTATTACTTACTCTTAAAGAATTACAAAAAGAAGAATGTAGATTTGAATATTTCTTGGGTGTTTGTTTGGTATTACATGATAAAATAAATGAGTGGTGAATGTTAAATTAAAGAGTCGATGACACTCGAGTTTTAGAATTTATAAGTTTATACATAATACACGTATTTAACACATTTTTACAACGTACCTGCTTATGTAGTATAACACAATGATATAATTTTAAGGTCGGTACCAAAAAAAAATGAGGAAAGCATCATCCAAGATATGCACGCGAATACTTAGGGGGCGTTTGGTTGGAAGGAATAGAGTAGAATGGAATGGAATTGAGAAACTAGTATAATTTTCAAGTAAAATTATATTTGCGTGATCAATTAAAAGTAAACCCAATGGAATGTTTCACCTTAAATTCCATTGGTTGTGGGATTTCAAAATCCTTCCACCTAGAGAGGGAATTTGAAATCCCACAACCAAAGGAATTTGAGGTGAAACATTCCATTGGGTTTTACATTTCATTACCCACTCAAACATAATTTTACTTGAAAATTATACTAGTTTCTCAATTTTATTTCATTCCTTCCAACCAAACACCCCCTAAGTTTACTTTTAAACTAAAACAAATATTATTCGACATGTAATTTTGCTATTGTTGCTTCATAAGAAAACCAAAACAAAATGACAGGTGCGTTGGCTAAGTTATCTAATTCTAATAGCTCTCATTTTAATGGTAAAAAGTAAATACAAGAGTAGTAACAAGAATTGTTTTTGAAAACCCGGATCAGATTTCGGACCCTAATCCGGTCTGGTGCTTAAAATTGGTTTGGTGTTGAACCGGTCGAACTGGTTGTACCGGTTATATATATATATATATATATATATATATATATATATATATATATATATATATATATAATTTTAGTATTTTACATATGTTCATTAAAATAATTATAATTTTACTCGGTTTTAATATCTGGTCCGACCAACGACCAGTAAGACGTTCAGATCACTATCCGAATCGGTCATGAAAACATTGGTATAAAAGAGTGTATTTGAGCGAATTATGTGGTGCCTGTGGGCGTTTGGTTGACCCATCCGTTTACAAGGATGGGATCGGATGGATTATGAGCCAATCCAAATAGGTGATATTATGACTAACGTGGTTAGGCTTCTTATTAAAGATATTTAGATTCTAAATGCATGTACGATAAATTCAAATAAGGATGTGCATAAACCGAAATAACCAAACCGTAACCAAAATAATCAATGCAACCAAACCAAAAAAACTGAACCCAATCAATAACCGACGGTTTGGTATGATGCTTTTCAAAAACTGATGATTTTGGTTCGGTTTTGCTTGTAACAAAAACCAAAAAACTGAATCGAAACCGTACAACGAATTGTAATTTACTAGTGTATTCATATACTTATTAACATGATTAGTCTATTAATTAGTTATTAAAACTATAATATCTAAAAGAGATTGAATATTTCAGCATCTAGAATAAACACTAAACTTTTTGTTTGAATTGATAGTTTAAATTGTTTTTTAATTGTTTATTATTGTTTTTTATACATTGCAACTGATAAAAAAATTATAAGAATATATAGATTTTTTTATAAAAATATCAACAAACGATATGAGAGCAAAGTCTCTAGCCTAAATTTATTACTTTGAATTAATTTTTTGCCCAAAATTTAAAGGTCAAATGATAAAACTGAAAAAACCAAAACCGAAACTAAAACAAAAACTAAAGTAAAAACCAAAAAACTAAAATTAAACGGTTGTAAAAACCCAAAAATCAAAATATTGGTTTTTGGTTTCTATTTGAGGTCAAAACTGAATCAAATCAACCTATGTAAACCACTAGATTCAAATACACAATAAACAACAAACATATCAATCAATAATAACTACCCAAACAAAAGAGTATCAAATGCTAGCCAAACCTAATATTCAAAATAAAGAAATAAATAGTTTCGAAAACACTACCAATAAAGCACAAAATGGTAATTACATCAAAATGACTTTAATTTTACAACTTGGGTGCTCTTAAGGGTATGATTAGAACTAACTTAATAATTGTGCATTAATTAATAAATTATTTCCATTTGCATTCACCTTTTAACACGAGCATGCCAAACAGAAACCATTGTATATAAATGGCGGTATGGGACAAAGATGCAATAGACGGTCACCAACTCCCACTTCTCTGCAACTATAGAGTGTCTTCAAAATAGAATGTGTGCATAACTTTTTAACATTATCAATCTGCAATCAACAAAAGCATCAAAACTACAACGAACCCTCAATCAACTTCATCACCCTCTTTCATTTCATCTTTTTTCATCAATTAGAACCCTAATTCTGCTTAAAGAAGGTTGATTTCAATCCCTTTTTGGCCTTTGTTCTTCTTTCAACAAAAGCCCACAAAATCCCAGAAAGAAAAGCGATAAAGATTCTGCATTTCTTCACTGTTAAGTCTTGCACAGTGGATGCAAATATGAACCCTCATTTCTTTACTATTTTTTGAACTTTTTTTTAGTGTTCATACACCATAATGCAAGAAGAAAAGTTGGGGTTTTGACCTTGATTTCAGAGGTTTGGGTAAGGACCCACTTCTTAGTTCTCATTTGCATTAGTGGGTCTGAAAAGTTTTGAACTTGGATACTGCTGGTAATTTCTTTCTGCTTTTTTTGTATATTGGTACATATAACTGTTTGCATTTTTTGCTTTTTTTTTTTCCTGCAGAAATTGCTAAAATTGATATTAAATTGTGTTTGATTTGCAGAAATGAGTTTTGAAGAGTGTAGTACTAGCAGTAGCATGGCTGAAATTGGATCAATGACAGGTGTTCACAAGCGTTCTAAAAGGTACCTAATTTCTTGTGGCATTTGCCCTGCATAATATTGATTGATTCTTGTTTGTATGATATTCTATTTTTTTTAACAACATGTAATTTTGGAGAATAATTAAAAAATCTTATGAGAAAATAAGAATTATTTCAGCTATTTGTTTGATTAATAATGGTTTTAGGTGACATTAATCTTATTAAGTGTCATTTGCATTTAACAATGGCAGCTTTCCAGACAAGAGTAAATTTAAAGAAGATATCATGGAACCTTCTCAATGTTTTAAGTTGGTAAGTATGTTTTCACTTAGTCTGTTATGTTCTTGAATAATAAAAGATTTATAATTATCTAGAACTAATTTGATTTTGGGGGTGTATGATTATGAGGGTTCAAACTTCAGATCTTCAACTCTCTGTACATATGTTGTAGGAAACAGTAGATAATCACATGAACTACATAGTTCATGATATATCAAGATGGTTTTATTTGTATAGGATGCTGCCAATTTTCGCATGGTTGTCCAAAATTTAAACTTATGTTAGTTACAATTAACTAAATAAAAGAAAATTGCAACAACCTCTAAGTTCTGGGGAGAACTGAAATAAGAACCTAAAAAGAAGGAATTTGGCCTCCACGGTTTTCAGGCGTGCAGCCTTGGGTAGATAGTGGGTCGGGTAAATCTTACATGTTGAAACTGTTAGAGCAATCTGTTATGTTTCATCTGTTCCATATATGTCTTGATCAGTCTTTTTGAAAATGTGTAAACTTAATATCAGGATAAGGGTCACGCGAAGAACATTGCTAAGAAGAATCGCTCGCCTAATTCTCAAATCCAAACCTCATTAAAGGATGAGGTAAGTTTCTAAACATTTCTCAAAGTTAAAATTTAATTTATACATTCCCTTCTCACAACCTGCCTTAGGTTTTTTTTTCAAATTTCTTTACTTTTTTCATCTTTTTCAGATATTGCAGCTCAAGAAAAGGCTACAAGACCAAGTTAGTGTGCGGGGTGCTTTTGAACAAGCATTAGGCGGTAGATCTTCTAATGACCTCACAAATCAAGCCTCTATTCCAAATGTAACTAGATTCAACACAACAAAATACCAATAGATGCGTATTTGTTTCGTATATGTATATATTTACCAATAATGAACTATGTTTCTCATAATTATTGCAGCCTGCAATAGAGCTGATTAGAGAAATTGCGGTCTTAGAGTATGAAGTTTCACATTTGGAGCAATATCTTCTCTCACTGTACCGGAAAGCATTTGATCAACAAATTTCTTGTCCATCATCATTAAGCAATGATCAAACGTCAAGACCATCATTAATTACTCCAAGAGGGAAGATTCTAGAAACTTCTAGAGCTGATATCTCGTTACAAGCCAAGCGTAATCGATCTTCTGAAGGAGATGAAGTTTTAGATTCTGGTGTTCAACATTGTCACTCTTCAGTAACAAGAACTTCACCTGAAATTCTTGGCAAATCTTTACGTGCCTGTCACTCTCAACCACCATCTATGATGGAGGTATCTTCAGTTTTCCCCCAAAATGTTTTTCATTTCACTATAAAATCTTTTAAAGATGTTTTGATTATATGAATTTGTATGGTTTCAATACAGTACGCTCATACGTCTTCAAACATAACTAGTCTAGCTGAACATCTTGGTACTAAAATAAGCGATCATGTTCCCATGACGCCAAACAAGGTTTCAGAAGAGATGGTGAAGTGCATGTCGGTTATATACTGCAAGCTTGCTGAGCCACCATTATCTAACCATGGTCTCTCATCTCCTACATCATCCTCATCATCCCCGAACACTTTCTCACCAAAAAACCTCCCTGATATGATGTGGGGTCCGGGGTTTAGAAGAGATTCATCGTCTTTTGATGTGCAATTAGATAACCCTTTTTATGTTCAAGGGCTTAAGGAGTTCAGTGGACCTTATAGTACAATGGTTGAAATTCAATGTCTGTATAAAGATAATCAGAAACTTGGTGAAGTCCAAGAGATGCTGCAACAATTCAGGTGATTAAATAATAGCATATTATCAATTATCACTACTTTTCTTTGGTTTTTTCTAGTTTTGATTAAATCGGGTTGTTTTAGGTCACTTGTTTCTCGATTAGAAGATGTAAATCCAAAGAAACTGAAGCATGAAGAGAAGTTAGCGTTTTGGATTAATGTACATAATGCATTGGTGATGCATGTATGATTTTCATTCATCAAGTTATATCATTTGGTTTATTAACATGATACTTAAAGTAACATTGTGTTCTTCTGTAAAATACAGGCTGTTTTGGCATATGGAATCCCACAGAACAATATGAAGAGAGTTTTCCTACTGTTGAAGGTAAGCAAAAGGTGCTGTATGTTTGATTTGTTGCTTCTTGCAACTACTATCGTATTTGTATTGTAGTGTAGAGCAGAAGCATAAAAGATAAAAGAGAATAATCTTTAAAGAAAGTTAATAACTTTCTGATGAGAAAAGACAATTTCATCAAGCCCATGTTGGGAAAATATAAATTTGGCAGCTAATGTCAAATCTTGGGAAATGAAAACTAACACTAATATTGAGATTATATAACTAAAATTTACAGTTAATCAAAATCACTAAATTAGGGGGACACTGACGAAGTCAAAATTAGGGCTCTAGATGAAGGAATTCGGGTTTGAAAGTTTAGCCAGTTATGCCATTTCTGCCCATATATTACAGCCCATAAGTCCAGATGGATCGAACGTTATGCCTATTTTAAGTAACCCTTTTCTAGCCCACTTGCGGCTCTCTAGTTGATCTAAATACGATTCTTGGATAAGTTTAGTATGATGTTATTATTAACATGGCCATTTTATCATTAACAATTAACCCCAAAGTATTTTTGTTTTATGTGTATGGGGTGATTTAGGCGGCATATAATGTTGGCGGTCACATAGTAAGTGCAGATGTGATTCAGAGCCATATTCTGGGATGCCGAATGTCCCGTCCTGGGCAGGTAGATCCCTGCTTTAAAACTCTTATAGTAATTCTATTATGCTTCTAAAACATAAATTTGCTGATTCGTTTCTGTAGTGGCTTCGTCTATTATTATCTTCAAGAACCAAACTAAGAGCAGGAGATGAACGACAAGCGTATGCAATTGACCATCAAGAACCCCTTTTGCACTTTGCACTCTGTTCAGGATGCCATTCTGATCCTGCGGTACACATTCTTGATCTAAAACAAAACAAAATTTGCGTCATTTACACAAATCTTTAACCAAAATGACACCATGTTCTTGCAGGTACGCGTTTACACCCCAAAACGAGTCTTCCAAGAGCTAGAAACAGCTAAAGAAGAGTTCATCAGGGCCACATTTGGTGTAGGAAAAGATCAAAGAATTCTTTTACCAAAAATCGTCGAAAGTTTTGCCAAAGATTCAGGATTATGCGCCTCTGGCGTGATTGAAATGCTCCAACTTTGTTTACCAGATACATCTAAAAAAACCATAAACAAACACCACCTCGCGAAATCAAGAAAAAAGATCGAATGGGTTCCTCATGATTTCAGCTTTAGGTACCTAGTTTCTAAAGAACTTGTGAAATGATTCTTCAATTCTACCATTGTTAGACCTTAACTTATGTTCTGTAACCTGTTCTTTTGACTTTCTTCTTTTAGCAATGTATATAATTATGGGTGATGAACAATAACGATTTGTAAATTATGCATTAACAGTTGTACATACGCGCGCATAACTGCATCTCAGATGCTACATTGTCCCCTAAACATACATCAATCAACAAAAACAACCAAAAACTTATTATAAATGCTTCAAAATCCTCATGATCAATAAGGACTTTCTCCGATCACATTCCCGGGGGGATTATAAAAGCAGATCGCCAGCGTCGACTGATCCGCAAGACAACTAGCCAAAGCACACCCGACCTCCATCGAGTTCCGCCACACCACCTGCGTGTACACCCCACACCGATGATCCGGTGCACACGAGTTATTCTCATGCGTGTAATACACCTTCTCCGACACCCAATTCTCCACCACTCGCCGCGGCGTCACCACCTCACCCGTGGCCCACATCTGGTTGCCACCGTACTTCCCACTGGTCAAGTTAGCGAACCTGCAGTTCTCACGGTCCCGTTGGAACCGCACCAGCAGGCTCGTGGCTTTAGCCAGCTGAAAGTTCCATTTCAACGGACCCACACCCACTTCGGCTCGAGCTTTGTTGTGTGCATCAAGGTACTCACGGCCGTCCGGCGGAACGACCACCGTAGGCGGTGGTTGTGCGGTGGCGATCCATATGAGTGCTGTTGTTAACACCAATAATATTATCTTCATGTTTGTGCTACCAACAAGATTCTGATTGGGGGTGGTTTTTATGTGTGGGTTTAGTTTGGTGATTGACGTTTGTGCCCTTGGGTCTGTTTGGTTGCTGTGAAGGGGAGTATGGGTGGTACGAGGGTAGTGTGGTCATTTTGGGTTGTGATGAATAATATTATTTTGTTTATTGACTTTGGGCAGTTGGCAAATGGCACCCACGTGATGTGATTTAAATTTAGCAGCCGCACGTGAATTCTTTTTGGAAGTTTATCATTGGTGGGCCTATTTTTATCTGAAGCCCATAAGGGGGAGAATTGTTTGCTTATTGGGCTCGTAGAAGCCCATTTAATGAGATGGGCTGATGATTTTATAGGCTGATTTGGTCCGTTAAACATCTCTCTATCTATGATCAGAGGTGTTAAAAAACAACAGGTATTGATGTATGATTTCAAAGTATATGTGAAATTAAATTTAAACTATATTCTTAGCATAACTTATATAAAAAACCATTGTACTTTGAGATTTGTTTTATTTGCAGGGCGTGTGGGAGGTTTTTGACATTTTGAAAGCTGACTACGTCATGCCAGAGTCACAAAAGCAAAGAATCCACAGAAAGATAAGAAAACAAAGCAAGCGGGTCGAAATATCACACTCGTCAGTTTGGCGTATGACAGAATGTTTTTGGCATATGGCTGGCGTATAGGCCCTGTTTTTAGCGTAGGGTATGCCGGGTGGCGTATTATACGCCATGGTGATGGTTTGGAGCAGTTTTGAAGTAGTTTAGGACGACTTGTAATGAGAAAATCGATCAAATTCGTGGAAAACTCAATATTGGAGACCTAGAGACAAAGAAAAAGAGTGATGGTTTGTTGCATGAGTGTTGACACAAAATGAGATATTTGCTAATGAATGTTTGTGTTTGAAATTTCATTTCTTTATCAATTTGAGTACGAATCGTGTGTAGAAATCTTTACTAATGTCATTCCAGCCTAGTGAGACTATAGGCTTGTTGTACATGTTTTAATTGCTTGAGATTTGTCATGGTTTGTGATGAAAAGTCCACTTGGATCATTTCAATTTAGAATACTCTAGATGTGTAGTAAATGTACATGTGATGCAATCGTATTTCCATCATCCAGTTGATGTAAAATGGGATTTAGGATATGTGTATGTAATAATTCAAGTAACAAATAAGTTAACATGTTTTGCTAGTTGATGATAGAGCTTTAAAACAAGAAGTGACAATATTGTCAACTATAAACAACATTTTCTAATTTTCAAATTGTTTATGCAATTTAAGTTCACTAAGTAATCAATCAATCATAAACTTTAAATATGTTAACTTTAGTCACATTTGCAATTCAAGTTGATTTTAAAACATTCCGCTAACTCTTCGTACACCCTAATCTATATATTAAGGTAATTAGGCTCATACTTTTTCTATCTTTGATTGGTTCTTCGACAACGATTAGATGTTGATTTGTAACCGCTTTCAAACCCATGCCTAGACCCGATCAAAATCAGGGTTTGATCACGCCTGGTTCCTACAATCCTACCCGGTACAACCCATTGGTTCTAGATCACGTATGCATTTCAGTGTTTACTTGAATCGGTTTTATACCCGGTACAACCTATGATCCATCGTGTAGGATGCTTCCTCTTCAAGTGATACAAATGGTGTATTAAAAGGTGTTTTAATTCTACTAAGTCTGGTATAAATGAGATTTTATTGAGCAATAAATATAAGAAAACGCAATTAAACAAGTCTAACATCCACTAAGATAACATGATAAACTAAACGCCACGTATATGAACATTCAAACTGAAACACAATCATATAAAAGAAGTGAAGGCGGACTTTAATTTGTGAACCCTTGTCAGCATCTTGTGAGCTAGAATGAATATGAAAAATGTGTAGCTCACGTCTTATATTTTTTTCCCAAATATTTGATATCTTGATATTGTACAAAGTAATTTTAAAATTGAACGACATTGACGTTGTCACATTCTACAATAGAGATACCTGACAATGAAGTTCTAGGAGCAGATTCTAAAGACAACATGCCCACCTTAACAACATCACCATATTTAGTTTCAACACGCTAATGAGAATAATCTTGGGAGCAACCTCTTTATCATATGAGATAGTTGAAATACGTTTCCTAGTCTCACTCTCTCCAGATCTTACTATCTGAGTAGGGGGCTGTTTGATTGCGCTGACTGAGTAAGATCTGACTGAGTCAGAAGCTGACCCAGTAAGAAGTTCTGACTGAGTCTGCATCTGACTGAAACTTGGCTGTTTGATTTAGTATCTGACTGAACCAATGGATCACCTCTTCCACATCGTGAACATCCTCCCGTACTCCGTCCTCCGCCCACCACGGCTCCGCCTGAAGCTCCCCACCGTGACCCTCCCCTCCGCCATGACCGTCTTCTCCCTCGTCCTCCTCACCTACTTCATGGTCGTCTCCCGTACTCCGTCCTCCGGCACCGTCCGCCCCGTCGTCTTCATGTCCGGCCAGTACATTCCTGTAAGGGGGTCGCGAACGTGGGATGCGACCGAGGAGGGGGTCGCGCAGGTGGAGTTCGACCGAGGGGCAGCGCCCCTTTCCGGGTCAGCAAGTTTTAGTTTAAGGTCTGGGTCAACACCCACGGACCCGGTCAGAACACAACACAACCAAATCAAACAAGCTGACCGGCTGACCGAGTCAGCCGGGTTAGCCGGGTCAGCCAATATCAAACAACCCTTAGGACTCATTGGGTATGTTTGTTTGTTTGTTTACTATAGTAAAATAATAGCCCGACTCTTGGAATGCTAAGATGATAAGGTATTACTATTAAATACATGATAACTATAACTACAAAAATTTCTATCCAAACAACCTCATTAATCGGTGACTGTATATTATTAGATGGGAAGTGGATAGTACATATAACTACAACACATGATCAGTGACGGACTTAATAAGGGGCCTTTAACTCTCGTTTCGAATTGCAAAATTCTTTTTTTACTTGTATGTATTAGGATTCCTTGAGCAAATATTAGAATACCCCTTAAAGTTATAAAGCCCAATTTAATAAGACTAAAAGCCAAATCCTAAAACTAAGTTTATACGACTCTTAAGAAATTTTGAGACCCACCCAGTTATTATGAAACGGCCCCATAAAATAAGTAAAAATTATAAAATAGTTAGTTTGGATAATAAGTAAGTTATGTTATTAGCTGATTATTTGATAGATTAATTATTAGATTATTGATTAGTAGATTGTTGATTAGATTTATAATTTATCAGTTGATTATTTGCTTGAATACTTGATTATTTGAATGATACCTTGATTGTTAACTAATAGTGTAGGCAAGTCGTGCCAAGCCTGGGTTTATTTTGAAATAAGAAAGCTTGATCTCGTGCCTGATCTCGGCTATGTTAGTTGTAAGTCTTGAGCTCGTCTCGTGTAAAACTTTAATTTTAATACTTGAGTGTTTTTAAGTTTGGAATTTTTCAAACTCAAGCTCTGCGTAAGATCCCCTCGTTTTTTTGTTACTCTTATTATACTTTTTCCTATAATAACAACCTAACACTAATTATTGATTACATGTGATGATACATATCATTACTATATTCTTCCTCACATTTACTTTCCCGTCTAAGCTATATAGTTTTTTTTTAGTCAAATAACTAATTTCTAATTTTTTATTTCTCTCTCTCTCTCTCTCTCTCTCTCTCTCTCTTATTATAAATCTAAATCCTTTTAAAATCAATAATTTTTAAGAAACATTTTTTCATTAAATAAATAATATATATTTTGATTTAAAAATCACTTTTTAAAAGACAAAAGATTTGGAACTATTAATTTATTTCTAAAACAACATAACTTTTAAAATTATAAAAATATTTTAAAATCAATATTTTCAAAAAAATATAAGTTTTATATAAAACCTTATTTTACAAAATGAATTTGTTTAAAAGTTAATCAAAATCTGGAGTTTAACATTGAGATATTGATAAAAAAAAATGAATGTTTTTCAAAACAATAATTTGTAAAATGAAAGTTTTAAAAATAATAAAAATATTTTATTAACTAACCAAAGTACTTCCTTATACGTAATTTTAATGACATCTTATATCAAAATAATGTTTTACATTTTCTAACTATTCATTAATAATTTTTTTATTTAACCCGGTATCACAAGGTTATAACCTAGAAAAGTAGAAATCTATATACATATATATTATATTAATATATTATGTAATAGATATAGAAAAAAAGTTCATTTTGACAGGGCTCGATACGTAAAGCTTTGACTCAAGCTCGTTTATTAAATGATAAATAGTATAAACTCGAGCTCAAGCTTGGTTCGATCTGAGATTTTGAAGAGCTGATCATGAGTAACTCATGAATTCGCTTGTCTAATTTACACCCTTAGTGTTGAATGTTATTTTTTTTTATTTGAATTTTTTGTCTTCTTGTTATTTGATCCGGCCCGACCCAAATTGGACTGTATAAAAAGATTTAATAAGTAGCGATAGAAAACCGACCCTATAACCTCACTGGCTCACTCTAAAAAAATTATTATTGACAGAAAGATTTTTCATTATTGAAAGAATATGCTGTAAAAAAAATTTTCATTTTTAAATTAATACACCTTAAATTTTTTTAGGATATTTTTGATTTTTTTTACTAGATCCGCTAATGCACATGATCTCAGTTTGCATAAAATAACACGAAATACAATTAAGGGCACTTAAGTGTGGTTCTCATATATTTTATGCATATATAAAATAAAGATGTAATCTGCATGAGACAAATATAGAATTAAAAGTCAAGTGTTGATCGCGAGCACCAACAAAATTTCGTGACAGAGAAGAGTACACAACACTTTAAAGATGCTTTGAGTAGAAGTATTGGTTGTCTTTAGTGCTATTAATGAGACGAGTCGAATAGATCAACGGACCTTTGCTCGTGTTTGGTTTGTTTATAAACCGAATCAAACCGATCAACTCGTTTACAATCGAGCCAAAAATTGAATTGGCATTAATTTTTCGAGTGAACCGAACGATCCTTGACAACCCAGGATATTAATAGTCATACGGTCTAATGTGGCACACGATTTAAATTTATAAAGAGAGACAATGAATATGTTAGGTCTCAAAATATTTATATTTTATAAAGGAAGCACATTTCATAGTAAAATTATGTTTATGAACAACAACCTGGGTCAAAGACTATCATGTAGTATCTTAGTGTTTTACTACTAGATTAATTTTAATCTGTATTGGGTTGATTGTCTGCTATGTATAAATAAAAATTATATATTTATACATAGTAGATCAAATATAATAGTGTGGTATGTATAAAACTATAAACATAATTGTATATTTGGTGTATGTGTATATATATATATAATATTAAATTATAAAAATAAAATCGAGTTGAACCGAACCGTGCGCACCTTGTGCTTGGCTTGTTTACAAACCGAACCAAGCCGAACGACTCATTTACAACCGAGTGCTAAATTGAACGAACATTTTCCGAGCATTTTTCTAGTGATCGTCAAGCGAGCTTTGAGCGATTTGAACAACCCTAGTTGTCTTACAGTGAGATATCTTTGACTAATTTATAATTTTCCAAGCGTACTATTGTTTTTAGATATAAAAATACGTTTTTTTATTTTTGTAGAGGGAATGCCAGAAAATAGTAAAAAGGACGTAAGTCAGTCATGAATGTATTTGAAATAAGAGATTTTTGAACCATTGATAATTAGGCCAAATGGTTAAGGTGATGTACTCAAAACATATAAATATGGAAAGATCTTGGGTTCACATCACATTCTAAGTAAAAATACTCTAGGTTGAGTATGATATTTTTTTAGTTGTGAGTTTGGGGGGTACGGTCCCGACTGGAAAAAGAATATGTGAGCCCAATCAACATAGCATCTATCATTCAAAGCAAGATTGTATATTTACCGTTAGAAAAAGTAGAAAATTTTGAAAGCCATTAGGGTTGGTGACCCAGTGGTAAAGACAAATCACTTAGAGCATCTACAGTTTGTAGGTTTTGAGTTCAAGTCTTATAAAAATAAAAAGTTCTCTGTTATAAAAATAAAAGAAGATTTTTTAATTTTTAAAAGGAAAACATAAAAAAATTATATTCGACCGGTCTAATTGACTTGTTCGCTAGCTCAAATGAAAACGATTTAAATAGGCATGATCAGACAAGTTAGCCATTCAGGTTCTAATCCCACCAGCCAGGTCCAGTCATGAAAACATTACTAAAGAGGAATGGCCTTTTACACGCAAGTTAGTTTAAATAGGTTTCATTAGACGACATTTTTTACATGTTTTCTTATATGTTAGGAACGAACAATGCCAACTATATCATCCGAGTGTTCTTAAAAAAGATAACTTTTGTCTAACATGTCCTTAGCATTAATGAAACATATAATGTTCTTTAACTTTTATAATGTAATATTTCAATACGAATAAATGGTTGATCGAGAGGGAGTTGGTGCAAAGTCCCCTAATTAGGCAATATGAGCCACTTAAATCACACCAAAACAAATTAAATTCAACCAAACCAAACCCTATATTAGCATGAAAGCTTGACACTTGTGCATATAGCATGGTGTTGTATGTCACCACATCCAATAATACAACACACTCATGCACACTTTATATACACTTACACCCACACACTAAGTGTAACATATCACCACACAGTTGTAATTGATATGGACTTTTGATTTTCAAATCACAAGTGTAATTGTGCTAGCTAGCTAGCTTAGTAGTTGTGGCTAGAGGACACATAAATCGGGTATCATGAAAGAATATATATTTGAGGTAAACCACCAACAAGCATCCAAATGTGACACTACTTATAATAATAGGGGTATGTTCCCTAAAATACAGCATGATTCAAAAGAAAATAAGTTTCAGTTTTAATATCTGATTTGACACGAGGCTAACAAAATAGAATCAGGATTATAGTAAGAAACCAAGCTTTATATGTAATTATCATAAAAATTTATATATTGAATGTAATAGAGGCTGATTTTAGGAGAAAACTAGACTACTTAAAAAAAGTGAATTAATAGAGCTTGATCTTAAGAAGAAAGGTGGGCTATGACCCAAATATGACGTAGAATAAACTTTTAAAAGACGATAGGGTCTAGCGCTTTAGCTAAGAAACCAGACTCCATTACTTTATTGACGTCCGACTAAAATTTTAAAAGTTTAAATACTGATCACCCTTACTATAAAAATTTCCTTTCATATCATAAAATGTAAAGAAAATGAAAAGGTCATGCTTTAAATTCCTTTTAATGATATCATAAGTATGAAATTGTGTTCATTTAGTTTTTCCTTCTTTTTCTTAACTTTTTATTTTGAATAACCGGGAGTCATACATCATTGTATTGTTCTTTACGTATTTATTTTGTAAGACTTAATACCCATGGAAGAAAAAAGACCAAGCTACTAAACATAATTTTAAGTAATGACTTGAGTATTTCTATGGGAACATTTTGGTGGTAATTAGTGTGTTCAATCCAACAACTAAAATGTCAAAAGTCTAAATCTTATAAGGTGCAACTTGTGTTGTTATTATTCTAGAAAATGTAGGAATTGTTGTAAGGTAAAAATTTAATGACTTATGTTAGAATTTTGATATCCATGTATCCCTACATTGTTTTTTACATGTGTTCTTTTTCAACGAAAAGTTTCTGGCCGTTAAAAATATGGCTTTATTGGGTTAACTAAAAAGTCAATATAGAGTCTAGTTGCTTAATTAAAACTTAAAAGTGATGCTTTATTAGTTATGGACCCGGCTAAAAACCATTATTCATTTGCTCGTTAAATGTTACCCCTTAATATGTATAGACTATAGAGTATAGTTGAATTTTCAGATCATATATACTAATATAACCGGCTTATATTAAAATTTCAAAGGAAACAAACGGCTTGAAGTATGATAATTTTTCCTTTAATAAACTACAATTATTGCTTTGATGGAACATGTAAGATGTAACCCATATAAATTGTTGGTTTCATCATTTCTAAAGAACAAATAAGGGAACAACGACCTAAGATTTGTGGCCACACCATTACTAAAAAGGATGGACACATATAGAGTGGGTTATCAAAGTTTCTAATCTATTTGTTTTTTAGTGTACATTTTCTTTTCAATCTTCTTTTTTTTTCATTCATATGTCATTTTTGTTATTTATAAGTAGAAACTTTTTTTATATCATTTTCAGATGAGATTAAATTACTTTTACGCAATTACAAGTGTCCACGAAAAAGTCACATATCTACCTTTGTGGTAGCGACCTATAAAGGAAATAAAACAACATTCGAGGTGTGTGTTTTAAAACATATACACAAGCTAAGAATATTGATCTCATGGGTTACGAAAACAACAATTTGCTATTTATAGTTGACCATCTGTCAATTACATTTGGGTGTTCTACAACATTATAATGAATTTCACTTGCCAAAAGGTCAATGAGGTATCGTTGTAACTACCATGATCGAAAGCTAAAATGATATGCAAAAACATTTGATCGTGTTAAAGTGTCAATCACTACACCTAGTAGTAGAATTAGAGCTTTTTATTTGACTGCCATGATAAGATTTACTCTATTGACTACAACTGAGGGTCTAAGTCGTTTTTTTCTTTAAAAGGTGTAAGAACCTCGATCTTTGTTCTTGGCTAGATCTTAGCGACTTAGCCTTAAGTCATCCTCAAATAGTAGTACACATGAGTTCCCGGACCTAATCGCTTCTTGAATAGGTATTCTTCTTTACAAAGAGTATGATCAATACTCATCTGCGTAAGACAAAATTATGTGCATATATGTTCTTGTATAATGATTAAGATGCAAGTTTATATTGATTCCAATGGGATCACATAATTACTAAACATGCATTTGGATTCATATATTCTTGTAAGATGTGGAGGGCATTTGGTGATCATTACATGGCCATAAGATGTTAAGAGTGTTAGACTTCATGGCATCATAGCTTGTCGAAGATTCAAAGAGTGCCTACACTGATATAATTTGTGATCAAATATATAGGAGCATGATAAAAAGTTGTAATTTAATGTAGTCTACGGTTAACAAACAGTAGTTCACTATGAGATTAATCTATACAGTGCAATAGATGTTACATGAGACCACTTATCTTTTTATGTGTCATATACGTACCTCGCATTCGATGATTGAATATTCTAATAAAATAAGATCATACAAATCAAAGACTATCTAAAGTCCTTAACATTGAGTTGCATCGAGATATCGATTTTAGGATTACAGTTACTCGTATTTCTTATTGATCTAAGTATCTAAACAATGCTGATAAATAAATATTCTTCAACTTAATTTGTATATATAGATCGATCGAAACAAAAATACATAATAAAACCGATAGAAATGTTTTTAGTTATATATCCATATAACTACAAATTATTTTAGTATAAAGTTCTCAACAACATCAAAACCAGAAGTTTTCAAAACTCAGCACATATATAAAAATAAAAAAAAAAAAAGCAAGAGACATCAGATCTTATAAAACAACCCATATGCAACGGGTAAAAAGGTGACAATATTCCCAATATGGCAAAAGGTATAAAGTGAAAAGCTAAAAAAACGACGTCGTCGCAACAATAATCGCCTTCACATCAACCACCACTTCACCACATCCAAAAAAACCACCACTCAATCTTCTCCGGCAGCTTACTCCGGTATCGCACTCAACATCACCTTAAAACTCCCCCTCTTCCCACCACCACCACCACCAACGCAACCACCACCACCGCCACCGCATCTCCGGCCAAACCCAACAGTCGTCCCAACATCCGCCACCCTACTACCACCCCTGACCACCCTCCTCTTCTCCGTGGCGAACATATCCGTACACCGGCGGTGACCACCGCATTTGGCCAAGGCAAGGCTGGCGGTGACGGCCAACGCCGCCATCTCCTCCGGCAGAAGGGGGTGGTTGAGGCGCTTCAAGGGCAGGGCGAAGTAGAGTTGACCGGGGTGGAGGTGGTGGTGGTGGTCAACGGGTGAAACGGCGTCGTCGAAGTCCATGTCGTCGGAGTTGCAGATGAAGGTGGAGGGGTGGTGGCGGAGGACGTCGGAGACCGTGGTGGGGTGGAGGAACTCTTGTAGGCTGCCGTCGGGTAGTATTAACTTTGCGGTGGCCGGAGAAGATGAAGATGAGTGTGAAGATGTGCAGGCACCCATTGTTGTTGGTGAAATGTGATTATATATATGTATATATGTGTGAAGTGAAGGTGCATGGAGAAGTGAGTTTGAGGGTTGAGTGGTATATATAGGGAAGATTTGGAGTGATGATTGATGGAGGATTGTGGATAACATTGTTATAAGAGCCACTTGCCACGTTGGTAAATCACAATTATATCAATTACTTAAACATTATGTTAAGAGAATTATATATTTAGTTTTACTGTTCTACACTTTTATTTTTTATTTATTTTATATAAATTTAAAATTATGTTTTATAAAGTTTTGAGTATACTGTTGCGACGTGCTGTTTTTATCTATGTTTTGCTGATTGTTTGAGTCAAAATGGAAAGATACAAGTTAAGTACAGATCGATGCAGAAACGTATAGTATAAGTCGTCAAAACTTATCTAAGATTTTGATTATTTATAGGTTTTATTTTTCTTCTTCCAACTTTTAAAATATGATTTTTATAAAAGTTTAAGGTTATATGTACTTATTTTTATCAACATTAATATTTTGTAAAGGTATGATTTTTTTGTTCTGACATGGCTATTAACGTTCGGACGTCAATTTTTTAACGGTTTTCTTTTTATATATTAAGTTTTAAATATTATCAACGACATCATTGTAGTTCACATATATGTTATACTTTCGTCTCTCTCTCTCTCTATCTCTCTCTCTCTCTCTCTCTCTCTCTCTCTATATATATATATATATATATATATATATATATATATATATATATATATATATATATATATATATATATATATATATATATATATATATAGGTTTTTATTACTTTTAATGCGCAAGTTTTTATTATTTTCAACACGCTAGTTCACTGTAACATTTCGATGTTAGTTTTTTTTTCTGATCTTATACTTCATCGTAACAAGATGGTCTTTATAATGGTTAGTATATATCAAATTAAATAAACTAAATAAACAATGTGAAATCAAAATAAACTACTAATCTATCAAAGTGATTAAGTTCACATTAAAGTCAAAGTCAAGTCTTCGGATAAAAAGGTTTGTCAAAAAGTCAGGCAAATCATATGTGTTCCTTTGTTGCAACTTTCGATCAATTAACATGTTTTCATTCATATTTTCCAGCGTATGATCAACCTTGGTATATAGGGTAAGATCCTTTTTACCTATTAGTTTTTCTCTATTATTGCAAATATAAATTTATTTTTATGTATAAAGTATGTTGCAGCACTTAATCTAAATCAGTAATCTGTTGATCACTTTAAAGGTTAGATTTCTTATTTTAGTTTACATTTTAATGGTTCAATTTCTTCAACTATTTTTTCCCAATTTAGCATGGGCCTCTCAGGTGCAGTAGGACAAAGACAAGGCCTTATTATTTATGTGGTTTCAAAATTATACCAAAAAAAAAACAAATGCATCTATCATTCAAATAAATTGGTAGGTAAAATGTCTCCATAACCATTTAGTCTTCATATGTCTCAAATAAATCAAATTTATTTTTTATGAACACGAAGCATCAATTTTTCCAATTAGTATCTCTAACTTTAACAACCATATCAAAAGACATGTTTAAAAATTCACTACAAAGTTTTTATACAAGCATCCCACCTTAAATAGTTGGTCAGATTCTATCCAATTTAGTAGACACGCATGTTGTCAAGTAGATGTTGTATGTGCTTTAACCAGTGATGTGCTTTTTAATTAAAACCTAGTAATCTAATTACACGAATTTCAACAGAAACGTTGATTATATTTAGAACTTTATATAAAAAAGATGAAAACTTAACGAAAGTTAACTTGTTGCTGAGGGGAAAAAACAAGACATGACGTAAACCACGTACTATGACGTGGTGCTTTATATAAAAGAACAAAATAAAATCACTTCAAAACTTTGATAAGAATAAATACGTCGTAACACAAAGTTTAATAAGAAAATAGAAGAATATAATTTAAATTAACATGAAAGAAACCAATAATATAAAATAAATTAAAATTACAAAACATACAAAAGAATTAAAAATTACCTTAAAATCAAAGGCACAAAAACGAAGTACGTCGAAGAAGTATATTTTTTCTAAGGGGAGGGAGTTTTGTATGAAATAACATTAATTGATTATAATTTTAGTTCTAACTATACATGATCATTATCATACTTTAAACGCAAGAAAAAATAATTGTAAGTGTTTGTAAGATGAATAAAATTTGATAACCAATACATTTACAAAATTACAAATGAGTGGTGTTTTTTCTAGTTTTCATTTTTTCAAGATCTAGGTAAAAAAAACTTGCTTTTAGTTCATTTTGTAAGGTGTTGCCTCTCCTAATAAAAAAACTTGCTTTGTTTTTTCCTTTTCTTTTCTTTTTTTACATCACTTTTAAAATCACTTTTTTAAAAGTTTTTTTTTTACTTTTTTTTATCATTTTCATTTTTGTTTTTTTAAACTACTTTTTTTACGTTTGTTTTTATAAATGGTTTTTTTGTTTGCTGCTAGCTTATTTAGTGACTTTTTTTGTTTCAATGTTAACTTCTATTTCCGCCGGAATGTTCAAGCCATAATTTATTTAATTTTAGTTATCTTTTATATTGCAATTGTTTATATGTAATACCTAATTAACATAGTTAACTTGATAATGCTCCAATTGTTTTTGTGTCATACCTAATTAACATGGTAACTTGGCAATTTGTTCTATTAGCTATTTACAATCAAGTTTTAATATTTTTCATATATTTTGCAACTTAAAAAACGTCATAACAATATCATATTTTTCATTCACATTATATATGAATACTAGAACGCTATGACATAAATAAATTTAATAATCTCTTCAAATACTGTTGTCATAAAAGGAAGTTATGGATAATACTTTTCTTTTACGTAAATCGTTACAAATAAGTATCTATATTAATAAATCAAAATATTCAGAGGTCGTTTGTTATTTTTAAACTGTTCATCTATGCTCTATTTAAGATTTAAACACATACTCTTTACAATGAAAGTTACAAATTAGTATTTATACATATATGTATGCATATATATAATTTCCGTAATAAAGGCTCATTTACTATTATGTTAATCAAAATAACTTTTTTATTGAAAATAAATAATATATTTCATTTAAAATATTCCAATTTCTAGCTAATCATTATTAAAATTAAAATACTTTAAATATCGTATCTTTTTTTGCAAACATAAAATATCAAGATTTATGAAGTCAAAGACAATTACAAGTAACGATTACTCACTATAACAACATCTCAGATTCAATATATATCACCGTTCAATCTTTTCAAATCTAGCTATGTTTACTATCTTATAATTTCATATTCACAAACAGGGGTATCTAAGCTAGTAAATCATTGCTCTAAGATTAGTTATTTAATCAACTTATTAATTATCATATTTGAAACTAGCAAACATTGTGTAGTATTTAATCATTATTTGAAATTAAAATGTCAAAATCATTATTTGTTAATAAAATATTATTGAATAACTAATAAATTAACATTAATTTCGCTTTATATTTTCTTCAAGCTACTTTTTATAATTACGAACATAAATTTATTGAGACATAGTTAATATGATGTTTGAGATGCGTTAATATGATCCTTCATTTTAGCAAATATTTAATTATTCTGAAGTCCAAGATTGATAATTTGTGGGGTTTCCAAAGCAATATAGACACATGTCTATGTCGACAAGGCATATATAATTTTAATATTCAATATATTAAATTGTAAGCTTCAACTAGACTAAGTTATCTAAATAAGATTAAGGACTTAGAGAAAAAGTTACTCACGTAATCACAATGATATGATTCTAGTATCCCTTGCCTTGATGGAGCGTTAAAATAATTAATCAATCGGGAAAAACATTAATCGTTATCGGTTCATGCAAACAAACTATTAAAGTTTTATGATGGTTAACTAGTGTTAATAACGTGTTATGAAACAATCAAAATAAAGTCCCAAGGTATATGTCATAAAATAAAATAAAATAAAAAGAATGAATGAAAAACTTATTGTATTAACGTCAAGAACAAATACAAAAGTGACTAGTTGATATCATTATATAATGGGATAACTTTGTAAAATAGTAATCAAGTTTCAAGATTGTTCTAATTAGGTCACTTATAAATTTATTTGTCTCAATCAGGTCACTCATAAAATTTTGTGTCTCAATCAGGTCACTTATAAAATTTTTTTGTCTCAATCAGGTCACAAATTTTCAGAATTATTCTAATTAAACACTCATAAATTGTAAAAATATTTTAAAATCAATTGAAATATATAAAATATTAACAATATTTATAAAGAATCGAATCATTTAAAAAATTGTGATTTTTTAAAAAAAATTATAAAAAAAAATATGAGTGAGCTAATTGTAACACTCCTACAACTTTAGTGACCTGATTGAAACAAATAAAAATATTAGTGACCTGATTGGAACAAATAAAAATATGAGTAACCTAATTGGAACACTTTTATAACTTGATTACTATTCTATAAAGTTTTCCCTTATATAATACTCATTTACTTATGTCACCGACCAGCCCTCTATTCTCCAAAATGAACCCCAAACATTGTTCAAAATAAATTCTTAACTTTTAAAATTTCAACCCTGTATTATAGAGAATATGCGTTTTCAAAAATTCATTTTTAAGTAATTTTAATTTTCTCGGCAACTTTTATATGTTAATATAATTTTAAAAAACTAATTTGTGGTTATATTTATTTTTTTTCCTAGCTGCCCGGTATTAATTATGTATAAAACAAAGTTGTATTTAAAATAGCTATTTTATCGACTAACGTTAACGTACTGGTAACGTGAAAAATGATACCAACACCGACCATAAAACATTGATACCGTTATGTAAAATAATTTTTTTTTATCTATGTTTGCTCTGTAGAACCGAGTTATCGAAACTTCATACGTTTTATATGCTTAACCACGTTAACGTCACATGAGCAAAACACGTAACGAAATTTAACATATTTATAATAATAAGATGGTAAAAACATGTTTTCATATATCTAATAGTACAAAGATAAAAGTACTCTTTGATATTCTAGAAAAATGACTTGAGTTATTTTAATATATGAAACATTAATATAGGATTAGGTTCAACTGATAATAAAAATAATTATGAAAACTAATAAATCAAATCTTCACCTTTAATACATTAAGATCAATGGCTCATATAGTTTTGAATAAAAAAAATAGAAGTTCTAGCTTACTATTTTGGGAACTATGCACAAAAAGTAAAAAAAAAATATGAGTTATTAATCTTAATACATTAAAAGTGAATATTTGATTTATTGGGTTTTACAATTTGTTTTTATTTGAACCCATAGGAAATTTATATAATACTAATTACCAACTTTGGTATGCTTAGTAGGTTGTATTACGTGTTTAGCGGGTAGTATCTACATTTTACTTAAACTTTAACTTTTTTTTATTTGAGTTAAATGTGTTTTACGTCCCTAAGGTTTTATAGAAATTGTCATTTGGATCCAAAAGTTTAAAATTTTATCCATTTGCATCCAAAAGTTTCACTAAAATTACCATTTGATTCCATTTGACTACACCTAATACGGTTAACTTTTTTCATTAACTTTTCAACATGGGAGTTATTTTAGCCAAAAAAATTACAAAATAAAGAACAAACTCAAGTGATTGTTTTTATGTGTTTAATATCTTTTGATAATTACAGTTATGATTTGACTCTATAATAATCTTTTTTGTTTTTGTCTTGTTAATGTATTTTGGTTCAGTAATTGTGTTACTTTTGCCCTTTTTGTTAAACATAGATTTTTTTTGTTTAAAGTTTAGTTATGGTTACGATAATTGATGTTTTATGATTATTATGGTTACGATTATTAATTGTTCTTATACTCTTATGATAAAATGTCTTTTATGGTTATGATTCAATAATTTGTGTTATATGACTTGTTTGTTTATTTATATATATTTTTGTTTTATGTTTTATAAAGTTAAAAATAAGTCATTTTTAGTTAGTTATCCTTATATTTTATTTTATCTAATAGGACGTACAGATGTGTCTTTCTTGATAAAATGAAAGAAATGCTGACCAATTATTCCTAGTAAATTAAAATCGCAATGGTGACTATCAAGAGAGACTGAACACCTAAACTTCTCACGTTGGTCTTATTTTTTTAATTGTGTTGACAAAAATACCTCTAATGTAGGAAACTTAACAACGTTAATGAGGAGTAGTTAAGTGGATTCAAATGACAATTTTTGTGAAACTTTTGGATGCATTTTTTATTTTCATCTTCGATCCCCCATACTTTTCATATTATACAATCTTTTTTGTTTTGCGTTTCCGTATAAATTTTTCGAGTAACACACCGCAACACGTGTGTGTGATCAACATTTTACCCTTATTTTTTCCCAATTTAACGACCATCGCAACGCACTGGTTCTAGATTGACTTACTTATTGTTTTATATGTTTTACGTTTCGCCTACGTGGTTCAACATTTTTACGCTTACTTTTCGTTTGATTTTATTCTCTTCGTTTTCTATTTCCTTTTCAATATGAGTTTTTTCGATATTTGTGGTCACTTGCGGTTATGTGCCATTGGTGTCACTTGACATTGTTTTACGCCCCCGGTGCAACGCAGGAGGCTTAATACTAGTACAAACCTTTTTTTTGATAAAAAAAATAATTATTATCATAAAATTGTATTTAAAAATACCAACTTACATTGAGAACAATTAATAACTATCCAGAAAAACCAAGTTATATGATATTAAATTTTGGTTTTCAAGAACCAACCTGGATGGAGATATGACAGGTTGTATGTGTGGAGGTCTGGCCTTGGGGTATTGTGGGGTCGAAAACAATGACCCATGATATCACCATTTGAAGCAGCCGTTCTCGTCGCCTTGCCGGTTTTGGTTGCAACAATTAACTCCTCTGTGTTAGACCTTCTCCAACGCAATGCTTGTCGGTATCAGTCTGATGTGAAGGAGAGAGTTTACTGATGTGGAGACGGACAATAATATAATCTCGAACGACCCTTGATAAATTTTAATACCAACTCTTAATAAATTTTTTACAACTCTCTTATAGAAAAATCAATTTAAGATTTCACAAATATAACATATTATACATTATTAACACATTTTTAAAAATTTCTTAGAAACCCGATAACTACTTAAACAATTAAACTCGTTACTTTATTAAGTTCTTATAAAAGCAATTGCCCAAATACTAGGTGCATTTTTAAAAAACTAAGCACATTAATCAATTAGTCAAACCATTAAACAATTAACCTAATAACTAATAAATAATTTAATTACTATTTACAAAATTATAATTTTACGGACAACTGAAGGGATAATTAGTTTAATCACATATCTGATATTAATAGTTAGATCATTACCATCACCTTTGAGTCCCCAACCACCTGGTTTACATTGGAAACCTTGCTAACAGAGTCGCCTATCGTCGACTGCCCATACATGCCTATCAAATTTGATTCTAAACACACCTAAATTCTCATTTTAGGTGTTCCTTTTTAAGTTTGTTCTCTTAAAAAAATCATAATTATACTGCAATATTTCTCAACATGAGATAATTAGATTTGCAATGAGAATTTAACAATACTTGTATTTGTCATAGAAAAGTAATTAATTATTTAGTAATGTTTCTCTATGCAATTGCTACTTTCTAAGAAATAAAAACCGAAGGAGAGCAACTTTTTATCATACATTTTTAACGATTGACGTATTTTTATTATGTATTTGAACTTTAAAATATATCGTATGACTCAACCAACCCAATAAAAAATTAACATTTACAATAAATAACCCAACCCAAAAATTTACAAACCCATGAAAAAATTTAGATTCAGTAAACATTATTTGTGTTGTTACTTATAATCATTATAAATTTACCTTTAAGAATCATTATGTATACTGATTTATATATGATTAAAAGTACTTTTTTGGTTTTAATAATTATAATATTCACTTTTGTTTTTTATTAAATGAGAAATTTTTATATATAATAATAGTAAGTATATCTTTGTTATGTATATATTATTTAAAATTAGTAGGACCTCCTTTTGTCTATTTTAACTTTGTATTTTCATTGTACTTGTCGTTTATTAATCATTTTACCTTTTAAATGATCTATAGAATTATGAAATGGTCGACACTTAATTTTTCTACACATGGGTAATGTTGTTTAGTAAAATAGAAAAAAACAAAACCTAGAAGACACCAAGGTATGTCAAATTAAGTTGATAGATTTACCACTAAAAAATATTGTTACATGAGATTTTATTTCCTCATTCTTGCGTCTTTAATGTCATATGTTATATATAGTACTTCAATTTAAAGTCTTAAGATGAAATGTATGTGCATGAAGATTTTTAAGGTCATATTTGGTAAAACTCATTAAAATTGGGATTGCAATTAACTCCCTTAAAAATTGTTATGATTGTTCAAGAAATGAATTGGAATTATAAATATTCTAGGTGGTGCGTCAAAGATGAAGACCATACTAGCAAAAAGAAACTATTTGACTAGAAATTGTGAAATTGTCATGGGATGAAAAGTATCGACTTCGATTATCCACAATCACCTCTCCTCTTTCATGGCTGAAATCTAAATGGACACGAGACTAGAAATAATGAAATCTCCATGGAACGACGATGGAGGGGAGAGGGTAGTGCTTCAATCTCGATCTACAGCCGGGAGAGGAAGATATCTAAATTTGTAGTTCGTCTTTCAATTTCTAGCTAGTTTCCTTAGAAAATTTGCAAATCAAACACTACATATTTCTTTAAAAAATAATTTGATCTATTTCCTTCATATTCAATTTTGTTTTTGGTTTCTTAAAAGTATTTCCTAAACCATACTCGCTAAGTTTCAATATATGCGTGTTTGAATATTTCAATTTTTCATAACGATAAGTTTTTTTAAGTTAGTAGGTCCAACTTTTCGTGTAGCTCAACTTTTTAATGCTACTTGTGATATCTTTTTATTTTCTGTCAATGACTTTAAAGTGCATGTTACGCTTTTGAAATAAACAAAATATTTTCTAATGTTTTTATAACATTTTGTATCAACTTGCATGTCAAGTCCATATAACTTATTAATTATGATGTCTCAATAATCATTGTAATGTTTTATACATTTATTTCCAATAATAAAGGTATTTGGCGTGTTGGGAAGCAGATATTTGTACGTGGCAAACTCAAGGACAACAAAAGGCCACGAAGCTCATGTAACAAGCGGCCACGTGGCACATAATGACAGCCCAAAAGAACTGACACACTCCCCGAAGCTGCCGTTTATTCTGTTTACCTTCTTTAAACTGTTTCTGCTGTTGATGATTGATTACATTATATTTACTTTCGATTTCGGGTTGTATGCTTAGGGTTAATTTCTCGGTACCTTTTTAGTATTTTCTATGAACTAACACCGTTGTGACGAACTTATTTATAGATGTAAGTATCCGAAGCTACTAAAAAGATGTTTCTTTCTTTGGTTCTAGTACCTGTTCATCAACCCGCATGGGACAACTCACAATGGTTGCTGCAGTGTTCTCGTGGCTACCGTTAAAGTACCAAAGCCACGCTGATAGTACGACCCCACCACCTTAAGAGGGGAGGGAATGGCCGACGTGTCTAGCTGGTCACGTGCAACAATAAAAAAAACATGCCCCACCTACCTTCGTGAGCGCATGATAGAGGGTCAGGTTCATTCAGGTCATGCACGTGGTAGAAATGTTTTAACGAGAGAGAGTGTTAGGGAGAAGATTGATGGGAATTTCTAACAGTAAATGAGAGTTAGTGAGAGGTGAAAAAATGATATGGCACATAGGCGGAGGCGAAAGATGGTAAATAAATAGAGTCACTCTAGTGACCACTTATGTTTTCAATTTAAATAAACGAAAGAAAAGAAAAGAAAAAGAATTAAGAAGAGAAAAAAAATAGATGTAAAGAAAAATATATAATGTAATTTCATGTTCCATTGTTCGAATGAAAAGAAATGAAATTAAAGATTTTATGTGTTTTTGAGTTTAAAGAGGTTGAAAAGAAAATTACAAGTTTAGTATCATATCTTATGTATCATAAATCATAGCCACGTTGAAAGGATATAATGATAAATGGTAAGGTCTTGTAAGTCCACAAATCCTTTCAATCTAAAAGTAAAGTTACAAGGAAAGATTATTAATATATTTTTAATTTTTTTCCCACTCTCTTCCATGCATTAAAAACTTTAAAACACATATTCTTGCAGTTTCTTTTCACTTCTCTGCTGTGAAAGGACTCAAGAACCTCTAAAACACACATAATGCTCGTAAAAAATTAAAGTCACCTAGGAAAGTCATAGAATAATTAAAACCGAGAGAAGTAGTAATGTAGCAAAGCTAATAATTAGAATAACTTGTAAAAGTATTATAAACCATGTATAGTAGAGAAAGGTTGTACATGACTAGGTCTATATAATACTCTTAAGAAATCCAACACTAACCTTGTAAGTAAAGGAACACTATTAATATGATAGCTAGGGTACCTGCTTTAGACCGAACAAATATCGCTATAAGTGCCCAACATAATCACAAACAACCATGAAACTCATGAATGTGGCAGGAGCGAGATACAGAAAATATGAGGTCAATTCTATTGTATGCGGTTTAAAAAAGCGCACTATATGTTTCATTATAGTCGATACCAGTGGATGGCTTTTCCTTATTAACAACCAAGTGAGCTTTTTATCGAGCTAGGTAACTGTTGCTATTGAACTTGTGTTTATGTAATCACATTTAACTAGGTGGTTTATGGAAGAGAACACAAGTCGGATTCTTAATTTAGAATACATTGCTGCTTCACAATGTGGATCTTGTGCGGCTTGGGTAAGGAATCAAGGGGTGGAGCGAGTGGTGTTCAATAGACATATGTCACATATGTGAATAAAAAAGATCATATGAGACGGTGTTGCCCCTATAGTGGACGGATTACTAGACTCAAGAACGTAATGGGAGGAAGGAGTAGGATCGAAGAGTAGTCGAGAAACTCATGTTAAGTTTTTATGTTATATTTTTATTTTATTTCCAACCTTTTACAATTTATAATATACTAAATATCAACTTCTCTATGCATAAGGTGTTGTACCTTACGCATAGAGTGTTGTACATTTTGTTTAGTGTTTTATAAAAAATAGTGATTTTTTGTTTTAACCTAAAACTTTTTATCTTTTAAATTTGACCTCACAACTTTTTTACTTTCAAATTTAATCCCTTATACTTTTAAGAGATAGTTACATAAATAGTCCTTGTGGTTTATACAAAATAACAAGTTTGGGTACTAAGCAAAAAAAGTAACAGGTTTGAGTACTCACTTTTAATTTTGTAACAAGGCTGAGTATTAACACTAACAGACGTTAGATTTTCAGTTAAGTTTAAGGGTATTTTAGTATTTTCATATTATAAAACTATTTACGTAATTAGAGGGACTATTTGTGTAATTTAATTAAAATAATATATTTATACATCACACTCTCTCTCTCTCTCTTTACACACACACACACACACACACACACACAATATATATATATATATATATATATATATATATATATATATATATATATATATATTCATCACAAGAAAATAATACTCTCACCACCACCACCGAAGGACATCACCGCCGGCCACCACCGTCGGCATCACTAGCAACCACCACCGCCCTTTCCCCCTTCCTTACTAAATCCCTCTCTACCTCTTTCTTTTACTTCAACAACATCATCCCATCATGTCCAAATCGGTGGAGTAGAGGAAGAAGATTACCACCTAAAATATCCTTGTACACCACTGACCACCACTGGCATATTGCCAAAATCACACACCACCAAACCACCCCTTATATCCTATTTTTCTTCCATCTACACTAACACCGCCACTGCATCCATCTTCGTCTATCATCACTATCGGGTATCATCACCAATTCCCCTTTCTTTTTCCCTTATAAAACCCTAAAATCCAACCGACCACCCACCACCAGCTGCCACCACCATGTACCTACTATCACCAATGTTTTTAAAACCGGACCGGACAGTGAACCGGACGCCTTACCGGTCGGACTGGTTCAACCGGTCGGACCGTATATAAGAACCGGATAAAATTATAAGTATTTTTTTATAAATATATGTAAAAATAACACAAAAATAAAAATATATATAAAAAAACCGGTTCAACCGGTCCGACCACCGGTTCAACCGGTCCGTCGACCGGTTCAACCGGTCCGACCATTGGTTCAACACTAAAACGGTTTTAAACACCGAACCGAACCGGATCGGAGTCCGGTTTCCGGTCCAACCGGTCGGACCGGCCGGTCCGGTCCGGTTTTCAAAACCATGACTATCACCATCATCACCATCTAGTCACCATGTACCACCAAACTCCCTGATTAAGATCTGAATCTAGCCTCCTATCAACATAAATTTGGGGTTTTTAAAGTTTTTTGGGTTAACAGGGGAATAGGAGGGGAGATCTGGTGAGATGATTATGATGGTGCGATGGTGGAGGTGGGGATGATGATGACGACGATGATATTGCGATGGTGGTTATGATGCAATGGTGGTGATGATGCGATGATGGTGATGTTGTGATGGGGGTGATGATATGGCGATGACGGGTAGATGGTGATCATTATGGTGCTTGTGGGTGTTCGGTAGATGGTGGTGATGGTGGGTAGTGGTGGATAGATAGTGGTGATGATGGGTATATATAATTATAGTAATGGTCCCTGAATAAAAGAAACATACAAAATTACAAAAGTAGTCCCTCCAAGGGCATTTTAGTCAATTTCTTTAAAGTTAACAGAAAAACTAACGGCTGTTAGTCTTAATACCTTAACTCGTTACAAATTTTAAAACACAATACCCCAACGTGTTACAAAAAACCCTTAATACCCAAACTTGTTATTTTATATAAACAACAGGGACCATTTATGTAATTAACTCTACTCTTAATTTTTTGCAAATTTCCAATTTACATTTAGTTATAAGTTTTGCAAGTTAATATCGCACAACTTGCATGGACAGTGGTTCAACGTCTTACGTCTATTTTTCACGTTTGATAGGTTTGGCGCAACTTGAGGGTCCTAGATCAACTTGGTTAAACTTTTATATATTTTACGTTTCGGTCTAATTTATGCGTATTAACACACCACAACTTCAGTATTGATGGTCGTTAGCGGTGGTATGACATTTTGATGATATTTGATACGGTTTTACTCACTCGCCGTAACACGGGGTCTTAATTCTAGTATAACATAAAAAGGAATATCAAAGGAGAACCGAGGAAGTGAAGAACATTGGGTGTTCATA
The DNA here is from genome assembly GCA_025215565.1 of Flaveria ramosissima. Taxonomy (NCBI): domain Eukaryota; kingdom Viridiplantae; phylum Streptophyta; class Magnoliopsida; order Asterales; family Asteraceae; genus Flaveria; species Flaveria ramosissima. The sequence goes on from CM046037.1 coordinate 12,281,712, forward strand.
CTTCAGCCCAATGGATGCAAACTGGGCCTACATCTTAACCCAAAATGGATCGCTTGTGCTAAATTTTTATATCGTTTGGGTTGATTTGTTGATACCCATGTGAGAGAATGAATCTTATAGACATCAAATCTATAAATAAACTATATAAATCGGCCCAACGGGCTTCTGGGCTTTTAATAGTCTTTTAAGTCTACACCACCCACAAAACACCATTAGCATTGTCCTCAGGCCTCAGCTGATGGACCTATGGGTCGATAACAATCTCTAAAACAACCACCACAAACTCATGTTAAAAAACTAATGTCACTCGCCCAAATGGAGGTATACGATACATGAAAAGGGTACGATTAGTCACTCCCTACAATATATTATCGTACGTCACCACCTTCACCACCCAACCGCCTCCATAGTGCCATACACCGTCGCCACCAGCACACCAACATCAAGAACTCAACAAAATGGCAAAGTAAACAAATGCCATAAGTTCAAAAACTATAATAGTATAATCTCCAACAAAACAAAAGTGGAAACACCAAAAATAGTTGAAATCTATGATTACATATTTGGTTCACGGGACACAAACCAACGTTCGACGGGACAACTAGATGGAGCGGGCCCGGACATTTTCTTGCACATTGCTCGGTCTCCAAAGTTGCTAGGGTTTTATTGTTATAAATATTGTTAGCTAATAAGACGCGGAGCTGATCTAAGTGGACTCAGTAGTTCGATCAGCTAGACAGAGTTTAAATTAAAAAGAGCATAACTTTGGCTTAAGTCTATAGTTACAAGACACTTATAAATAGTGGACAAATATGTATCAACAGATAGATCATTTGACAAAAACCATACACAATTTGTCACAACTGTCAAACTTTCAAAATGATTGAATAAAAACTCATCTAGTAATTCAAATACAAAGAAGGTAGAAGCCACAGATTAAACAAAGCCGAAGCTAACGATAACGACCACGATAAGCACGCCATTGCAGCCGATAACCGATACCTACTGCAAATCTTTCCACCACAAAACGCACCACCAGCTTCAGTAACCATGAAATCCGATACACTCGCAGTTGAACACGCAGCTGCAAGCGACAAAAACGAAAGAATCTGCCATTGTTTTCAACCAATTAGCATCTAATAAACAGATAATCAATTCATTAAGATCTTGATTACATCAAGAACATACCCAATCCCCAATAACAATGATCAAAACTATCTGCAACTGTCGAGATGGGCGTTTTATAAACACAGAGTATGCATCCACCATTGCGAGTGTTAAACTCCATGGGATCGTTAACCCTTTGATCGTCACCAAGAAGCTGATAAACAAACGGATACAAATCACCAATTACACCCATGAGATCGATCAAAACATCAATTGTAAAGACGATCATATAACATATCATCAAAAAGGGTAATAATAGATACCAGAAGGAAGTATAAGCGTAGAATTGCACCCCTACGCACATGAAAAGAAGTGATGCTACTGAAAACAGAGCTTGCCCTAATCGTATGGCTAAACTTGCGGTTGTTCCGATTGAACCTGGTAATTGGGGTTCCATTGATGTTTGTTATTGAAATTCGATCAGAATGAAAGAATGATTGTTACGTAATTGGGTGGGTGTAAATGTTCTTCTTCTTGATGGATCTTCATTGTTAATAGTTGGAGGTTTTTTGGGGTTTTATTTGCGCCATTAATGGAGTTTGAAGGTGGTTTTGTGTGTGTGGGTGTGTGTATATAAGGGTTTTTGCATTTACATGGAGTAGTGACGAGATATTCGTCACAACGACCCCATCGGACTGTTGGAGAGAATATGTAAGCTTTTTGGTGGTGTTTACAGTTTTTATCAAATTATTTGATTTTAAAATATGAAATAAGTTGTTATAGAGCATTTGATTATTTACTATTAATAGGGGTGTTTATGGGTCTAAGAATTGACCAACTTGGACCGAAACCGAATAAAGTGAAAAACAAGGACCAAAGATTGGACTGATCTTTGGGTCGGTTTCGGTCCGGTCCGGTCCGGGTCGGTTCATGGGTTTTATAGGGATAACACGTGAGATATTTACTTTTTATCTGATTATATGTCAAGGACCGGACCGACTCAACCAGAACAGTCTTGGGATTGAAACCGAATAAAATGAAAATAAGGATTGATGACCGAATTAATTTTGGATGTTTTTGTTTTTTGGGTCGGTCGACGAGATGCTCACGCCAATTTTATGGCATAACTTACGGGAGCACATCATTACAACTCAACAACCAACATCTAATTTTAAAACATTGGTTTTGAGTTCAATAGATTATAAAAGTGATTATTTTTGTTTAAGGATGGGGATAAGCTAATTAAGTAATTATTTTTATCATTATTTGATTATCCAAGACTCTAAGAGGGTAACAATCATTTTTGAGTGATCGTAAAAACAGTTGCTTGTCAAACTAATTCAATTATTTTACATTTAAAGTATTTATATGATCAAAAGTGTCAAATCTAACTTATTATCTTATTATAACATGAACTTTTAAAGTAATTTATTATTTTATTATATCTGATGTAATTATCTTTTTAAAAAGTATAAGATATAAAATCGAACTTTGTTTTAATAAAGAGGGAATAACATTTACCCTCGTCCGTATTTGTGCTCCATTCTTTTATGGATTGTTATGTCCTCGAAGACCTTAAAAGATTGAATTCCCAAATTATTAATTAGTAATTATTAGTTATTAATTTAATTAAAATTGGTATCTATTACTCTTGCTTTTAGGGATTCTGAGCTTTGAAGCCTACGGTGGTGGTTTCATTTAGAGGTATCATTTGGTTGCCCATTTCTTCAAACAAATATGAACCAACGATTTATTTGTTGCATGTGTCCCTTTAAATGGATGGCCTCTGCTTTCTCTTCTAATCTTTAATATTTAAACCTTATTTTTTAAAATAATAAACAGTTTCTTCGAATGCTTTGGAGTTTTAATGATTCTTGCTTAAAAACCTTTGGATTTTCACTTTTCACAAACAAAATTAGAACCAGGGATTATTAATTACAATAACTTTGCAAAAGACTAACCAAGTTTTAAAAATATTTTTAATTACACCACTCAAGTTTAATAATTTATTTCAATTAACTTACTTAACTTTTATTTTTATTTGAATTATAAGTTTTAACATGTTTTTCTTATTCTTTCAATTAGAAAATATTTTTTTATGCGGATGTGGAGTGAATACGTGGATTTCAGGTATTTTTTATTTTTTAATATAATTAGTATGTTATTTTTTATTTTTAAATATAATTACATATATTGAAAATCTCGATCCTCACATCTTCTACTTCATTTCCTTTTTGACACAAAAAAAACGATGATGATTTGATTTGATAGTTTAGTTATTCAATTTGGCCAAATTATGCACGAGTGACTTAATTGAAATATTTATTATTCTGTGATATTTTTCCTTTTAAAACTTGTCATATTTCCTCTTGTAAAATTATTATATATTTGAAAAAGTTTTTTTCAAGTTAAAAAATAACTAAGTTTATGCATGTTCAATGACTGGGTACTTTAATGTGATAATAACATAACTATTTATTTACATACACAAAAGCTATATTAGTTTAAAATCAAAGTATAATTCCTTTAACTTATAAGTAAAATATGACCTACTATACTAATATACCGCATATAAAAAGACAACGTTCTAATAAAGTAACTTATTAACGTGAATATCTAACTTAGTTTATTGTCAATTGAACATTTAATGTAACTCTTTTTACATTTAGAACTAAAACATAAAATTCCTAATTCGGGAGCAATCAAAATTTAATATGAGCATTCTTATTTTCTAGCCTTTTGGACCTAAAAGTTAAAAATCATCTCTCTTCTGTAACTTCATCATATTTACCACTAAAATCAAAGACTTTCAGACATTAATTCAATCAAAGTAAAAGAAACACACATTACAAACCTCCTTCTTTACAAAGTAATTTATCCTCTAGTCTCGGGCGTGATATGTTTGATTACTACTGATTTCCTAGTCTTAGAGCACGCCAAATTAAACTGGAGGCGATTAGAGCTTACGAGTATAAAAGATCATATTTTTTCTGCAGATTGATGATTAAAATACATTACAAAAGTAATTGTTTATGCAACTTAACATGTGTTTGGATATGTGTTTTGAAAATGAATAGATGACATTGAATATCAGAATCAGTTAACAACTAAAAGTATAAACAAAAAAAAGCTCTAGTCATCAAATAATAGACTCGTATGTAGAGAGTCGTTATACCTTAATTGGATTGTCCATAATGTATATCATGAGTCATTAGATTAAGGGGGTGTTTGTTTTTTGTCAAAAGCTCTTCTCCATCTCTTCATCTGCGCGCTCGCAGACGCGGGAAGAGTTTTTTAGTTCGCAGAGTGTTTGTTTTTTGGAAGACGTTTCATTAAAAAACATCTTCCTGACGTCTGCATGGCGAAGATGTGGAACAAGCACTTCTCATGTCTTCACAACCTCTTCTAGCCCTTATTCCTTTTTTTCTTTCTTTCATTTGAAACCCTCATTCCACACCACCGCCCCCATCACCGTCCCCATTCCACACCACCGCCCCCATCACCGTCGTCTTCCCCTCGCAGCCACCTTCGACCGTCGCAGCCTCCCCCCTTCGACCCCCCTTCGAGCCACCTTCGACCGTCGCCCTCGCAGCAGCCCCTTCGACCCCCTCGCAGCCACCTTCGACTGTCGCAGCCTCCCCCCTTCGACCCCCCTTCGAGCCACCTTCGACCGTCGCCCTCGCAGCAGCCCCCTTCGACCCCCATCGCAGCAGCCACCTTCGACCCCCCTTCCACCGCAGCCATCCCCCTTCGAGCCCGTCGCAGCAGCCACTTTGGACCCCATTCGACCGACCCCCTTCGAGCCCGTCGCAGCCAGCCCCTTCCCATCGCAGGTTAGTTTTTTTTATTTAGTTTAATTTATAATTGATTTGTTGTTTGTGTAAGATGATATGTGATTTGTGTAGATGTTAAAAAAACAAACAGTCTTTTTCTTGCAGACTGCAGACATTTGGTCCACCTCTTCTGCTGCAGATGTCTGCAGATGTGGTCCGCAGACTGCAGACGTTTTCCTACAGAAAAAACAAACAACACCTAAGAATTTGCATGATGTAATTAAAGAATGCAGTAGGGGTTACTCGATTCATCTTTCATTCAAGAGAAGGTAACACCAAAAATACTATCTTTATAATGGTTTTTGACTCGAACATAAATTTTGATACCTTCAACCTAAACAAACCCCATTAGTTCTACTTCAAAATTATCTAAAAACTGAAATAAAATGCAAATAACAAAACCCACATCATTATTCTAAATGCTTTTATCAAGCATAACTTCACAAAACATCTTTATAACCTGAACCAACCTGCAATGACTAATCTCTATATTTTACCCCATATATATATATATATATATATATCATATATATATATATATATATATATATATATATATATACATATGTATATACATATATATATATACATATGTATATACATATATATATACATATGTATAGAGAGAGGTATATAGATAGAGATAGGGAGAGAGAGAGGTAGAGACAGAGATAGAGATAGAGAGAGAGAGAGAGAGAGATATAGAGATATACAGAGATATACAGAGGTAGATACATAGAGATAGAGATATACATAGATACAGAGGTATACAGAGGTAGAACATAGAGAGAGAAGAGAGAGAACAGATATACATAGAGACATAGACAGATAGATAGATATACATATATACATATACATATATACATATATATATATACATATATATATATATATATATATATATATATATATATATATATATATATATATATATATATATATATAGGGTGTGGTTCTAATGAGAACCCAACCTTTTTATGAGAACTCTTTAACTCAATACCAACCATGGATCAAAAAATCAATGAACTAGATCTTTCTATTCTTTTTTTAATACAAAAGGGTAAAATAGTCATTTTATCTACTAATTAAAAATCAGCTTTTAACAAAAATATGACACATGTCCCCCCTATTTCCCCTAATTCTTTTTTTTCCTATTTAAAGTTTTTACCCCTTTGTTTTATAGTCTTTATAACTTTTTCATACATTGTTATTTTTTATAAAAATAACATCATTAAACTCGTCTCATTATTCTCTTTAATTCTAATATAGTCTCGATATTTTTTTAAAAAAAAATTCTGGACGTTAGATATTACAGTGAATTACATCATTTTCGTATGCGAAATCTAAACAACATTAAACCATTAATTACATCATTATTTCAACAACCATACAACATTAAACCCATGTTACAAGTTACAACGTTAATTCCCATGTAATGTTGCAAACGACATTAGATTATATAATCTTGCATTGTTGTACCAAACATTTACACCCGATATTACACCACCCCAACTAACAATAACATCCTCATTATGATAACCTAACAAGCAAACGATATTACACCATGTAGCTACAACACTGTAATTAAATTTAAACATTGTAACAAAACCAAAATAATAAAAATCACCACTGTAACGAAGTTAAACCAAATTAAACCAATGTATGATGGTAATACACTAATGTAATAATGTGTTACACCATGGTAATACACTAATGTAACAATGTGTTACACCATAAAAAAAACAATGTAAACCAATGTAAACTAATGTAAACCAATATTAACCAATGTAAATCACTCTGTAAAACAAATGTAAAACAAATGAATCGTCATTACACCCGATATTACATCGTTCAAACTTTCAGTAATATCGTCATTACAACAACCTAACAACCAAAACGACATTACATCATGTAACTACGCCATTGTAACTAAATTTCAAAACTATAAAGAAATCAAATAAACAAAACTACACCACTGTAACAAAATTAACTTAATGTAAACCAATCTATAGAATAATGTAAAACAATCTGCAAGCTATTGTAATTACACCATTATTTTTTTTAATGTGAACTACAACACTGTAATTAAATTTAAACACTGTAACAAAACCAAAATAACAAAATTACACAATTGTAACAAAGTTAAACCGAAGTAAACCAATGTATCATGGTAATTCACTAATGTAATAATGTGTTACACCATAAAAAATAACAATGTAAACCAATGTAAACTAATGTAAACCAATATTAACCAATGTAAATCACTCTGTAAAACAAATTTAAAACAAACGAATCGTCATTACACCCGATATTACATCGTTCAAACTTTCAGTAATATCGTCATTACAACAACCTAACAACCAAAAACAACTTTACATCCTCTAACTACGCCATTGTAACCAAATTTTAAAACTATAAAGAAATCAAATAAATAAAACTATACCATTGTAACAAAATTAACTTAATCTAAACCAATCTATAGAATAATGTAAAACAATCTGCAAACTATTGTAACTACACCACTAATTTTTTTAATGTGAATCAATTTAAACAACTGTAACTTAAGAAAAAACAACATTTTCTCTTCTGTATTTTCTTCTACTTTGTAAAGAGGCTTGAAATCTTAAACGAGATTTTTGTGTCCTTTAAAAAAGCACCAGTTACCCTTGTTCTTTTTTTGGGTTCATAATCAAAATCTAAATTCAAAACATACCACACTCCAAGGTTCTTGTTTTCCCATCTATGAACAATTTCTTTTTCATTAAAATATATACAAAAATCAAAGATTGATGGGGAACAAATAATGAACAACACTATGCAAAGAAAGCTTATTTTTTCATAAAATTAAAACCCTAAAAGCTACTAACAAGATTCAAGTGGGTCTACATAGCTTTTAAGAAAAGATTTCAAGAAATCCCCAAATCAAAACCCACAAGAACAAAAGAGAATGCTACCTGGGTTTGCATTCTTGAAGATCAAGGTCAAGAAGTGGATCCGGGAAAAGTCGATGTTAGAGAGAGAACGATGGAATGGAATCAATAATAGTGGTGGTGGAGGTGGTGTCGTGGGGTTGTGTGAATCAGAATCAGCGGCGACGGTGGTGGTGTCATGGTTGTGGTGCTGGGAGTTGGAATCGTTGGTGATGGTAGGTGAAATTGTGATGGTAGGTGGTGAAAGAAGGTGACTTGAAGCATCAATGGTGGTGGGGAGATAGATCTAGAGCTTGGAATCCATGGTGTGAAATGAAAATATGTAAAATGAAAAAAAAAGATTTTAATATGTAAAGTGAAAAGTTGATCAGAAAAGTACAAGTATCAAAATGACTAAAATAACCCTCCTCCCATCTTAGCCTTCCAAATAGAATATTCCATATTGATACCAAATCAATGGTGAGTAGATAGGTTAAAGAGTTCTTATAATAAAGAAGGGTTTTCACATGAGCCTTATCCTATATATATATATATATATATATATATATATATATATATATATATATATATATATATATATATATATATATATATATATATATATATATTAGCACTGCATTTCAACTACAAAATAGCTTCCTACTTGTTTTAGTTTCAGTTTACTTTTTTGTTAATGAATACGCAGAATCAACAATGAATTCACGATCAAAAGAACTCAAGTATGAACGAATTGAATAACCAGAAAAATGACTTGTTAATCAAACTGATTACAAATGAGAGAGATTTTCAAATGAATGCGAACAAGCAGTTCATCCCCAATTATATCAGGTAACGGATTCTAACAAACTAACTATGAAAATATACAAAACTAGTCCATGTACTTATTACAACATAATATCTCACACTTATATTAACTTGGCAGTAGTACAAACTATAAAACCATTAGACTTTTATCTCAACTTTAACGTTTTTGGTGTCAAAATCCAGTATAATTTGAGCTAAAACTAATAGGCAACAACTTTAACCTAAAAAGTGTATACCCATTCAGTGATCGGCTAATTTAATGTCATAAGGTCATTATTGTATTGTATTGCTTTATAAATGAAAAGTGATAACAATTTGTTTAAGATCAAAGTACAATTTATTTGTGCAAACATATTCAATAAGAGAAACATTACAATTTATTTGTGCAAACATATTCAATAAGAGAAACATTACGTATGTAATTATATATTTCTTCACAATAGAGAAAGCTTGTATCATAAATTACAAAAACAATTAAATATCATTAGTTTATATATCATCTCAAGCATCATCGTGAGCGACTTCATTTGTTATTCCACAATCTTTCTTGCTCGAGATTGACTGGAATGATAAAGAGGTGATGAACAAAGTTGATACATTTTTGGTGCATGTAGAACAATCACACTAAATAATATGAAGATATAGCATACATATTGCACGAATGTATAATCATAAACAATCATCTAATACGGAGTCAAAGATATCAAAAGCAGTACGGAACAATTTTCATTCCAAGTTCGATCTCTACAAACTTCTTACCATAATCACCATCAAAGTAACCCTTTTGGCAATATAAATAAAGTTTACAAATTATGTAGTTCATTGTAGTCTACACCATTTTGGGTTTAAAATTTAATAGACAATTTACTCAACAGGTGATATGCATACATTCAGTACCGTGAACATAAACCAATTGCATAAAGCATTCATTTTACCAAATGCATGAGACTACATTCAACTTGTCAATAAACTAAATGCAATGTACCAAGTATAGGGAGATTAAACGTACTCGTCCTATAGATCCTTCATCAACTTCATCATTTTTCAAAAAGCAAACACACCCGAATTACGACTAGTAAGTAGTTACAAAATATCACGTCAATAGGTGAACTATAGACACAGATTAACACATCGAGTGGATTGTGTGCTCAATTCATACTCGAAGCCGACGATATTAACAAAACAAAACAAAATCTAATAATACTAATTTCTTGTTTATGAACAGAGTTTATATATCTTTCTTCTTGAAGTATGTTCTTGTTGATCGAGTTCATTGCATCTATAATAAACATGACAGCGATGGGCCTGATGGCGCGGAGGTGAGCGCTCGGTGACCGCAGTAGTGGGCGTAGCTCTTGATATTCATGCAGACCAAATCAAAAATGGAAGTATAGATTGGGCATATGGGTGGCAAAACAAGCCCATGTTATTTATTTTGGGTCAAACTGGGCATTTGTTAAAAGAAAACTGGATGATACTGGGCTCAAAGTTTTTGTTAAAGGGTCAGAATGGGCTGTAAATATTATTTATATAAATTATGCGGGTCAGGATGGGTTGTGCTAAAACCATCAGCCATCAGCCCATCACCACCACATCTTCTGTGCGAATAAACTCCTCCAGACCTCCACTCTCCGCCTGAATTCACACATCTCTGCCGTCCACCGCCACCGCACCACCACCACCGCCACCGCCACCGCCACCGCCACCGCCACCGTCACCAACCGTCCACCGTTTACCATCGCCTTTTGCCCATCGCCATTTGCCCATCGTCTTCTGCCCATCGCCATCTGCCCTCGCCAATTAACCATCGATCTGTGTTCAAAGCTTCGCAAGAACTAAAGAATTCACCATCGATTTGTGTTCACAGCTTGGCAAACTGCCAATTTCATCTTAAATCAACATTGCAGCAACTTTTAGGTACAACTACAACTGTTTATTTCTATGAAATTGCTTAATTTTGTTTTTGAAATTGCTTAATTTTGTTTTATGAAATTGCTTAATTTCATCTCAAATCAACATCGCAGGAAGGTGACGTGTATTTGTGAAATTGGATTTAGAGTTCATATTTCTATGAAATTGCTTAATTTTGTTTTTGAAATCGCCATCACCAAATTCGAGGCATCGCCATTAATATTAATTTTGTTTTTGATTCTTGACTAGATTGCTTAATTTTTAATTTTGAGTTTTGTTAGACTAACTGATTGTTTGAAAATTGAAATGGTAAATTGTATTTGTGAAATTGTAGAAGATATTAAATCGTTGATTTCGACTTATGATAGTAGCAACTTTTAGGTAATATCAATTATCCATTCTTTACACACTTCAAATATTGTTAATTTTGTATATTGAGGTTTGATTAATATTCTTGATTATAATTTTGAATTGTGGTAGGTGATGAGTGTTGTTGCAGGTGATGAAGTGTTGTTGTTGGTGATGAAGGGTTACCATAGAGTTTCATTGGTTTTTATTATATTGTTATATTTTATCTTTTTCATAAAAACTTCAATGATATGCATCTTTTGTATGTTAAAAGTTAAAACGTTTTTAATTTACTACTTTATATGGGAGTTTTATCAATGCTTTAAATAACTTTTATTTGTAGTTTATATATTTTTATGGTGTTTGTTGAAAAATCGAAATTTTTTTAATTTTTTGATCTGACCCATCTTGACCCGACCCATCTTGACCCGAACCCATTCTGACCCTTTTTTGACACAAACCCGTTCTGACCCGAGCCCATTCTAACCCAAACCCGTCTTGACCCGATACCCGACCCGACCCGACCCGACCCGCCCATTTTGCAAGGTATAATTGGGCATCTTTGCATTTTCATCAGGTTCTTGAGAGATGAGGGAGAAAAGGGGGAGTGAAACCTCAAGAGCGTATGAAAGAGATGGTGAAACCACCCTCAATTGCTTCTTCTAGAGTTTTTTTTTAAACTTTAAACAACTAGGATTAAAAGTTGGAGACTTTAACGTCATGTTCTAGAGCAGGGGTGTGACTGCTGCGGTTCGGTGCGATTAATACAATTTTCGAAACCGAAACCACGAGTTTGGTTAATACCATTTTTTAACCACAACTGCAACCATCGGTTATGGTTAATTTGCCGTTAATTTCTATATTTAACATATGCTTTTAAACAAAAATATTAACTAATAAATTATTGTTAGGCTAGTTTTGGACTAATTTCATGAGGGTGTGCACGATATGGTAAGTTTTTAAGATCTTGCCAAACCGAAATCAAAGTCGAGATGTGCGTACAACAATGTGTGCGCGCATTTTGCATTGCTTTTGTTTGTTTATGATATTTTTTCAATACATAACAGAATCCATTATGTAAATATATTTTTATAAATGTGAATTAAAAATGATGAATATATGAACTTCTAGTAAAATCATAAGGAGTATTGTAAATTTATTATACATTGATGATATTCGGTTCGATGCGATTAATGCGGTTAATTTACACATCAAAACCAAAACCGAACCGCAATGTGCGGTTAATCGGTTATGCCTTAACCGAACCGTCGGTTAATTGTTTGGTTTGGTTAATGCGGTTAATTCGGTTATGGTTCAGTTAAATCGGCTATTTGCTCACCCCTATTCCAGAGTTCATTTATAAGGAGAGAAATGAAGGAAAATTGGATAGAAAGTAAAAAAAATTGTATTATGAGTTTTTTTTAAGAAGAGTAATGAAAGTTTAACTAAAAATATATATGTTCCCAAGTTTTTAAAAGGATTAAATAAAAAGATATGAAATGAAACTTTTAATTATTTTTCCTCTTAAATTTCATTTCAAAATAATAAGAAAATAAAAAGAAAAGAAAAGAAAAAAAAACACATTAAATTTTTTTTTCTTTTCAATTTTTAGAACTCTGAGATGCAAAATTATAACATGTTTTTTTTCTCTTCTCAATTACATTTCTCTTCATTTATTTTCTCTCTGTTAGTTTCATTTCTCTTATTTTCTTTTATGTTCTCTCGTTTAATAAACTTGGGAACTCAATGTAAAAGGTCAGCGTATTTCTAAAAATTGGTTTGAGTTATTTTGATTCAATAGAATATATAATTTTAATAAAAATCATAAATATGCAAAGTCAGTTTTTAGAAATACTCGTGTGTTGTTACTAGGTTTTGCTCGGTTATAGATTGCTTCAAAGAAATTTTCAAGGGAAAATGAATCATTCTTGGCTTGGAGACTTGGTGAATAAAATAGGGAACAGATTTGAGTGTTGCATTGAAAGATTTTCTTCACAATCAAATGAGAATCAAGTGTTATTTTGTCAATAACAAGCATGTTACGCTTTTATAGTCACAACTAATTTAGGAGCTTAAATTAAACTTGCAAGGCTATATTGGTGTTTGTTGCATGAATGTTGGAATAATTATATGCATTTTCATAAAGATGTTTATGATTATGCTAACATTATGAACTTTTATGTCTATATAATGATACAAGGATGTATTAAAAGTAATTTAGGTTATGTCATTGTATTTTATTATCGTGCTAACATAAAAGTAATTTAGGTTATGTCTATATGATGTTACAAGGATGTATTAATATATTAAATCAAACATATATGAGCTCAAAATTTTATAATTTTTTAACCAGTAACTCAAAGTTAAACCATTTACATTACTATTAACTCGTGACAGATTGAACAATGATAATGTGGGTGTACTGGTTATGAAGCTAATAGTACAATTACCTGTTGCACTCCCTTATCCATCTCTACATGCCCTTTTTTCCTTATTTCAACCCTTTCTAGGCTTTTTTCTAAGAGAGAGAGGGCTACGGTTTGCGCTGGTTCCGACGATTGTAGATTGTAAAGAGAGAGTGATTAAGGGTTATTGGTGTCGTCCCTGTGGCGGTGCTTGCTTTCGATAGATGTCGGAGGTGTTGATGGTGGTGACGTGGTAATGCAGGTCGTTTCTCCGGAACCGATTTAATGTACCGGTGGTCGCCGCCTTTGAAAGTCAGCGATGGCGTATCTGACAGGGCCCTACTGGCGGCACTCCCTCTGTCTGGTGCTCCGGTCGCCTTCTGGTCGCTGTCACTCTATATGGTGATCTGGATGTTTTTTTCGGTTCGATGCCCTACCGCGATGCAACGATATCTCTTGAATGAGATTGTGAGGGGACTTTTGGTTTTCTCTGCCTGTGATTTCAAACAACTTCAAAAGGTGATTGGTTCTTTGAATAAGTTGAAGAGGCAATGATGATTAAAATCTGAATACCCAATTTGGCATTGGCAGAATTGGATGGGGCAGGTCATCTTCTAAACTTGTAATCTCCATTGCAGTCAATTGTGTTAAAGATCTACGCCTATTGTTTGTTAAATGTGTTAGGTTATTGCAAAACCATAGTGGTTTTTTCAAATGATGATGTCTCTGACGAGCTTAAATGTTGTTTAGAAATGTTTTATTATATGTATTTGTTTTGAAGTTTCAAAAATGGTTTGGAATCCGCAATGGTTTTTCATTGTTGGCCACTTCAAACAGCTTTCTACATCGAGAAGACTATGATGATTAAGAACTAAATTCGCACTTTGGCGTGGGGGATCGAATGAGGCAAGCTGGATTCCCAGTTTGCAACCTCCTTTGCAGCCAGTTAGCGAAACAAATCGGAGCCTATCGGCCGGATGTTATAACTGTAGTGTTGTCAGTTGCTTTTCAATGGCTATCGTTTATGGTTAGTGGCCACAACCGAACACCGATTCTGAGCCCGAGTGTGATGATTATTATGTTCCAAGTCGTTTAAGTTTGTCCATCACACGCGCAATGCGTGTCGTTGGAACATACTAGTTATTATTTAAGTTTAAACATTTTTACAACACACTCAAGTACCCCTAAGACACAAATGCACATCAAATTTAAACTTTGTGAACTTGTTCATGAAAAATAAGAATAAAAATTATAACACAAATGTACCAAACCAAGTTACACCGCGGTCTTCTTTCCACGAACCCCTATCAACTAGACCGATGGTGGGTTCGATTGGCTCGATGGGTCCGACCCTTGCGAGTCTCCACAGCCGTCGCCTCATGCGAATCACACACCTGGGTCTTAAATGCGCACCCAAACTTCTTCGTGATCGAGCCCCTCCAACCAGTCGGACCCACCTTGTCAATCTTCTCAATCGCTTTCTTCATGGTGGTGCACTCACGCTCCAACTCATGAACCCGCGTCCTCATGCTATCCATCCCTAGTCGAAGCACCTGATTCTCCCTCACGGCCGTCCGCCACGTCACACCATCATCTCCTTCACCCACCCTTTCGTCGTCTTCTTCAACCTCTTGTACGGTCTCCGGCGACCTCTCCGACTCCGACGGCAGCATCTCCGTCGCCATCAGAGTTCCGGCGATCGCGTGGCGGAGCTGCAGCTGCTCGAAGAACAACACCTGCACCACCGCTCGTAGCGGAAGACGTTCGTTTTGAGCTGCGTGTGTGCACGCCTCTAACGTCAGTTTCCGGCAGTCTAATACGCCGGAAACCTTCTCCCGATCAGCCTCCGATATCCATTGATGAGCCTGCAAGTGTCACATTATCATTCCTCAAGCATTAGCGTTAGTAACAATCAGATTTCGTTCAGATTTTGTTCAAATTTCGTTCAAATTTTCGGATACCTTGATGTAGACATCGACGGATCTGTATAAACCGTCGTCGTAAACCCTAGCGGTTTCCGGCAACGCAACTGCAAGCTCGCAAAACTTCTCCGGTGTGAGATTAGCGTCTAACGCAATTTCCGATAGGTAACCGTCGATTAACTTTCCGACGAGTGTTAACGCCTCCGGTGTGTCTTCTACACGGTGGAGAAATTGCGTTAGTATCCTCTGGATGCAATCGACGTCGTATAACGTATCGCTGAGATACGAATAGCTCGGCATAAGAAGATCGTCGAGTGTTGCTTGTTCGAATTGAGATCCGATCTTCTTCTCTAACGTCGATTTACAGTCGTCGGAGGCGTTGAGAATGTTTGCAGTTCGTAACATTCCGAACAGTATCTTCACCGTCGTTGAAGATCTGGAGTAGGTTTGTTCTGGAAGATTCGTTACTATCGATTCCAACAGTTGTTTCTGATCAATCTCTGAGGGTTTGTTGGAAACCTGAGGCTTTCTGGTGGTGCGATTGATGCCGGAGATGTGTTTTTTGGCGTAGCGAAGAAGGCAATGTTCGATAATCTGTTGATTCAGATTTTGACCTCTCATCGCCATGATTAAACGCTTGAACAGTGGAGGATAAAGGAGTGTGAGTTCATCAATCCACCAATCTCCTCCGGCGGTGGCTCTGGTGGTGTCCGGCGTTCTTCTCGGCGTTGCATCGTTCTCCGGCCACCGGAGCAGAGACGGATCCGTTGCTGAAACCTTTGTAGAAATTGAATCAATGCATCTGTCAACAATGCCAATATCTTCCGCCAAAGGCATCAAATGCTCACATGATTTCAACGTTTCGATTGAATCTCTCAAACTTTGAAGCACCGTTTGGGATAGAAACCTCTCTGTTCTAGAAATGAGATTATCTTCACAATACTCTTCCGTCATCTCCAAAACTTCTCCGGCACACCGGAGCGGAGCAACGGTGGAAGACGATAACTCGATCTTCACAGCGTAAGAGAACTTTGCAGCCATCTCAAACGCCTTCGCACCTCCGGGAAACACCGGAAATCTGACGTGGCAGCACTCCTCCGCCTTCGCCGCCGTCGTCTCCTCCGGAATCTCTTCATCCTCCTCCTTTTCAGCATTACGAGTGAAATCAGCCTCCTGTGCAGTTATAAGCTCGTGAAGCTTTCTACTCTTAGCCATCAATGGAAACTGAAACCATTTCATCAATCATCAGTCAATTTACATAAAATCTGCAACAACTACAACTCACAGAACATCAATTCCATAGCATTTGAAGCTAACCTTGTGGAGATGGAAGGTGATGTCGTCAACTTCAACAGCGACGTCGGTAGGCAAACCGGTGCTGCAAAACCTGCAAATGAGAAGCAAAATTAGGTCAACGAATTTGTGCAAAATTGAAATGAAACAAGAGGTTCGTTTGGTTGTTGTTCATGTATATACCATGCTTGGCCTTTTGAGTTTGCTGTTGTTCCGGTGGACATTGTTACCGGAGAAAGTCGTGGGAGAGGGGAGATTAGAGAAGACTCATATTTGACTATTGAAGGGATTTTGACTTGTTGAGAAGAGACAAATGGTGTTGGAACAAGATTCGAAGCAGGGATGTATTATGTGAGGAATAAGAAATTAGTTTGAAAAACAGTGACGAATGCAAGCACAAAAATGAACAATGATGCTGTACTTTTTAATACTCAAAACTCTGCCTTTTTTATTATGTTTTATAAACAGTACCAACTTAAGACTACCCGTTACATGAGTTAAATTATAAAAATAATGTAATTTATAAATGTATAGTTACTTTATATGATTAAGTTATGGATTATATATAAAAATCAAAAAAATATAAAAGTTACATTTATAATTTTTAAATCTATGAATACTTATTTGAATAGTATAACATACACTTAACCTGGTTAAAATAAATTGTTTTCTTAAGACCACACTAAACCAGAATATATAAATATATCAATAAATGTTTTTTTGTTCTTATTTTTTTATTTAGTTGATAATAAAAAAAAACTAAAAAGTCATCAGAACTAAATAAATTATGGATTTAGTTTCTTTAAATAAAAGAGTTAGCTAAAATAATAGATTAATTTAGGTGGGTTGTTTTAAAAAGAAACATGAGAGTTTCATTTTATATTTCTAGTTAATCACTTATTATATAACTTAGATTCATCTTTTAAATTGATATATCATATTTTCCTTCATAAGTTTCTGAAATTTTATTCTTATTTTATACATATCAAGATAAAAATCTTATATAGTTTCTTTTCTTATTTTACTTTATATTTTCTGACGGCTAAATGCTCTTTATCATCGTACTCCTCTTAATTAATAAATGATAGTCTCAACAGAAAATGGAATTTTTTTTAAAAATAGTGCTTTTTTAGAGATGATGTTGACAAGAGGGGTGATTCTTGTCGGGAGTTGACCTTAAGGGCTCCCGCCCTTGGCAGGGGCGGGTTCTGCCACTCGATTTTCGTGTCCTTTTTTTGTGTGTGCAGGTGTGTGCAGGTGTGTGTATTAAGTGAGATACCGCCATTGTGAAGGGCGGCTTCTGGCTTTTGTTTTGGGCCATCCGATCTACCAACACACTCAACATCCACGGTTGAGAAAATGCAGAAGAACCCGCCCTTGGGAAGGGCGGCTTCTGCCTTTTTGTCCCGGTCCAAACCTTCCTCTATTTATTTACTTTATCTTGTTACTCACTTCTCACAATTCGTTTCAAAATCCAAATTCTCACTATTAAAATCTAATCTTTCTACAATTTTATATTTCATTTCAAAAATCAAAAATGAGCTGGAGAATTACACCCGGTCCATTAAATAACGATTTGTTATTTTTAAGTGGTCAACATAGAGCTGATTATTATTTTCGAGATCCAGAAAGCGATGAAGGAATTTTACGTGCTAGACGAGGTGATAAAGCTTTCTGGGATTACATTGATGAAGTGCCTATCACTGAAAATGTTATGAGATACATAAGGTTGGCTGGTTTTGCGGGTGTGATCGAGTGTGGTTATCGAAAACTTGATCGTGCTCTTATTTCAGCTTTAGTGGAGAGATGGAGGCCAGAGACACACACATTTCATTTACCGGTTGGAGAGACCACAATAACCCTTCAAGATGTTCAAGTTTTATGGGGTTTGCCGGTTGAAGGTGATGTTGTTTCTGGCACTGATTATGCTATGAGTGCATCCGAAATTATAATAAGGTTTGAGTATTTAACCGGTTGTACACTCGCTACAAGCGCTGTAAATGGTTATAAGTTAAACCTAAGGTTTATTTTAAATGAAATAATAAAACCATTTTCTGATAATGCCACTGATTTTCAGTGTATTCAACGAGCTAGATTAATTTTATTTTTTATGATTGGTGCCACTTTATTTCCTGATACTTCTAGCAACTGGGTGCACGTAAATTATTTAAGTCATATTGAAAACTTAAATAACTGTGGTAGACTTAGTTGGGGAAGTGCAGTTTTAGCATTTTTGTATAGACAGTTATGTAAGGCAACGAGTGTCACAAATCGAGAAGTTGATGAGAATTGGTCTTCATCGTCAAAATCAGCAGCTTCATAATCTCTTAACTCCTGAGGATCTTCAGAATAGTTCATCTCTCCGTAAGATCGTGGATTAACACCAGAATTATAATTGTTTGAAACTCCATAAGTGTTGTTATCATCATCACTGGATTCTTCATGTGATGGAATGAGTTCAGTATCTTCACTGCTGTTTGAACGACCATCATCCGACTTATCAAAACCTCCATTATCATCATCGACTTGATGATGAGAATTGGTTGACGGACCGGCTTGATAATCATGCGATCTTACATTGCCTTGATGATAAGAATTGCTTGACGGATCGGGTGCTTGAGATACAGAGAAACCGCGTACGAGATCCATATAATTGGATTGTTGTACAAACAATTTTGGCTCAATGATAACATAAACATTTGCTCGAAAATTTTCAACATTTTCTCCCAAATAATACAAAACATCTAGACTTGAGTCATTGAAAATTTCAGAACTTTGAGAGAAACCAGCATATGAGTAATATAATTTTAATTTCAAATTATAATACTCTTTTTGAACCTGAAGATGATTATAAATCAAATCTACAAACTCTTCGTATGAAACTCTATTACGAAGAATAATAGTTGAACTTCTAGTAGAAACATCACATATGATATTTCCATTTTCGAATGAAATATCCCCACCCCAATATATTTGTAGAAAATAAGGCCGAGACATGATAATTATCAGTATTTTTTCAAGTGTAAAATTGATTTTTGTATGTAGGTTTGAGTGAATTCGTTGGGTTATATATATTGTACGTAAGTGTGTAGTAGGTAAATTGTGTGGATGAGATTAGGTTGAGAACCCGCCCTTGCCAAGGGCGAGTTCTGTGGTCAACAATCAGCAGCATCAATCATTAAGTCACATCAGCAGCATCGGTCAAAAAAAAGGAAAGGCAGAACCCGCCCCTACCAGGGGCGGGAACCCTTAATGTAGTTACCCGACAAGAAATGACCCTCTTGTCAACATCAAGTCTTAAAAACCCCTATTTTTAAAAAAAATTCCAGAAAATGACATTGTTTAATTTGTTGAAAGATTCAAATGAGAACTAAAGATATGTATCAAACGTTTACGATAAAATTGAGCGCTTTTATCAACAGTCTCATAGTATATAAAAAAGTTTGAATTTGATTTGCATTTACATTTGGCATTACTGGATAATGGATTTTCCCATAGAGAGGAAGATTCATATTTATGATCTTTTCTTTTTATAATAACCTTATAATGAGCCATATAACTTTTATCTCTTAATGGTTAAAAACCTAGACTAAATCCTCGCAACCAAAAGATTATCCATTTTCCTATGTTGTCATAAATGAACCAATATTAAGTGGATATAAGTAGCAAGACACAGTGTACTTGCCACACATTCCAAACTTGGAAATACCTTAACTTTATGCACACATGCTTAACTTCTTGAAAGAACATCATTAACTAGTGTTGTGGATGGAACGAAAGAGATATAAATATGTTCTATACGTTGTGATCTAGTCACGTACAAAGTGACGACATGTCACTATATGTTCGGTTCATGTGATTTAAATGATGGTTCGAGTTAAAGCAATGACATACTCATTTTCACTAAAGTTCTATATAAACATATAGATCTCACATAAGAGTGCTTATAGGTAAGAGTTCTTGGACTCTTGGAATATTAGTTTAAATCCATTAAACAAATGAAATATTAACAATGAGTGATTTTAAGCAGTGCCGAAGTTTGAACCATAACATAAGTGAGCGGAGGGGAAAGTAAACCATTTTATGGTGGGCAAACTCTACATATATTAAAAAATATTACACTAGCAGCCCAAAAATTTACACTAGCAGATCGAAAATTAATAGTACTGATTTCAAGCTTCACCTTAATTTTAAGGTAGGAGGTTACCAACTAGTAGAGAGAGAAAGTTGAGAACGAATGGCTTAATTTGTGTGATGTCACATGTTTAAATATTATGTAAGTTTGCTGCTTTGAAAAATAACCGTATTATGATCTTGATTGTTCAAATAAACATGCACTCTAGAAAACCTATCTCATGGGTAAAACATTATGGGTGTACTTAGGCACAATCTGCATCCTAACGAGTCTAAAAAACATGGGTTAATTTTTACCTGAATGCCAGTTTAGTATTATTTCTTCTGAAATAGTAAAAAAAGAAAAACACATACAAAATAATACAAAAAACGAAAATTAGACAAAATACTTTGATTCAAAAAGGGAAATTTTGAAATTTGCTTGTAAGTTTGGATTTGAAAATTGGGACCAAAAATTTTAAATTTTGATTGAAGTTATAATTGTCGGGTATGAACTTTGAGAACAAAAACATTAAATGCGGTGGGGTATCGAGCCTATCTATTTAATACCCCAAAATCTACCTCTTATTCCTCACATTTATTGCCTTCTTTTTCAATATTTCTACTAGGTTTTGTTTGCAGATCGATAATCTAGTTTCATTTTGCTTTCACATATTTTAGTTTCTCTTCAATATTTATTTATAAAAATATGATAGGGACTTGGAGGACAGTTATAGTTTTAATCATTTTACCGACTTTACAAACTACTTTTTGCATGTATCAAGTTTTATTTGCCTCGGTTTTAATAAAATAATGTCTAATAACACAAATGTTATCTTGTGTTAACAAAAGAATGGTTCTATGAAAAAGAAACTAGTGTTTTTTTAGTAATAGTTCATCCTATTTAGGGTTTGGGGATATTTTGGATACCAACAAACTAATGCAATAACATCAATCTTTGTTGTTCTATGTTATAAGCTTCTTGTAGAAGTTTGTAATAATCTACTCAATATACATTATTGCTAGAAATAACTTGAATTATGAGAAACATTACAAGGATTAAATACATACAGCATACCCACCTCATCTACAACCAAGTTGTATTCAAGACATTCCTTGATACCATGTTTATTTCATTCATCATTCCTACCATCCATTCTAAAAATAATTTGATTTTGTTAATTGTTATAACCGATTTGTTTTCCTTTTATAAACTGAAAGAGTTTAGCTTAAACTCTTTCTCATTTATGTTATAACCATGGGCGGAGGATAGTGGAGACCTCCCCCCCCCCCTCTTTTTTTTGGTCGGTAGTGTTAAATTTTAGTCCGGTAGTGCAATTTTTAGCCCGGTAGTGTACATTTTTATATAAATATCAAGTTCGCCCTCCCTAAAAAAAATTAATTGCGCCTTTGCCCCCCTTACAGGGATGTTCAAGCTCCGCCACTAGTTATAACGAAATAGCATTTTAGTGACTTCTTATAATCCGAAATCGACTTGGATGAAATATTTGAATTATTATTTGATGTTATAAGTACTAACACGTCTTTCATGATGCCTAATTAACGTTAATGTTACATTGAGAAGCAAGATCATTAGACGCGAAAAGACTATTTAAACTCAAAATAAATTAATTAAAGAAACACAATCAGCAAATAAATGTTTGAAGAGGAAGACAAGAACATAAAACCAGGACAAAGGAAAGCCTCGATCATGATGTTTAATTGACACAAAAGTAAGATTAAACTACTTAATGGTAACGGGCTCCCTGCACAATACAATATTTAACTCTTCAAAGTCAAAAAAATATTATTCAATTGTCAACTTTTTAATTAATTATTCCCATCTATTTGAAATCCAAACTACTTTTAACAACGTATAGTACAATTTGTGTAAAGGATACCATGTATCAAACAACAATTATTCTTAAATTATTAAAAGTACACAACCTTCCAACATACTGCCACCTGCTCCTTACTATCCAGATTCTATAAACCATCAACTTAGCCTGCCAATTAAGAAAAAAAATTCATATAGTTATTTGAACAATACAGATTACTAGTAATAACATACGTAATAATGATAGTTATAGTAATATTAACAGTAAAAGTCACAATAACAGTATCAGTACTAGTGACGCTTTTCTTGCATTATTATTGTTTGTCGAGTTGCCCTTTTACGGGTACCATATCTAAATCCCGGGGTATAGGATATGATATAACGTTGTTTATAGCCCGGTCATAAGTTGTAAACTGCTTCCTTCTATTATACAAGTTGGAGGATATTGATACTTTAGTAGCATCGACCGTAAGGTGTCTAGTAGAGGTGGAGATAACGATTATTGGGTGGCACGTCGTTATTATGATCAGTTGCTTCTTGTCTTTTGGACTTTGTTTATTTTGGCAGTGTTTTCAAACACAAAGGTGGTTATAGAGCACTAAATAAATTCCAATAAAAACAAACATTTTTTAATTTAATGGTATTTTAGGCTATGTGATATTTGATAGACTAATCAGATAACAATTGATTGATGTTTGATACCAGAGTAAATTAATATACTCGGGGTTGGGATGATTTTTTATATTTCTCCATGTTTTTTTTTTATTTTTAGTTATTTGTATATAACTAGTATTAATCCACGGAGTTGCGTCGGGGGCGTAAATCCGTGCAAAATAGCACCAATGTCACACCACCGTCAGCGATCACCAACATCGAAAAAGCTCGTATTAAAAAAGAAATAAAAACGAAAAAATAAAACCGAACGGAAAGCAGACGTAAAAACGTTGAACCACACACGTGAAACGTAATACATTAAAACTAATAACTAAGTCGATGTATGTTGAAATATATGTCTAATTTCAATTCAATGTCAAACATGTAGTTATATAATAATTGTTCTTTAATTGTTGGCTTTTGGTTTGTTTTCATGGTGATCTGTCATGCTCGTGAGTTGGTTATGTTGCTAGGCTTGAACCGAGTTGAAGTTGGAAGCAGTTGAGGCAAGAATGAAAGTTTTGCTAGTGTTGCAAGTTTTTTGGAAAGTTGAGGGGTTTATCAGTCAACTGATCAGAGTCAATTGGAGATAAAAAAAGAATCTGTTTACTCTCTAAGGGGGATGAGTCACATACAGAGCTTCTATTTTGCCCTAGTCTTCACTCTAAACTTTGTATTGCAAGAGCATTAGTATCTTCTTGTGCAGGACCGTTTAAGGGCTTTAACACAATTACAACACAACAACACAATGAGGAGATTAACTAAACTTTAATCAAACAGTGAACTGGTTTAACCAAAGTGATACAAAGAACACAAGTAAAGTAAGAGACAGAACAAGAGAGTATGGGTTTCAAGGAGGCAGTATATTGCTTTCTCAAGTTCTTTTACAAGTGTTACAAAGCATAAAGAAAGATACAAGAACTTGAAATACTTATACTACAACCTACAGCCGGCTATACTTTGAAAGCCAGCTGGATACAATTGACTAGACACTAACAAAATCAATTGTAGGATCAAAAGGCATATCTGCCTTTTGACCTTGTGACTATGACATGCCATAGCTCACATCCTTATACATTACAAAAAGGATAAAGTACATAAAGTGGAAAGTTACAGACTCAAGACCTCAATGTACAGTTACCAAAAGCATGGACCTTTTCACCAACTCATGTAAGTTGGTGACTTTACAGAGACGCAGCGGAAAAGGTGCTTTATGGAACAGTACATCAGATAAAGCATGTGTACTAAAAGTCTTCGGAAGAAATCTGTCTTCATAGGATGAAGCTTCGGAAGACTTTGTCTCTGAAGCTTCGGAAGACTTCATGTTTGGCTTCGGAAGATATTGGTCTTGGCTTCGGAAGATTTTACACTTAGAGTATTTTCTAATGCATAGTGTAAAACTTCCGAAGCATTCTTCACTTCAGTACTTAGTGCATGTTGCTGAGACACTTTGGATGTTTTGGGTTGCATCAGACTTAAGGAATCCTTATAAACTCCCCCTAGGCTGATGCTACCAAAACACTCAGAAGATCTTCAAATGTTGGTAGTCTTTAGTACAATCAAGACCATTCCTTTCTTCATTAGATGGTCAGGATCATCAAGACTCTCATAGTATCTTCTCATCTCAAAGAGATCATGCAGAGGTAAGTTGATTATGTCTTGCCATGAGTAGACATTCTCAACACCTTGATCTCTGATAACATTCCATCTTTCTGGATTGGTAGAATAAGTCCAGGACAAGATGGGTGTCTCAGTTGTTAGAGGAGCCACTTGCATAGGAGTTGATTGGGCTGCCTCATCATGCACTTCCTCAGGTTGATCTGATTCAGCCTGAGGTGCAGAGGTAGATGACTTTGGCTTCTTCTTCTTAGTCTTTGGTTTAGAAGCCATTCTCTTCTTCCTCTTAGATGACTTTAACTGAGAAGACTGGTCTGCAGCACCATGTTGATCATCAGTGTCTTTCTCAGTTGGGTGTTCCTCCCTCACAGGTTCAGAAGGAGAGGGAGTTTGACCCTGCCTTGGATCAGAAGATGAAGTTTGCTGAGGCTCAGCTGGAGGTTCTGGTTGAGGTGTCTCTGGTTGTTCAAACTTGACCTCCACTTCAGGTGGGACTTGACTTGGAAGAGAGTGCCAGTCAATAAGTTCTCCACTTTTAATCTTCTGCTTGATCACCCTTATATGCTCATCCATAATGGATAGAGACATGGGGCCAAGTCTCCTTCCGGAGAATCCATATAGCTTCAAGAAGCTCATCATTCTTTGTCTGTCAGCAGACTTCTTTGCATTTTTTTGAATGATGGCTCTTGACTTTGCAGCTTCTTCCCTTAGCTTCCTTTTGGTTGTTTTTCTTTCTTTGACTAGCTCAAGCTCAAGTTGCTTTAGGTACTCGAACTCAATGAAGTCATAGGACAGGGGAAGAAGTGCATCTGCCTGATAGAAGCCTGTGGCACTCAGGTAGTTGATCATCTTGATCCTATCTTCTTCTTTATCTACCTGAGGTTCTTGTGGAGCCACATCTTCCTGTGCAGGACTTTCTTGAACTGGAGAGAGAGTTGGAGCATGCTTGTAAAGTCTTTTCTGTCTCTTCTCCTCTTTGAATTGGAGAAGTAACCTTGCATCCTCTTTCTCCTTCATCTTTCTTGACACTTTCATGTCAGCCAGTTCATTTAACTCTTCTAAGGGGAGGGAGATGATTTCATCAATATCATAGTTCCTGGTCTGTAAATAGGTAATCCTGACTTCCCTTAACTCATCATCTTGAGTATTTGGTCTGGGGACAGCCCTGATTGCAGCTTGCATGAAGCTAGATGACCCAGAAGAACTTTCTCCCCTTAGCCTCCTTTTCCTCTCTCTCTCTCTCTCCTCCTCAATTTTCTCAGGAGTCATTATCCTTTTCCCTTTGTCACCAACAGACCTTTGTGACTCAGGGTGGATTGAGGCTTGGCCTTCATTGCTTGGTGTAGCTTCCATGCTCTGGCCAGAGAGAGGCTGAGAAACACCTTCACCAGCAGGTGTCTCAGATGGAGTTTGGACCTCTGCAGCAGTTGTTGATGATGAGACGGGGGTCTCAGGTTCTGCCACTGGGCCTTCAGTCAAGGTTTCCCCTATGAAACTAATCTTAGGGTCCACCTCAACATCCAGTTGACCGATGACATTGCCTGATTACCTAAGTCTCCTTCTTAGAGAGAACTCTGCAAGGATCCTGTCTTGGATTCTTTGAGCCAGCCTGTCAGCTTGTCTTGAATTGCTTGGATTGACAAGTGGCATGTTGACTAAATCCAGTCTTTCATAGAAGCTCAGGCTTTGGAACTAAAAAACTTCTTGTTGGCCTTGAACTCTGTGAAGTATAAGGGCTCTTCTGTCATCATCATACCTCCACCTTATGATGTAGTTGCCAGTTCCTTGTGGTGGAGATGAGACAGCCCTTGGTATACCTTCCTCAAAGAGACTCTGATGATTGAGTCTATAGAGTCCACATTAATGTGAACTTGAGGAAGTTGCTGAGAATGCACAACAGCAAGTGAGGATGGTGAGTCCTCTATGTCCATTCTCTTTGAAGAACTCCCAGGTTCTGTGGTTGTAATAACTTTCTCCCCCTTTTTGGTAGCATCACCCACTTGCATAGGTGAGCTGGAGGATAAGTCAATCACTTCCACAGGTTCTTGTGTTCCTGGTTGAGCTCTCCTTAAAGGTCTCCCAGCTAGTTTTTCCTACAGATATGAAATCTGAAGTTGCTGATCATTGACCCTGTTTTGTAAGGTAGTCACCTGAGATTCCAAGTGACTAACCTTAGAGACTAAATAGGTGCATGTTTTTGACAATTTCTGCACCTTTAGTCTCAAATTCCCCTCATCTTCATCAGAAGAATCATTGGGGGATGAGATGATTGGACCAAAGTCCTCTCTCTCACCACCAGCTTGAGTTTCTTGGCTGCTGGTTTTCCTCTGCTCACTGGCAGCCTCAGTTGAGATGCCAGTGGGCTGAGTTGCCATGGTTGAGGTCTTAATGATGTAATCACTTTCAAAAGTGAGAGCCTCTTCCATATGGACATCCTGAACAGGTTCAGAAGTGTCCACCTCAGTAATAGGTGACTGATGTGGGATAGACTGAGGAGAGTCAGAGGTACTCATCTCTCTTTGAGTAGGGGAGGAGAAGAGAGACTCATGGTACTCACTGAATCCTAAGTCTTCATCAGTATAAAAGGATAGGTTGGGAATTGGTTGGTTGAGATCCAAAGGCTGGGGATGGTAGCTGTCCCCTGAAGGTTGTTCACTTGAGTGTTGAGACTCAGAGTGAAGGCTTAAGGCTGTTGGGCTAGTGAGCTCATCAGGGTGAGCATGAGGAACCTCAGCCCTGATAGGTGAAGTAATGGGAGTGGTTTGCTCCTCAGGAGAAGTGGGAGCTCTAGTGTCCACTTCTTCCTGTAAGGTTGAGTATATGGGGGCCTGCACAGACTCAATAGCCTGAGCAGGGGTTCGTTTGGATTTTCTTTGGTAGGTGAGGGTGATTTCTGGTCTTTTTAGGGGTAAGGATAAAAGAGGTGTGGGTTCAACACTAGCTTGTGTTGCTAGGTTGTCACCTTGAGCAATGAGCTCTAACATTTTTGGGACTAGGGCTGTTTCTACCCCTGAGAAGCCTACAGTTGGCTTCTTCATTATTTTAAAGATGCGGGCTTCATCTGTCCCAATTTAAGAATATTACTTGTTTCCCTCAACTGTGAGCCCAGTTCACAGTTGAGAATGTGTTGAACATATCTAGGAAACATGTAATACTCTAAGGAGTCTAAGTTTGCAAGTAAATTAGTATAAACAAATTGTGAATACCTGAACTTGACCCCCTGAACCATTCCATGAACTATAAAGGAGAGATCCTCAGGAATCTGGTCCCATCCACCATGCTTGTTTGATAAGCTGTGGATAACCACATGGAGCAGGTATTTCCACTGGGATGAGACCTTCCCTTTCCTGAAGGTCTTTACAGAGAAATCTCCCTCATAGCCCATCTGCTCAAAGGAATGATTAACAGCTTCCTTTGGGAAGGACACCTCACCTTCTTCATCATCCAGCTGCAAATGTTGGTTAATGATGGCCGGAGTGATGAAGATTGTCCTCCCTTGCACTGTGGCAGACAGTGCCTTCTCCCCATCCATAATGACCTCTTGGCAGGTCTTCCAGAATTCAAGCAAGTGATCCTCATATAGAGTAGGATCAATGGTCAGGGAGGTGAAATAGTTGGATAGAGTCAAGAATTGGCAAATCTCTGAGAAACTTGCATCTTTCTCAGAGCTTAACAGAGCAACTTGATTATGTTGCCTGTGAAGTTGCATGGAGAAATCTGGGTTGTTTCTGCGGTTAAGGTTGGCCATTTCAGAAGCTTAAGGGTGAAGAAAGGTAGAAAGCAAAGGCGGTTTAGAGAATTAGGTTAGAGGAATAGTAGAATTGAGGAAGATAGTGGGAAAGAGGGGGAACCGTTGGGTATTTATGTGAAAAGGGATTTGAACCAAAGTTAATGAAAGAGGATAAACTTTGAAATCCGGAAGTCGGTCCCACCTCTGAAAAGGTAGTTTACTTTTGCTCAAAAAGTAGTTTTCTTGGAATTCGAAAAGCTTCCGAAGGTAATTTGTCTTCGGAAGTTTTGATTGAAAAAGCTTCCGAAGCTAAAATGGCTTCGGAAGATTTTCCTGAGAGTCTTGAAGATTTATGCTTCGGAAGAGAAATAAACCCTTGGATGCTTTGTATAAGAAAAACAAAGCTTCCGAAGGTTAATTTTGCTTCGGAAGGAAAAAGTCCTTAAAAATAATAAGTGTCTGAGATAAGAATTTTAAGCTTCGGAAGATGAATTTGACTTCTTCCGAAGGTAAAATCTCTTAGACAGTTATTTATTTTGAAGACATGTTTTTCTTCCGAAGATAAAACTTTATCTTCCGAAGTATCAGAAAATTTTCAAGAATCTAAGGAAAGTCTTCAAAAAGAATTTTACATCCAAAGAAAACATGAGCTTATGAAAGTGATGAACTAGACAACTTAGGACACACATATTTTAAGAAGAAATAATTAGAATTAGTTTTAAGAAAAAGTCTACTCAAAGTTAATCATCCCAATAGCTGATATCAGATACTTAAATCTCTGTTCATCAAAAGCTTTTGTGAACAGATCAGCATATTGTTCATCTGTATGAACTTTGACTAGTTTAATTAATCCCTTTTCATAGTTATCTCTTATTAAATGATACCTGATGTTGATGTGTTTGGTCCTTGAGTGCTGCACAGGGTTCTCAGTGATAGAGATAGCACTATTGTTGTCTATGTGGATAGGAGTCTCTTTGAAGTTAAATCCATAGTCCAGCATCTGATTTTGAATCCAAAGCACTTGAGCACAGCAGCTTGCAGCAGCAATGTATTCAGCCTCAGCAGTTGATGCAGACACACAGGATTGTTTCTTGCATTGCCATGAGACAACCCTTCCACCAAGGAATTGACATCCCCCAGATGTAGACTTTGCAGTCATGTTGCAACCACCATAATCACTATCTGTATAGGCATACAGATTGAAATTAGGATTCTTTGGATACCATAGACCAAGTGTTGAAGCACCTTTGAGGTATCTTAAAATCCTTTTCACAGTGATTAAGTGAGACATCTTAGGGTTGGCTTGATATCTTGCACAAATACATGTAGCAAACATGATATCAGGCCTGCTAGCTGTAAGATACATAAGAGACCCAATCATAGCCCTGTATAAGTGTTCATCTACACACTCCCCCTCAAGATCTGGACCAAGGGAGTGGTTTCTGGCTATGGGTGTCTTAGCAATCTTACAATCAGTCATGTTGAACCTCTTGAGTATGTCTTGAACATACTTTGACTGACTTATGAAGATGCCATCTTCAACCTGCTTCACTTGAATTCCCAGAAAGAAGTTGAGTTCTCCCATTGAACTCATTTCAAATCTGTCTTTCATCAGCTTCTCAAAGTCTTTGCAGAGCTTTGGATTAGTTGAACCAAAGATGATGTCATCTACATATACTTGAACCAGCAATAAGTCATTTCCCTGTCCTTTGATGAAGAGAGTTCCATCTATAGTACCTCTCCTGTATCCATGTTTACAAAGATACTCAGATAGTGTCTCATACCACTTCCTGGGTGCCTGATGCAGCCCATAAAGAGCTTTGTCAAGCTTGCAGACATAATCAGGATGATCAGGGTCTACAAAACCAGGTGGCTGTTTGACATAAACCTCCTCATCAATCACTCCATATAAGAAAGCACACTTTACATCAAGTTGGTAGACCTTGAAGTTCTTGGATGCAGCAAATGCCAGGAATATCCTAACAGCTTCTAGTCTTGCTACAGGAGCAAAGACATCAGTGTAGTCAATCCCTTCTTCTTGTGTGTATCCTTGAACAACTAGTCTTGCCTTGTTCTTGATGATGATTCCTCTATCATCCTTCTTATTCCTAAAAACCCATTTGGTTCCAATGGTAGTCTTCCCATGAGGAAGAGGACAAAGGTTCCAAACTTTCTGCCTTTTGAATTGAAGCAGCTCTTGTTGCATAGCTTCAACCCAACTTCCATCCTTTAGAGCTTCATCAACTTTCTTGGGCTCTATCTGAGATAAGAAACAAGAGTGAAGACAAACATTTGCTTCATGGGTTTGTCCTCTTGTTCTTACCCCTGTGACAACATCTCCAATGATGTTTGTGGTGGGGTGAGACTTGTGGATCCTTAGCTGAGGGATCACAGCAAGTTGCTGAGAAAGATCCAAATTTGAGAAATTTAGATCTGGCCTGGAAGATTCACCCTCCACATTATCACACTTATCAAGATTAACTTGATCCAATGAGTGTGTGACATCATTGATGTTGTCATCTATGGTATGGTTATTAGCATCAAGAAATTCCTGATCACTATCACCATCACCATTGTTGTCTTCTACAATGAGGTGTCTTTATCTGGTTGAGAAGCCTCTGAGCTGGAATTTGAAGGCATACCAGATGTATCAGCTGAATTTGTCATTGTTGTGCTGATAGAAACCTCATTTGCTGAAGTAGTTCCAACTGGAGCTGAAGATGTATGAGTTGAGGGTCTTCCTAGCTCAAATCTTGGATCAGGATCACCTGTATTTAGATTTTCTGCAGATCCTGAAACATGCTCACAAGATTTGTTAAAACAGTTGGTAACTAAATCAAGATCAAACAGCCAATCCGGACCAGAACCAGCCACACAGGGTGTGTGCTCATTGAAAGTCACATTGGCTGACTCCTCAACAATTCTAGTTCTGAGATTGTATACTCTATAAGCTTTAGCTTGGGAAGAGTATCCAATGAAATGTCCATCATCTGATTTCTCAGCAAACTTGGCAATTTGATCTTTGGTATTCAAGATGGTGCAGGGACATCCAAATGACCTGAGAAAACCAATGAAAGGTTTCCTCTTGTGCCAAAGTTCATAAGGAGTCTTACCATGTGTCTTAACTACTAAAACTCTGTTTTGCACATAGCAAGCAGTATTAACTGCCTCTGCCCAGAAGGTGATAGGCAGTTTAGAGTCAGACAACATAGTTCTTGCAGCTTCAATAAGTGTCCTGTTTCTCCTCTCAGCAACTCCGTTTTGCTGAGGAGTCCTGGGAGCACTATATTGTCTTGTAATACCTTTTTCATCACAAAATGTATCAAGGATTTGGTTCTTGAATTCAGTTCCTTGATCACATCTTATGGTTTTGACCTTGTGATCACATTGATTCTCAACTTTTAAGATGAAATTCTTCAGAATCTCAGGGGTTTCATCCTTAGTTCTAAGGAAGAAGACCCAAGTGAATCTTGTAAAATCATCTGTGATCACCAAACAGTAAGAGGTCCTTCCTAAACTCATTACACTGGTGGGGCCAAAGAGATCCATATGTAACAAGTGTAGGGGAGTAGTGATGGAGTTCTTTTCCTTAGGCTTGTGAGATACCTTGTGTTGCTTCCCTTTCAGGCATGCAACACAATGATCATCACTTGTAAACTCTTTCTTTGGCATTCCAGTTACCAGATCATGTTTAATTAATTTATTCATGTTCTTAAAGTTTACATGGCACATTCTTTTATGCCATAGGAAAGACTCATCACTATTTGCTTTAGATAGAAAGCATGAAACTTCTCCAGAGGGAGATGTTTCTTGCAAATCCATCTTGTACATGTTCCCTTTCCTGGGGGCTCTGAGCAGGATATGCTCATGAGGAATGACCACACCAGGCTTGAGAACAATGCACTCATGCTCAGTAAAGAGCATGTTATGACTCTGATCACAAAATTGGATACACTCAGAAGATTGTACCCAAGCTCCTTAACAAAGTTTACCTTCTCAATGCTGAGCTTACCATTTGTGACCTTGCCCCTTCCAGAAATGTAACCACCTTCATCTCCTCCAAAAGCAACTGGTCCTCCATCAATTCTCTCAAAATTATGGAGTAGAGACCTATTGCCTGTCATGTGCCTGGAACAGCCACTGTCAATTATCCAGACATTCCTGTTTGTCTTGAGCTGTTCCTGCACAAAGAAAATGATTAGTTACATTTGGAAACCCAAGCCTTACTTGTCTTGGGCTCATTAAGTGTAATAGAAGGTAATGCAACAGTAATAGATCCTATGGTTGTACTATGGGGATCTTCAGCTGTTGTTGATGGAGAAACTTCAGTCATTTGGTCTTTCTTAGACTTCCACACCACCTTTGGAGTCTTGGACTTGACCTTCAAAACCTTAGAAGCTTTTGGAACTTCACAAGTTTTGATGACTGAACCTTCGGAAGAATCTACAGTCACTGCAGCAGACTTCAGTGCTTCGGAAGAACTCCTTTCTTCCGAGACCAACTTTGCTTCCGAAGGTAATTTTCCATTTACCTTCTTCTTTGATTTGGAGCTTCCGAAGGAAACAGACTTTCCTTCCGAAGCTTGAGACTTCTTGAGACTCTTTGAAGTCTTTGTATTGGTCATGTGGATGTACTTTTAGGATTGTATGGGCAATCCTTAGCAATGTGAGAAGTACTTTCACACATGACACATAACATTTTTCTTCTTCAAAGCAAGTCTGGAGAGCAAGACTGGCTTTGGTCACATCCCTTCTCCACCTTCATCTTGGTAGATGCTGAGACAGTTCTTTTGGGCTGTGAACTGTTCTTGGAGTTTGATGGTCCAGGCTGTGCAGCAGTGGTACACAGCAGCTCAGTCTTCTTCTTTCACTGAGATGATTTGAACAAGAACCAGGACTCTTAGCTGAGGAGTCTTGGTTGATGTCTTCAGTCCTTACTACTTTGAAACCTGCAGAGATAAAAACTTGTTTCTGCTTAGCATCAAAAGTAGCCTTGATTTCTTGAGCCTTCTTTGCTTTCCTTTTGCTCTTCCTGATCAAGTTCTTTCTTTTGGACTTGGTCATCACAGTTGATTTCTTCTCCTCAGAAGGATAGTGGCCCTTGGAAGAATCCTCTTCTTCACTCTTCTCAGAGGAATTCTTCACTATCACTTCTTCATCATCCTCACTTATAGGATCTATGAGAGGAAGCTCATCTTCACAAGTTCCACACCTAGGAGATCTTACAGACAAGATTGTGTGTGGAGGAGCTATCTCATTTGATCCCAGTCCCTGTCTATTTTGATAGCACACTTTGTTGTGCAGGGATGAGGATATCATGTTCTTGAAGGTCTCTTCTTCAAGAACACTCTTCTCTGCCTTGGCTTTGCTGATCACAAGCTCAGCCTGGCACTCAGTCAACTTAGTTATGAGATCTTGGATCTGAGTTCTAAAATCTGTATGTTCATGTTTTAGTACTGAAATGGTTTTCTCCAAGTCCTCTATCTTTAACTTGTAATCATTTTCAGACTTTCTAAAATCAGATTTTAATATGTTTAATGACTCAAGATCAGATCTCATCTCTAAGTTATAGGACCTGTATCTATTTACTTTAGCAATGCATTCAGGAGTACAGAGATGTTCCAATACCTTGGCTTCATCATGGTCAGCCATCAGTGCTTGGTTTGGAGAAGCATCTTCCACCTGAAAACTCCAGTCAAAGCCTCCCTCTTCAACAGCAACAGCAGCATGTTGCTTTGTCTTCTCAGCCTGAGGGGCTTTGTCAGTGTAGTTTGGTCTGGGTTGTGTTTGGCCCCCATTTGCTTTAGGTGCCTTACACTCCCTAGCAAAGTGACCCATAAGGTTACAGTTGTAACACTTAACTTTGTTTTATCCAGCCCAAACTTTCCACTGGTAGCATTGCTTGGAAATCTTCTTCCTGTCCTCTTGTAGAACTTCTTGGCTCTGTGAGTGAGGAGAGCCATCTGCTGAACTATCTCCATGTATTCCAGGTCATCTGGATGGATACAGTCCAGGTCTTCAAGAGTGAAAAGATAATTCCCACAGCTTTCATCTGCAGACACAAAGGCTTGAGAAGAACTTGTCTCTTGGAATGGGCTTCCTTGAGTAAAGTTCTCCCTTGGTGTCTCCGGGAAGGTGATGAAAGGACCCTTTTGTGAGTTGTCAGGGTAGCATATGAGATGATGTTGGGGTTCTATGCTGTCCCTTTCAACCACATGAAGGGCTGAACCCATTTGATTGTTGGAGTTGCCAGATGAACCTTGCATGTTTATCTCCATCTGTATCCACTGAGAATCCCATACAACTCTGTCAAAGTAAGAATTTTAAGGTTTTCAGTCCTCTTGATCACCACACAATAGTGTGTCCATTGCCTAGGAAGTGAGGACATGAACTTCCTTACAATGTCCCTGTTCTCAAGAGGGACTCCTCCATCCACTAGGGTATCCACAATCTCAACATACCTGAAGTATTGTTGGGTCATGGTTTCACCTTCTTTGAAGGTGAAATTTTCGAACTGCTGCTTCAGAAGATCTTTCTTGTTCTCCTTGGCTTCAGAGGAGCCTTCATACATCAACTTCAGTGCATCCCACAGCTGTTTAGCTGTTTTGCACTTCTTAAAACCTCTGTATACAGAGTTTGGGAGAGCAGTCTGAAGAGCAGTCATGGCCTTCCTATCAATCTCTACTCTTTTTCTATCTTCATCTGAGTAGTTGGCCACATCTTTAGGAATCATACCAGCACCAGTAGCAGAGGGGGTGCTGGGTATGAAAGGTCCATTCTCAACAGATTCCCACATTCTTGAATCAAGAGACCTGATGAAGCCTTCCATTCTCATGCACCAGGTGTCAAAATCATCAAGAGTGATCAGTGGGGACTTGTTCATGGTTCCAGTCTCCATATCAGTCATTGAGATGGAAGCCATTTGAAGAGTTTAGTTTTTGTGTGTGTGAGGAATCTTAAGATGGTTAGATCTTATATCAAGAGCCTGGAAAGCTCTGATACCAATTGCAGGACCGTTTAAGGGCTTTAACACAATTACAACACAACAACACAATGAGGAGATTAACTAAACTTTAATCAAACAGTGAACTGGTTTAACCAAAGTGATACATAGAACACAAGTAAAGTAAGAGACAGAACAAGAGAGTATGGGTTTCAAGGAGCAGTATATTGCTTTCTCAAGTTCTTTTACAAGTGTTACAAAGCATAAAGAAAGATACAAGAACTTGAAATACTTATACTACAACCTACAGCCGGCTATACTTTGAAAGCCAGCTGGATACAATTGACTAGACACTAACAAAATCAATTGTAGGATCAAAAGGCATATCTGCCTTTTGACCTTGTGACTATGACATGCCATAGCTCACATCCTTATACATTACAAAAAGGATAAAGTACATAAAGTGGAAAGTTACAGACTCAAGACCTCAATGTACAGTTACCAAAAGCATGGACCTTTTCACCAACTCATGTAAGTTGGTGACTTTACAGAGACGCAGCGGAAAAGGTGCTTTATGGAACAGTACATCAGATAAAGCATGTGTACTAAAAGTCTTCGGAAGAAATCTGTCTTCATAGGATGAAGCTTCGGAAGACTTTGTCTCTGAAGCTTCGGAAGACTTCATGTTTGGCTTCGGAAGATATTGGTCTTGGCTTCGGAAGATTTTACACTTAGAGTATTTTCTAATGCATTGTGTAAAACTTCCGAAACATTCTTCACTTCAGTACTTAGTGCATGTTGCTAAGACACTTTGGATGTTTTGGGTTGCATCAGACTTAAGGAATCCTTACATCTTGGTATAATCAAGGATTTTAACCAGTTCTCCATTGTTATACGAGTTCTGATCGATTCTGATTATCAACAATGCACATGTTCGTCTTCATGTTACCATCATCACAAGAGTTTCTTTTGATCACGTGATTCAACCATCGTCTTCTCTATTGTCTTGTTCGTTTGAATAGAGATTGTTTGTGTTTGTTATGATCTATTTCATCTTAGTCTTTGTTTGTATTAGATCAAATTCTGAATTTTAACAATTGATTCGAAAATACAAAGTTGGAATGTTATATTCTTGACATGGTATCAGAGCTTCAAGGGCTCTGGTATTCAATCGATTCTGGTTATTCCGCTGTTATGCTAATTGTTGGTTCTAGGGTTTCTATCAAACCCTAGTTGGTTTTCTCGGGTTCGTTGCTCTAGATCACTTCCTGTAACATCTTGGGAGTGTTCTTCTGTTTGGTAGATTGTATACATTCGGATTTCTACATTAACGAGTAGGGTTCCCAATCAAACCCTAGTTGGTTTTTCTTGAAGAATCTGAGGGCTCAAGGCGCTGTTCATCTTCCCACTCAGAGTGAAGCTCGTGTGCTGCTGCGGAAATCTTTTCGCAGTGTGTCTGTAACCCTAAGTGAAGTTTACAGACCTTTCTCTCTGGATTATCAGAACACCCTAACTTGGGAGCCTTAGGCTCTCGGTTATACGTTTTCCGCTTATTTGGTCGAAGTGTTATGGGTTCTTATCGACTAGGGTTCCTCTGTCTTCTTTGATTGTATATCATGTTTTTGATTAGTGCTTGCATTGACAACATCTAGTTTATCTGCTACGGTTACTTCGTGACTCTTTTCTAGAGAGAGAAACATATCGATAGACAAACACTGTGTATGAAAATGGGTCTCTACCTTTGGCGGTCTCGTTGATGTTCATCTTTTTAGAATTTTCGGGGATGGATTTGATGATGTCATACCTCTGGTCTAAAAAGGTATCCTGCAAGACCCAATCAAGCTTCTTTTGACTGCCTAAATGATGTAACCTTAGAAAGTAACAATGGAGATGAAGGTTTTGAGTGCCTGATTTGTTGTGTGTCTTTTTAAAATTGTTAAAAGGTGCTTTATGTTTTATGGTACGTTCACGTCCTCTGTAAGAACTATGTACTCGGGTTCCGATGGTGATAGGGTCAAGTCTTATTCATCTTCGTGTGGGTATCATGTACTTTTGTCTTCTTGGTCATGGAACCACAATTGAACCTTTTAACCAGATTACCCAGACAAAACCACAATTAGCACGTGCACCTGTTACCCGGATCATAATCAAGATTCTCTTGCTACAAATTACAATACAGATGGACGTCATTCATATCTTCATATGTTCAGCTACTTAGAATGAGGTCTTGTGTATTTATGGGAATATCATTGTGACCGGACCAAGTGTTCATTATCATGGTTACAGGGGAATGTTTTCTTGAGTTGGTTAGTGAAGTAAGGTTCTAAAGGTTGATTCTTCACAGAGCAGGAGGGTCCACTGAATCTTTACTGAATATTAAACCTTCCAACGCATTAACCGTAAGTTCTTCTAAACCATTCTTGATTAAGTCGTTCTTGGTGTTAGTTTCTTTTAACACACTTATTAAGATTGTTAGGCATATTTGGATTGGGTTAGATGGACCAGTATTGGTTACCGTTGAGAGATATACCATCGTTTTATAGGTTGCATTGTTATGTGCTGCATATTTCTATATGCTTGATTTGCTTTCTA
The DNA here is from genome assembly GCA_025215565.1 of Flaveria ramosissima. Lineage (NCBI taxonomy): Eukaryota > Viridiplantae > Streptophyta > Magnoliopsida > Asterales > Asteraceae > Flaveria > Flaveria ramosissima. Next base: position 12,319,750 of record CM046037.1, read on the forward strand.
ATATTACTTCTTGGTATTTTAGGTGTTGGTTCAGTGATAGCCGGTTTATTCTGAATTTTTTAACTCTGAGTGTGTAATTTCAAATATAAATATGGCTGAAGAAGCATGACTATAAATTGGGCGTTATTTAATGGAAAGGTCTATCTCTAGTTTAAGGTTGTGTTTAGTGCTTAAAATGAGTGCTGTTTTTTAACAAAACATTTCTATTGAGACCTTTGTTATTGACTTTAAAGTTCTGTTAAGAATATCCTCCTTTTTAAGGATGGTGTTTATTCTATTTCAAAGTTCATTTGAGTTTTTTAATTGTTTGATAAACTCAAGATTTACGATATGATCATTATGTGAGCAAGAACTTGGATTATTTGAATTTAAACCATTCTTTGGATTCTTTGTAAGCCTTTCAAAGTAATGATGTGGTGTTCTGCTTGAAAGGAATACAAAATTTATCAAAAACCATCAGTTCACTACTTACTGTTACTAATGATATTGAACATGCCTCAAATTGTTGTTCTTTTGTTATTGTTCTCAACTATAAAGCTGATAAGATGTTGAAACTGCGGTGAGGTTTTTTAATACACATATTGCTCTCATAATTCTCTAATTTTTTATTATCAATCATGAAATGAAACGTAAACATGGGTTTTGAGTTAAAAGATTGCAAATGAGTTTTGAGAAAAAAGAAGAAATGTTTATTTGAATGAAGATAAGAAGTCAAGTACAACAAGCTTTTTAGTCATAAGATACCTTAGGTTTTAATGACAGTCTGTATGTTTTCATATGTTTGTTCATATTGGTTTTAAGTTTGGTTAAACAAAAGTTTTGTTTTAGTTTTTGTTTTTTGCTTGATTTCTAAAATTCTTGCGTGAGGAATTTGTTATGATATCTTAAATTCACATAAGTAAAATTCCACTGGGAAAATATTAATAATTTCTTAAATTTAGTTTAATGTTTCATGTGTGGGTACTATGGTGTGAGATCTGTTTTAATATGAGATTGAAAGGACATATTTAAATAAAAATTTTATCTCCCTCACAATCTTAATTTCTATATATTTAGTCTCATACATTCTGGTCATAAAATCTGAACTTATTGAAATTCAAGTGCTTAACTATAAGTCAATTTTGTAAACTCATGCCTTTATTGGTTCTCATTCATTGTACATATATTTGTTACAATTGGGTTTAGGTATATGTTCTCAAATTATGAATGAGTTGTTTGAATTAAAAATTGATGACGTTACAAATATATTTTTTATAAGGAAATTAAGAATGTATCAGAGATTCATCTTAAACTTCTCCCTCAAAGACCTTAATCAAAACGTTTGCTGATTATGATTAATGTTGTAGTTCAGTTTTGTATGCATTTTCTATGAGCCTGAGTATGTGTTCTTTTGTCACTGTTAGCTCATTATTTGCATAGTGTTCTCTGTTTTGGTCTTTGTTTTTTGATCAAGGATACTAGTAGTAATTGTCTCAAGTTTGTAATTGTTCTCACATCTTGTCTTGGATCATATGATCCGTATCTCTTGTTGTATATAATCTTGTTTCTGGTTAGACGAACTATGTGGTTCATGTATTTCAACCGATATTATTGGCAAGATTATTCATGATTCTTTGACAGCCTTGTATATTCTCTCTTTTGTAAGAGATTTAATGAATTTGTATTCATTAAAATCTGTTTGGCTGTGATTTCTTGGTTGATATAGCTTATGCTATTCTTTCTTGTCTGATATAGCTTTTGCTATTTTTATTATAATCAGACAAGTCTCTTGAATCTTTTGATTTGGTATTATCTGTGAAGTTGTAAAAGTTTTTGCTTGATTCAATTAGTCTTTATGTTCTTTACAATTGCTCTCTTGATATGTCTCTTGTAAAGTTGTAAAAGTTTTGATCAAGTCAAATTAGTCTTTAAGTTCTTCACAAATTCTTTGTCTTCAGACATGGTTCTGAGTTCTTAAATGCCGTGTGGCCTTTCTTTTCTTTTCAGATTTGTTTCTGATTTCTTTCTTTCCTGTTGTTACAGGAAGTTGGTATATGTCTTGTGACATATTCTGTATTATCTTGCAAGTTCGAAAAGTCATGTGACTTGGTGTTTTGACTTGTTCTTCTCATTTGATTGTTGAATCTCATGATTCATTGTTTGATCATAATAGTTTTCTGATTTGTCTATTTGTCCGATACTTATCTTATGGTTCATTATATCAAAATATTGGATTCTTTTTATCTTAATCAGAATATTGTTTTGATATGTTATGTCAGGTGGTGTATGATTTTTTTTTTGTAATTGAGTTTAAAGCCTACCATTCAATTGGAAGTCTGTTTTACAAAGTCTAATAATCTTTTTTTCCTTGTTCATTTGTACAAGTTGGTGTCATAATAGGCTATTGTGTGTCTATAGTATTGTTTGATGCCTCTGTTATCATATTTTGGTTGTTTTTCTTAAAACATCCTGTAGAAACTTTCGTTAAGGTTTCACTCTTTGGAGATGTTTGGTATCTTGACTCTTGGCCTAGTATATTAACCTCTTTGTGGAGTTTTTACACCTTATATGTATAGCTTATTGCAGCAGCTAGCTCTACCTTACCTGCCTTAATCATCACTATATTTGGTTTCTTTTAGAACTAGTTTTTGGTTGTAAACATTGAGAGGTTTTTCATTTGTTTTACATTCTTTTGATTTATGGTTTTTTAATAGAAACAGAAAGGGTTGGTATTTAATGCAAAATGGCTGCTTGCTAATAAATATTAGATCATGTGTGGTTAAACTTTTCTAATATGTTTGCTATTGAATTGAGGGGGGGTGTTGAAATATATGTCTAATTTCAATTCAATGTCAAACATGTAGTTATATAATAATTGTTCTTTAATTGTTGGCTTTTGGTTTGTTTTCATGGTGATCTGTCATGCTCGTGAGTTGGTTATGTTGCTGGGCTTGAACCGAGTTGAAGTTGGAAGCAGTTGAGGCAAGAATGAAAGTTTTGCTAGTGTTGCAAGTTTTTGGAAAGTTGAGGGGTTTATCAGTCAACTGATCAAAGTCCATTGGAGATAAAAAAGAATCTGTTTACTCTCTAAGGGGGATGAGTCACATACAGAGCTTCTATTTTGCCCTAGTCTTCACTCTAATCTTTGTATTGCAAGAGCATTAGTATCTTCTTGGTATAATCAAGGATTTTAACCAGTTCTCCATTGTTATACGAGTTCTGATCGATTCTGATTATCAACAATGCACATGTTCGTCTTCATGTTACCATCATCACAAGAGTTTCTTTTGATCACGTGATTCAACCATCGTCTTCTCTATTGTCTTGTTCGTTTGAATAGAGATTGTTTGTGTTTGTTATGATCTATTTCATCTTAGTCTTTGTTTGTATTAGATCAAATTCTGAGTTTTAACAATTGATTCGAAAATACAAAGTTGGAATGTTATATTCTTGACAATATAGAAGGTGCATAGTGACAGGACCGTTAAATGGGAAAAGTATGTGTAAAAACTTACGTATGTTACGGCGTGTTAACTCGTAAAATTTAGACCAAAATATAAAACGAAAAATTTATAAAAGATAAAAAGTATAGGGGATAAAAGTTCAAAGTGAAAAAAAATATAAGGGTCAAATTATACAAGATGTAAAGGTATAAAGAGTAAAGTTAAAAGAAAATTAAAGATTAAAAAAATCCAAAAATAAATACAACCATTAAAACTAAAAGTACAACTCATATTGTATAAGAAAGTTAATATTTAGTAATATATATAATACTTTTATTATTGTTGTCATTTCACTCCATGATCATACACTGTTTTTTTTGTAAGGTTTTTTTTAATTATTTGATCTAATACCCTAAATAAATAATAAAGAACAGCAGATTGATGAAGGATTGTGAGACCCATTTGATTAAAAAAAAGTAAATTACACAAATAATCCTTAAGGTTTACTTAGATTTTACCTTTCATCACTAATAATAAAAAATTATAGATTTACTTCATCACTAATAATAAAAAGTTATAGATTTACTTCAGAGATTTGAACAACACATCTTTTGCCTTTTATTAGAACGAATAACTCTACTTAGTGTTAGGCTATCAGGCAATCAATACACTATTAGATGTTTGACATAATAGTTTGTTTATGAATGATTTTATGATCCATTACGAAGTTTACCGGAACGTTGATGCATGATATATTTTTTTCGTATGATGCTATGTTTCTTGCAATTTATTAGAAAAGGTTTTGAAATTTATAAGTTTAACAAGTTTACACATTTATGAGTTTACAAGTTTGCGAGTCTACAAGCTTATGAGTTACATGTTTGCAGGATTACATATTTACAAGTTTGTGAGCTCATGAATTTACATAGTTATCAGTTTAAGAGATCCTCATTTCAGGTGTTTTCTCTATTGTTATTTTCGCTCTGCGTTGTCATGTTTTGTTCTAATGAATGTAATTTATATATTTAGGAAATGATCCATCAGCTCAGTCTTTATGTATGTTTGAGGACTGATCCTAAGGAGGGATTCATTGTCTCAATCTGTATATTTGTACGTATGAATGTATGCCTGGAGACGTATGGATCAATCTTAGGGGAAAATATATCGTCTCGACCACATTATTAGATATCCGCATTATCAGTGTATTCTGTGATGATTTTTAATATTATGATATTATGATGTTTCGTGTTACAAGTCATTCAATTTTTTATGTTATAGTTTAAGTTTTATGATTAAAAGAAACATATTTATGTGTTAATAAGCTTAAGAGTTTCATGTTTCTTTTATTTTCTTATTCATCTGCTCAGTTTTTTTTTTTGCTTAGACGAGCTTTTGTGTTTTCTGTTTTCTTGCATGGTAAGTTACCAAGACGATTCAGGAGGGCTTTGAAGAGTGTTAGAAAATCTAATAAGACTTCACATTTAATAACTAAGATTATGTATTTATATCAAATATTTTAAAGTTTTAATAATTAATGGAATTATGTCTATAATATGGTTTGTGTAAAAGCGACACACTAGTTCTAGTGGGTTGTGATGGTATACACTTTCTGTCAGTTTTTGGTCCGATCTTCATCATATTCATCTTTTGTTAGTTGAAATCGTTATTTGCAATCGGTCTTCTTCGATCTTCTTTGACTTGTAATTTCCGATTACATGATCGAATTTGGCCCTTTGGTAAAACATTTTGTTGTTATGTCAAGAATGCCTTCATATTACTGAAACATTGTAATTTTCAATAAACGATGAAATACATTTCAATAATTGTTTCAAGGGATTCAGAGCTTGAGCAGAGAACACATTACACATTTTGTCGAAAAAATATATATTTTATTCTACAATTCTATTTCAAACATGTTATAATAGTGTTTGGATCACTGGCGGAGCATTATAGGGGCCGGGGGGGCCGCCGCCCCCCATATTTTTTCGTCCGTAGTGTTAAATTTTAGCTCGATAGTGTAAATTTTTTGCCCCGGTAGTGTAAATTTTTGGCCCGGTAGTGTAAATTTTTATATAAATATCGAGTTCGCCCCCCTTAAAAAAGTTAATTTCGCCCCCACCCCCATACGAAATAGTTCAAGCTCCGCCACTGGTATGGATTATGTTGGTTTATCCTTTATAACTTTCAACTTTGCATGTTGAGATTAGGCTTTGTCAACTAGGAGAGTGGGAGCCCTTTCATGGACTGATGTTATTGGGCCTATGTATTGTTACATGTTTTTTCTTATATGGGCCGGTGCTATATTTGATTTCATTGGGCTTGGCCTTCTCCGCATAAAGAATAAAGACTAGATTTTATGATAAAAAGAGATCATGAGCTAAGATTTGGTTAGAAGACTTGTGTTTCACAAACATGAGAGTCGTTGCCGATCTTCATATCGGATGATGATCATCTCCCAAGATCGTTTTTTCGTCATATTAGCATCTTCATATACATTTTTATCATCATCTGGTCATCGGCTTGTCATCTCATGTATATTGTGGTCTTCTAGTCTTCATCTTGTTTTTGATTTGCTACAAATGACTAGATCTTGGAGTTTCATCTTCATTTAGGTCTTGATGAAACTATATGCCTGATTGTCTGTATTTCATTATCTATTAGTATGAGTCTAGTTCTGATTGTATTGTTCGAGTTCTGATTGTAAAAAATTTTTGTTCTTGTTTTTTATTCGAGGTTGAACATATTCGATTTGAGTGATTTCTTGAAACATATTTTTATTTAAAGTTTACTTAGGTGTGTTTCCTATAACCCAATATGCAACTTTAAGATCCTATGACCAATTTCATTATCTATGTTAATCAAATATCAATTGGTCTAAAATCCTCTTATTTACGTCCACTTAGTTATGATCTCGCACGTACGAACGGATTTGAGGTTCCGTTACTTAGTTACGTATTTTCAACCCGACTTGATTTGTTTGTTATATAAACAGCCAAAATGAGTTTAATGGCCTTAAGCTAATCTTAATACCTAAAAAAACTAGCAAAAAACTAAAAACCCCAAGAAACAAAAAGGATCCATGACTCAAAACAAAAGACAAACCTCTCAAAACAAAAACAGCAAACTACCAAAGGCAATAGACAATAAGGTAGGTATCTAACATCAAAATAACGCCTTATAAATGACTCACTCGTTACCGTTTTCATTCTATTCTTAGATCCATAAGTAGCCAAAGACACTAATGGAATTATGGAAGTATTTAAGGTCAACTAAAGTCATTGTCAACCAGATTAGTCAACAAATTCACCAATTCATCAATTTAGGTTAGTATTAGTTATCACTACACTAATTCATCATCATTTCACCAAAATTCATTTAGATTTGTAATTTATCAAGAACATTATAAGCGTAGTTTAATCAAAATTTCAACATAAAAGACTTGAATGATGAGAGTGGCATGACATGGGCACCCCAACCATCCTAAAATATTAGAGTTAACCTCTTATAGACCGGTTTAGTACCTCTACTTCTCTAAATCTCCATCTCCACAATCTAATAAAAGAGTAATTAAGGTTGACACATGTCACTTTTTAGACTCATCTAATGTCACACGACATCTTGACATTTAACAATAAATATTTTTCCCGCCCAAGATAATTCAATCTACCATTTTTGTTTTTATTTTTTAAATACACATTTTGTTTCCAAATTTATTTATTTTTATTTTTCAATCCCTTCCATTTTAAATTACAAAATATATATCTCTTACTTTTACTCCTAACAAACTCAATTGGTTAATTTTTAAAATTATCTTCTTATCAAATCTTTATTTTCTGAAAGACAAAATAAGTCATAATTCTAATATAAATGTTTACTTTAAGATTGTACGGTACCACTTAAAGACACACCAAATATCATGTTTTATATGTTTTTTTCTCTATAGAAATACTATAAGTTAAAACAAAGAATTGCTTTTAGAAATTAAAATAAAATACTATTTAAAAAGTTATTTAAACATACATCAATACTTCAGTTGTCTTTTATTTCATTATCGTCTTTTTTTTATTTGTTACCATCAACAAAGCCATTATTTTTTAAAATTTAAGATGTTTTTAACTAATTTTTGAAACACGTTCTTATTTCATTAGAACCATATTTTATTTTATAAGTGATTTCTTTAACTTATTAGATAACGTTTTTTTCTGTTTTCTTTTTAGCCAGTTTTATTATATTAATTTTATTTAGGTAGTAGTCTTTAATCAAGTCTATTAAGATATAGAGTAGTCATTTTTAGTGTGGAATTTAGAAGGTTCTTTTAATTATTTTTGCATGGTTCATACTTAGTTGTATTATCATGTGAACGTAAGTTTAATAATAAACCTTAACTAAATATGTGCATGATTATAGGTTACAGTTAGTACCAAAAGGCATCACGGACTCTTCTTTCTATGAGACTCTTTCTTTAATAAATTTCCATGCAATTTTTACTTACAATATCATATATTACGTTTTTTGTCATTTAGAATTGCCCAAGAGGAGATTAGTCAAAATTTTATTTTTTATAATTGTCACGTTAGGTTATTTAATTAAAATTTTAAACTCATGTACATATCAATAGTTTTCTCATACAAAACTTTGATAAAGTGACTTCGATAAAAAGGTGATATCATTGTTTATTACTTATAATTTTTACTCATACGTAACTTTAATCGTATCTTATATTAAAATATCGTTTTATAATTAATCTTATTTCATTTTATTTAATATTTTATTTATTTAACACATATAATACACAGATTTATTAAATCTAGTTTCCGCGTAAAAGACTTGAACGGGGTAGGTATCACACCAACTACATGGTGACACGTCACCACAGATAGTAGAAGTCCAATATCGTAATTAACCACACATGTCATCTCATCTGATCATCATCTTATTTGGCCACAAAACGAGCACACAACCACTAGTAACCACTAACCACCCTCTCAACAGACACCAGTACCACTCATCATCATCATCATCATCATCATCATCATCATCATCATCATCATCATCAACCATGTCTTGCAGAAGCTCAAATCTCCTCCTAAACCCTTACTCTCACCCCGTCTCCACCCACAACCCACAATGCCCCAAACCCTCGATCCAATTCAACGGTCAGTCCCGGAGACACCTACTGCTCCTCTTAACGGCAACAACCGCCGTTACGGCGATGGAGAGGCCGGCGACGGCGGAGGACATTGGTCTGTTTGGGCTGAGGAAGAAGCTGAAGAAGGCGGAGGAGGAGGCGGAGATGATCGTGAAAGAAGGGTTTGAGTCGGCGGAGAAGGGGATTGAAGCGGCGGAGAAGGGGATTGAGGCGGCGGAGAAGGGGGTTGAGACGGCGGAGAGGGTGGTTGCGACGGAGGTGAATTTTGGGTTGGGTGGTGGTTTGACGCAGGCGGCGGTGGTTGTAGGGGCGGAGGCGGTGGGGGTTTTGGTTGCGACGTCGGTTGTTAATGGGATATTGGGGTCTGAGAGTTGATTTCAGGTGATTAAGCTTTGATTTGTGGTTATTGTTGTTTTGGTTTGAATTGCATTGTATATCAGTTAATAATCTTAATCATATAAGTAGCATTTATTTTCATATCTGTATTTTTTATTGAATCTTATATTGCATTGTATATCGGTTTTGTTAGCTCTGTTCACGAGCCGGCACGGCTCGGTCCGCTCGGTTTAAAAACCGAGCTTAAAACTTGAGCTCGAGCCTTGTTTGGATTTAACCGCGCCAACTCGGTTTGACTTAGTTCGGGCATGGTTTGCTCGATTAAATTGTTAACTCTAGAAGAATGACTCTTGGTTGGGCTATAACATGTCAAAGTGAAGCTTAATTTAACCAATCCAATAAATGAGCAGGCAAGTGAGGTAACTTTGACTTGGGCTTGACTCGTTTACAATAGAACCTATTCGAGTGAGTTTCTTCTCAAGCGAGCTTCGAGCTACTAGTTATATATTTGGATTGCGTTTGGTATGTTTTATATAATATTGAGGTATGTTTCATAGCTACCCACTGACTTGATCAGGGGCGTCTCAACGTTTTTAGAGGCCTAAAGCGAAGATGAAATCGGAGGCCTTTTAAAACTTTATCTTTAAAAACTTTCATGTTTTGAAGTACAAGCACTAGTTGATTCATGATTTCTAAATCAGTTAATTCAAAGCAAATCCTAATTGATTCAATCATTTTATATTTTAATAAACTATAACAAGTAAAATGCTAAAACAAATAAACAATTAGCAATGTGCAAATCAAATAAAAAGAAGCATATACAAAACTAAAACAAATTTAGAACAATTATCAATTAATAACTTGTCCCTAAGACAAAGAATTAAAGAAAAACAATTAGCAATACATTAAGCTATTTATCTTATTTAGGGAGAGAATCAATCAGAGAACCCGTTTAGCCTAGTACTTAATCGTGAGTCCGTTACTACACTAGATGTCCAGATGAAATCGAAGTTTAAAGGTTTCTTAATTGCACCAAAATCAAAGAAGCAAATCGTGACTCCATCGGATGAAATTAGAGAAGCAAATGAACGTTGGGGGGGGGGGGGGTTCTTATTCGTGATCCAGTGAAGAAATTGAAGTTTTGAGTGGCTCGGTTCGCTTGAGGCAAGCAAAATCATAAGCAAATCATGGGTGTGCGGTTGTTCATCTTAACCAGTTGGCTTTGTTCGTCTCTTCCTTTCAACTCCCCCCACTCCAACCCCCCAATCAGGATTTACCAATAGCCTGTGTTGAAGATCTACGACCTGGCGACCTAGGTTTCCTTCTTTATTTCATTCATTCTGTTTTTTTAATTTAGTTTATTTCGGGCTTAGATCGAGAATGAGCTATACAATAAAATTTATTTTTTGGTGGCCTATTAGAATGAGTGAACCTAAAGCTCTAGCTTATTTTTTTAAGCTGTTGAGACGCTCCTGCACTTAATGAAATCTTTTATTATTCCTCTTAAAATAGAGGACACCTCAAGTTCCATGGATGGTACCCCTTGATGTGTAAAGATGAGTTTAAGCACTTTGATTCTATTAATGTTTCTTAGTTATTCTAATTGATAAAAAATAATATCAAATGCAAAAAAAAAAAAAAAAAAAAAAAAAAAAAAAAAAAAAAACCCTCAAATGAATTAACATATAAAAGCTATTCCTACAGTATATATATATTCTTATTAATTAAGTAAATTGAAATAATAACATAACCGCATGTTACATGAAGATTAATTAATATGGAATAATACCTTGAAAATTTGAAATCGATTTAATTAAACAAACATTAGTATGTTTTTTAAACCCTTACAGACTTACTAAAGGCCTTCATAAACATGAAATTCTTTTTATCTGGGATGCTTTGTTCTCCTTCTCTTTTCTTGCTACCAAAGATGGGCTTAAAAAACTTCTTCAAGACCTTTTGAAACCCCAACCCACGGTGGTGGCAATGACGCCGCCGCCCTTGAGTCACCTTAGATTCTGTTGGTGGTCGCAACGGTAGTGGTGGGGTCTGATACCTCGGAGCATGAGGCTCAGAAAGACTCCTACTAAGAATGGCTTGATTCAATTGAACCTCAAACGAAAGCCTTTCGAACCTGTCGAGTAATGTGCTTTGCTCGTCGCCAAATCTCTTCAACACCACATCTACTTCTTCCATTCCCTTTGTTCCCATCTACCTCAATGCACAATCTCTTCAACCCTCATCTAACCTTGGTTATTTGTGTGTGTGTCTATGTGTGTGTGTATACATATATTGTGGTGAGTGTGTGTACTAGGATACCTTAATTGTTTTGTGAGGAAAGGTGGTGGCTTTATGGGGTAAGGTTATGGCTTGAAGCAAGCCAAAGGGATGAAAGAATTAAATGCCAGATATAAACAATATTTCATAGTAACTAGTAGAAGATTCCGCATAGAAACAAGCCATGACTTATATAAAATTTACACGTAGAAACGTATATAAAAACAGGCCATGACGGTATATTTGGAAATCACGAAAAAAGCACGTCGTAATTTTAAAATTTAATCTATAAAATCCATATTATAATTAATGGTATAAAAATAAAAATATATTATAATTAATTCGATTCGATTTTGAATAAAATTTATATTAAAACGTTGTTTGAAATGGACTTGTCATGATGGTATATTTAAATTTTTTCAACATATTATACTATAAAAGTTATAAAGTAACGAAAAATAGCTTAGAACTCTTAATAAATAAGCTCTGCATCTAAAATTGTAACTAGAAAGTAAATTCCAGTTTAGATATATAAGTTGCTAATTTAAAAATTAGAACTCTTAACAAACAGCTATATGCAATTTAAAAAAATCTTACACTATAAATACTAACTAATAACTCAAACTTTTTATATCATTCTCAAATATTTCTCGTCTACTTTTTCAAAAATATACACCACTCTTTTAAAAATATGGATTCAAACAAAAAAATCCACAACTCCAGCCCAAACATTCAAATAATAGAGCGAAGGTGCGTTCGGGTCCAAGTGAATCAGCGCATTCTACCCAACCGTTTAACCCACTACCACCGAGTACAACGGAGTGGTATCAAAACCCTTACGAATCCCTCCAACCATCGGTCTACCGCCCAACTATGCCCACATTTCAACCGTCATAATTTTCTTATTACCATAACATGCCAAATCCATTTCAAAACCCACCTTAACATGTACAAGAAGAAGAAGCCGATGAAAATGAAGAAGAACATAACAAATCCTTTGATTATCTTCAAGTTTACGAAAGTGAAGATGAAGAGATTCATGTGGAAGAAAACACCTCCACCGAAGTTTAAGTCAAAGGGTAAATCAACAACCCGGGCTACTAACAAGCCTTGGGATGAAAATGAGGAGGGGGTATTGGCAAAAAGTTGGATATATGTATATGAAGACCCTAGAGTTGAAGATCACTAGAAAAGCGATTCGTTTTGGAAGTTGCTTCGACACTTTAGCGCCATTGTTGGTTTGGCGAACTAAACTGTTGATTAACCTAGCTTAAAACGGGGGAGAATGAACTAGAGCATGAGTCATTTTAACAGATTATATATAAAAATGGTAAATTTGTTACTTTTACTTTCATATATTAACATTTTATATTTATAATTATATTTTTTGTGTGACACAATTTTTTGTTTGTAAATATATAGAAACATCATTGGACGAGTGAAAGCAATGACAAGGATATCGTACTAAAAGCCTTAAGCAAATACAAAAGGTTTACGGGAAAAAAAAGCTTTACAAGCATTAAGACGTGAAAGGTAGTAAGAAACCACGTCAAATGGGAGCTAGTGAAGGTTATGGCTATGGAGTTTGGTAGTCAAATAATAAAGAGGACCAAAACCTCATAATCAACCCAATACGTTAGCTCTAATGAGTCTGTTACAAGCCCCCTCCCCGAACTAAACGAGAACACCACACTGATCGGCCCTAGATGCAAAGGGGAGCCAGTAAAGGTTATAGCTGCGTAGCTCGGTAATTAAACAACAAAGAGGACTAAACTTCGTAATTAGGCCAATACGTCAGCTCTAATGCGCATGTTACAAGCCTCCTCCCGGCCTCCCCGATTTCAACGAGAACACCACATCCACCGGCTCGAGACGCAAAGGCAAAACAACAGGGGAGTCTTCTTCGAGCAAAGCAACGTTGAATGAGGCCATTAGTGAGTACAAAGCAACGCGTAAGGATGAGCAAATTTCACCGAATACCGGTACCGTTCCGATACCGTAACTGCACTAACCGGTACCGGTCGAACACAATTGGTACCGGTATTCTTTTTTTGTTTTCGGTATTTGGTACCTTCGGTTTTGGTATTTTCAATGGTACGGATACCAATTGGTACCGAACCAACAAATCAGTACGGTATTCGGTTAACACTTTTACCTATTTTTGGTATCGGTCTTTTTCGGTATGGTATCGGTTTGGTAACTATCGCATCACTAGCGATGCATGAGAAAGAAATGAAGCAAAAAAGAGAACGTGAAACACTTTGTATGAAAGTAGACTTGGCAAAATGGGCGGGTCGGGTCGGGTTAGGTGTCGGGTCAGGATGGGTTCGGGTCAGGACGGGTGCGGGTTAGGATGGGTTCAAGTAAGAAACGGGTCAGGATGGGTTCGGGTCAGAATGAGTTCGGGTCAGGATGGGTCGGGTCAGGACGGGTCAAATCCAAAAATATCAAAATTCTCAATTTTCCAACACAAACCATAAAAACATATAAACTACAAATAAAAGTTGTTTCAAATATTAATTCAACATTTAAAACCCCATGTAAACTAGTATCGTCTAAGAACAAACATGAGGCACAATCTTAACTCTTGATAACCACTTGTCCACTTCAAATATCTTCAAATCAAATCTATACCCATCTAAAATTCCATTGACAATACTATAATCAAGAAAATTAATGGAACCTAGAATAACAAAACCTAATATCAGCAAGCCAACAACCAAACTCTTCTAAAAATCAATTAACAAATTCCATTGATATACCCTTTTTGGCCAAAAATTGAAAGAGTACGATACAATCTTCAAACCAAAAATTAAAATCCTAAATCAAAAAGAAAAAAGATTATTAATCAAAAGTTTCTAGTAGAATTCTAAAAATTAAAACAAACACAGATCCAAAATCAAGATAAATACATTGCATTGACAGACCCTTTTTGGCATTTGAGTTCAGCTCAATCGTTTTCTTTATGCAAATCTGAGTTTTGAAGCCATGATCGTTGAATTCATGCTACCAATATCAGTCGTTTTAGAATCAAATCAGAAACATTCATGCTACCAATATCAGTCGTTTCATTGAAGAAAACACCAGAAAGAAGAAGATTAAACCCATAAGAAGAAATCAAAATCGGATAGAAGTCTGCAATCACATACCTATAGGCCTGAAATTGAACTCGAACTTGAAGCTTTGGACAAAAATCTAATGACGTTGTTTGTAGATATTGAAATTGATGAAGAAGAAACAAAGAAAAAAGAAGTGATTGGAATTAGCTTGCAAAAGAAGAAATACAGATATAGATATACCACCCATTTTGACCCGTGATATATTTTGTTGTGTCCATTTTGACCCGCTATTTTGTTCTCTTCACAATATTTAGCCCATCTAAACCCAGTAATAAATTATGTGTGGCCCAAAACAATCCATCATATTAAAAAAATCACCCATACCGGCCCAAAATTAGGCTTGTGGGTTCGTTTTGCCACGTATATATGAAAGTAACTGAATCTAAATTGGCTTTACTTGACTTACAACGAGAAACGTTGATTCGCGAAACGCTAGACCGGGACATGAGGATGTTCCTTAAATCATATGACAATGTTCCCGAGCCGATGTTGAAGAACGTCCTTGAATGCAAATACATGGTTGGGAGTTTGACTTGTACATTTATAGTTATAATATTTTAATATTTTTATTTTTAATGTAGTTTTTTATTTTAGTTTGTAATTTATTTATATTTATGAAGTAATTAAGATTTTTTAATGGTGGGGGTGTAGTCTAAGTTTTGATGTGGTGTGACATGACATAATTTGATTGTTAGGTATGTGGTGTGGTGTGGTATGATATGGACACTCTTCCCGCCTTTTAAGTTTTTTTAGCTCTTATTATGTTTTCCTAACCCGCGCGTTGCGCAATGAAATTCCACCATGATCCCAGAATATCAAAAAGCAAATGCAACAACACGCTATGCAAACATTATACGTGACGTGATAACATATAGATTAACAATCAACTAGATTAACAATTAACACGCGTTGTTAACCCATTAGTATGTTATAAAAATATCAACAAATATATATATATGTAGCTCTCATGACTTCGACAATATATTATCTTCTTTTTAACTTCTAACTATTTATTCATTAAATATATAAAAAGGGCAATTGCTGTCAAAAAAATAAAAAAATTACAATTATTTCACCTATAAGATTTCATATTAAAATTATAGCTTTTAATTAATCTTTTAAAGAATACATACACAGTCACACAGAGGTACACAAATCGGGTTGGAAGCTGATTATGGTTGGGTCAAATGAAGCAAAACCGGTATTTTTGAAACCGGTTCTGATTGAAACTAAGTTGGGTGAGTTCGGGTTTTACGCGGTTGAAAACAGTTTGACAATATAGGATCAAGAACCGAGCTCAACCCTGGGCTGTGTTGGATTGGAATCAGGTTGAAGTGAAACCGGTTCGAAAACATTGTCGGTTCGGATCACTGGTTTCGGTTTCTAAACCGATTCTTTTTATCTCTACAATCTACATACACTAGTTTCCTAAACTTCTCAGCTTAGGTGTTGAGCCCAAACTTGTTGCGATTGGCCCAAATGGGCAAGCTCAAATACTCATATGCTTAATATCTATCTTATCAGCGATCACACGTTACAACTCCGGCCAAACTGTAACACTCCGGCCACCGGAGAAGAAAGTCCAATGGCTAGAGTAGCTTCAAATCCCCTCGGCCTTCATAAATTCCGGCCATCTCATTTTCATCCGGCTGCAGGTTCTCCTCAACATTTCACAAATTCCTTCGTTCAATCTCCCAATAGAAAGCTCAGATACCAGAGATTGTACTGCCAAACTGAATCTAACACAACTGATTCCAACTTACAGGTTCTCTCTCTCTCTCTTTACAAACTTATGTTACTCCCTTCGTTTCAGATGAATTGTTCAAATTTCAAAGAAATTGCACGAAAACTCGCGTCCTACGATAGCAACCTATGCAACAAGTTTTTAATTTGACCGATAGTGCTTTTGAAATTGAACTTTAAGTGTGGCTCTCTAAGGAATTTGGAGATATTCACTGAATACTGTTATGGAAGAATGTTCATTGATTTCAAATTGCATCTACATCTTAGAATCAGATTGAACTGCAGGGAGGAGCTCATAGGTTAGCTTGAGTAGGTACAAAACACTATGTACGGAATTGGTTTAACTGTTTCAATTAGTTAGCAACTTAGCATACACAGTGAAGTGTTGGTTATGAACCCTAATTATTTGCAGGTTTTTTGGTTTTCGATTAGGCATTAAGTGGTCAAATATTTGGGTAAAGGAAGTTCTATCTCATTAATTCATTTAGAGATCCCTGTTTCGTGCTTATGATATGGAACAAACACTTAGCTAGATATAATCCATGTTCTAGGGATTCCTTGTTATATTATCATTTTGTGATTTTTGGCGAACACAGTTCTTTCGAATTAGTGGATTTACTTTGCTTATTGATACATTCAATGCAGAAAAACTTTGCAGTGGAATCTGGTTCTGATAAAGATATTAAGGCTGACGAAGTTACTAGTTCTCCAAGTGGTGAAGGATTTCCTGAACTACCCAACAAAAGCCTCAATCGGCGAATTGCGGTTGTTTCTGTTCTTGGAGCCGTTGGTCTCTTCTTATCAGGCAGGCTTGATTTTGGGGTTTCATTGAAGGACCTTTCTGCTGCAGCATTGCCTTATGAAGAGGTTACTTACCCTCACTAGCAATTGCTTTACTCTTTTTCACCAAAATTTTATTTGCTGATTTGCGCATATATGTAGCTTATAGCTTTATGTTGTAGTATTCATCATTCGGGTTTGAAAGCTAGCAATGGTGAGAATGGGAGGGAGGGAGGGAGATCTTGCGTCTCAAAAGTCCCTTTACAATGAAGAAGTTACAAACATATATGCACCGACTTTCTTAACTAACTACCTAACTAACAGGCATTCGTTAACTCAAAGAAACTTAACAACGTTCTCTGTAACAATATACAGGCCCTCCAACTTCTGCTAGTAGCATTCTAAGCCTTGTCTTTGTATTTCACTTAATATAAGTAAAGTCCCCCTCAAATTGAGATTGAGAAAAGGAAGGCATCCCAACTTGCCTAACAATGATCAACCAAAAAACCTTAGTGAACACATCAACTAATTGATTTGTAGTATGAACATATAATGGTTTCACCATGCCTTCCTTTACTTGATCTCAGAGATAGTGGTAGTCCACTTCAATATGCTTGGTGTGAGCATGAACCATTAAGAGGCTATGAACCATTAATGGTACCTCTTAACCATTCAGCATTAGGGTCACATCTTAACCATTAAGAGGCTATGAACCATTAAGAGGTAGCCTCTTAATGACCATTAAGAGGCAACCGAACAACCCCAAGGTTGATTATCATAATGTAACTTCAATATGCTAGATGTTCAATTCCAAGATCTTGGAGTAGGCTTAACAACCTCCTCACAGCAGGTAAGGGTTGTACTTTGTAGCCCTGTACTCAGCGTCTCAGCCTCTGTTGAGGATCTAGAAACAACAAACTGCCCAATCAGTCAATACCAAGAGGGTGGATCTTCTGGTCATTGGACAACTTGCCCAATCAGAATTACAATAGGCAGTTAAGTTTTAGAAGCATGTGCTAAAAGAATACCTTAATTAAAAGCACTAAGAAGATACCTCAATATATGCTTTACAACATACATCTGGACAGATTTAGGACGCTGCATAAAACAATTCTGAAGCTGAATAGCATAAGGATAAGATATCTGGTCACTGTTAGGAAAATCAACTTACCTATGTGTCTTCTACAGACCTCCAGATCATGTAAAGGCGTATCCATGTTAGCTTGCTTTTCAAGAGTACGATCCATGGGAAGTTTACGGGGCTCACTAATTTAGGGCACCAACTTCTTATAGTGAGTCCGTAAGTGTACCTCTTCTAAGATTCAAACAAATTACAAACCTGCCTCAGCTTTAGTTACTTCCAGTCCCAGAAAATAATGTTATTCGCCTAAATATTTTTTATGGAAGTGAGAACTTAGTTGCTCCTTTAGTTTATATTTTTGAGAAGAATCACTTCCTGTAATCAAAACCTGTGAGTTCACAGTTGTCTTTCTCTGTAAACAAAGAAAAATCTGCTTTAGGTCACTCAAATCCAAATGATAGCAAGGCAGTAGAAAATTTGAAAAACCATGGTCTTAGTGGCTGGTGCCTATTTAAACCATAAAGGAACTTTTTGAGCTAAAACACATGAAAGGACCGAGCAAAATTTTTTTCACATCTTGAACAGGCCCCTGACCAATATAATCCAAATGCATTTGTGTATACACTTCTTTAAGTAAACCACTATGTAAGAAAGCACTGGAAACATCCATTCATATTCCAAGCTTGCTTTGTTGTCACAGCTAACAGTGATTTAACTGTAACCATCCTTTCCTCCGTCTATCCCCTGTACCACTAAGCTGGCCTTCTTTCCTTTCACATATGCCTCAACTTTCAAGCTTGTTTTAAAGATTCGCTGACATCCTATAAGTTTCTTTCTGGGAGGTACTTGTAAGTTCCTAAGTGCCAATTTCCTCCATATCCTTTAATTCGTATTCATAGCATCACGGCACCTACTTTTTATAACTTTTTGGATCCTTTTGAGAAACAAGGGCACACAACTTGTTTTGAAATTGTAAGGACAACACGGGAGTAAGAACTTTAATTGCCACAGTGTGATCTTTAAGCCAAGAAGGGGTTTTTGACTTTTGATTCTGTTGAAGATCTTCTTACTGCATAGGAACATGATTAGCAGTGGGAACATAATAAGAAGAAAAATGAGACTGTGAGCACCAATTTTATTGGTGAAAACTCAATAGAGATGGCATAAAATTATTTGAAGACAACTGAATATCAAGTATCTTCCGAAGAAATAGACCATATGGAGTTATCAAGCACACTTGATGGAATCTATTTGTAAGATAAGTAGCAATAGTTACCCACTCACCTTAGAATCTTACAGGCAGTTGAGCATGTAATTTATATGATCTAGCAACTTCAGCTATATGTCTGTGTTTCCTCTTGTGAACCCTTCCATCTTATTGTGGTCTATCTGCATAAATAGTGTGTTCTATTCCTTGATTTGAAAAGAAACTCAAGTGCATTGTCAGAACTAACACATATTACTGTTGCATTAAACTGATCCTGTACAAACTTAAAAACACTTTTAAGTACAGAACATGCATCAGATTTGTGTACCAGTAAGTGCATCCAAGTGGCTCTATTGAAGTCTTCTACTGTAATCAGAAACTACCTTCATTTTACATTAGTTGGAGCATTATTATGAATCAACTGAAAAGTTGCAGTACATCACTTAATGGAAAAGGTAGTTTTGTAATCGTTTCCATATGGCATGTCATACAAGACGCATTAGTATCCTTTTCACTTGGAATAATAATACACGGAATATGTCTGATACTCTGATTTCAGAAATTGAATTGTGATCTAATCTATGGTGCCACAAGCTGTAAGAGCTTTAATACCCTTTATTCCGAATAGCTCACAGCTAAACCTGAAAACAAACTATTATCAAGACTACCAGAAACTATCATAATCTTGAGCTTTAGCGTCAATAGACTGCAACGGAACATTGGACAGCTGATAATAGCTTGATCTCCTTATACCCAACCCTTTCCTTGTTTTCAAAGTCCTGTATGAGTGGAACTGTAAAGGTTTTGTATATTGATTGTGTGTGTAAAGGGTTAAGTAGGGGATCTCTGTATAGATGTGGATATTATACATTATTACCTTTGAGACTTTGATAATTACAACATAATAGGTAGGTAGATAGGGAGGGAGGGAGGGCTGATATTTAGGAACTAAACATAACAATAAACCAAGTCTAAAATAGAATTAATGCGAATTGCAAAAACTAGAAACATGTAAAGAGAGTTTTGAGGATTTTCTCAATTGACATGAAGTATATAAAGTTGGTAAAGACTTGTTACAAACATATATGACCGACTTTCTTAACTTACAAACTAACGGGGTAGTAACTAACTTAAACAATCGTAACTGCTTTTTTCATATTTGCAATGTAAGTCCTCCAACTTTTGACAGTGACAATTTTAACCCTTGACTTAGTAATAAGTACTTTTTATTCTTGCATGCAGTATCATTTAATATCAATTAAATGTTGTAATATGGCCTTTTATTGATTTGAAGCATACGAGTGTGTTTGTGCTTATTTATTAATTATTATCGGTATTGCATTATGATTTTGTTTTCAATAGGCCCTTTCAAACGGGAAGCCTACAGTTGTGGAGTTTTATGCTGACTGGTGCGAGGTATGTCGTGAATTAGCTCCAGATGTTTACAAAGTTGAGCAACAGTACAAGTAAATCCTCTTTTCTTTTTCTCCTTATTAAATTCTCTTTAGGAAATAATTTATCTTATCTTAAATTAAAAGAATTTCAAGCTTATTAGTCCAATAACTTAACCAAATCCAGGGACCGAGTAAATTTTGTCATGCTTAATGTTGACAACACGAAGTGGGAACAAGAACTAGACGAGTTTGGTGTCGAGGGTATCCCACATTTTGCATTTTTAGATGGAAACGGTAACGAGGAAGGAAATGTTGTGGGAAAGCTTCCGAAAAAGTACTTTTTGGAAAATGTTGATGCACTCGCTTCAGGAAAACCCTCCATCCCACATGCCCGAGTTGTCGGTCAATATTCAAATGCCGAGGCCAGAAAAGTGCACCAAGTAACCGACCCAAGAAGTCACGGTTAAACAATCCAAAATGTGTAATGTAATGTAATGAATAATAATTACTTGTATCAAACATCCAGACCACACAAAAATGTAATGAAATCACATTTTCTTCACCTAACAACATTGCCTAACAAGCTGTTAGTTGAGGGTGAACTCTGCTCACTTAACCACATATCCTGCACTGAAACTGGTGAACTATCTTTATCATCTTCTGTTATCTTTAAACAATCAGGTACCACATGAGGAACACCCAACCGCCGGCTTCCAATCGCCACCGCTCTTTTTACTATGGTCCCGCCCATTGATTTCTCACTGCCGTTATATGGCGATGAAGAAATTGAGGACGACGACATGGTCACATTATCGTCCATTGTGCTCCATCCACTTAGTCTAATCTGTTCCAGTTCATCTGCTACTTCTGTCATTGATGGTCTCATGTCTCTATGAAACGCCAAACATCGAAACGCAAGCTCAGCCACTTTGTGAATAGACGAAAGTGTCCATGCATCTCCATTTGGCTCCAAAAACGGGTCGATTATATCATCCACACAACCTTTCCCGATTCTGTCTATAGCAAGAGCAGCCAAGTTTATTTCAGTATGATGGCGGGAAAAATCAACCACCTTTAAAGCAGTGATTATCTCTACGAGAACTACCCCGAAGCTATAAACGTCACTTTTATCAGAAAGATGAAAGTTTTGATGGTATTGCGGGTCCACATAACCCGGTGTCCCTTGTGGGGCGGTTGATATGTGTGAGTCGTCTAACATCCCAAGTCTAGAAAGACCAAAATCTGCAACCTTTGAGTTAAAGTTATAATCTAGAAGTATATTACTTGATTTGATATCTCTATGATATATAGGAGGGTTCATGGAGTGAAGATGAGCAATAGCTTGTGCAGTTTCGGTTGCAATCGTTAGTCTAACGGTCCACGGAAGACCTTTCCCTCTTTCTCTTTGTAGATGCTGAGAAAGCGTTCCATTTGGCATGAACTCATAAACGAGAATCTGTTCGCCTTTTTCAATGCAATAGCCCAAAAGGCGAACAAGGTTCGAGTGGTTAACAGTAGATATAAGTTTGATCTCATTCATTACTTGATTATTTCCGTTTCCATCAGGGTCTCGGTTTCTTATTTTCTTAACGGCTACCCACTCGTTGCTGCTTAGTTTACCAGCATAAACCGTGCCATATGCTCCTACGCCTAACCTTTGTTTCTCGGAGAAAGAGTTTGTGGCCCTCTCGATTGCTTTGTAATGGTAACACGGGACATTGAAGCTACCTGTAGCTTCTGATAACTGTCGTTTCGCGAGTTGTTGGTTTCTCAAAGCAGCTCGTTTTCTAAGACAGTAACAAATGAGTGCTATTGTTGTCATCAAAGCAGCTCCAGCAATGATTCCTCCGATAAGCACACCTACTCTCGTTGTTCCACCGCATTTGCCCGACATGTACCTTGAAGCGCCACAGTTTTCGACTGTTACAAAACACAAATAATATGATTTCAGAGTGTTTGGGTTGTTTCTATATTTAAAATAAAAACTTTAACATATAGGAGAGTAAAAAGAACCATGCTTAGCTTGCATAAACTTGTGTTTGGATTGTTTAAAACGAAGCTTAAGCTTAAGTTTGACTTGTTTAAAGCTTCCTATAAGAAGCTGTTTGTCTCATTCGTATTGGTTTCAGCTTGTTTATTATATATTAATTATTTTTTTTATATTACGTGTTCAAACTGGACTAAAAAAAGAGGAATTTAATAGTTCTCTCTTCACATCTACGTAATACGTTCTATAATTATATATAACATAATACATATTATTTAGTTTTTTTTATTATCAGTAACCCTATTATTATGTTATACATATATTTATTATATAAAATGTATAGTATTATACATTTATACTTATACAAATGATAGGTCTATTTAGACTCGGGAATCTAGTTGTTATCGGTATATAAAACTTGGACTCGGACTCATTAAACGAGCTTTGGTCAAGTATGTTTAAAACTCGTCTCGTTTTAAGCTTTTCATAAGTTGATTTCAACTAGTTCACAAGGGATTTAGCTCAGTCTATGCTATTAATTACTTAAAGCTTGAAAATCAAGGAAAAGCATCACGGGAAGTTACTTAGAACCCACAAGTGAAAGATTTATTTAAGTTCTAATTATACAAGTATTAATTAATACAAGAGTAGCACTAACATGGGTGGAGACACATGATTGACGAAGATAGATATTCCATTAATATTGTCTAATAATAATAAGCCCCACATATTCATTCCACAACGGCCAACAATGACTTGGTCAAAGTCAAAAGTCAGTTAGTTAAGCTATCAAAAGCCAAATTAAAAACCGATGGAGATGGTGAACTAGCTACCTTTTTTATATCAATTCATTCCAATATGACGACTTGTATCCTTTGACCAAATCACGCCTTCAAATAAAGTCGACCGATTATAATAAATTAATAATACGACTTTATTCAGGAATTAGTTGAGTTTTTAGTTTTTTACTGTCACAGTTTCTGACTTTTTGTGGATTAGGTATCCATATATAATATGGCATTTTTTTTTGTAAAATACTTCTTAATTTATTCTCCATATGCACCTAAAATAAGGTTGATTCTTAGCTTTTTATTTATTTATTATAATAATTTCGTATATTAAGGGCCCATATGTTGGTTACATATGGAAGTGACAAACAATGAGCTTAGTTCATAAAAATGCTTATTTTTAGTGTATTTACGCGTTAGAAATGCTTTATTAATTATTCGTATATAATACATAAAATCATTTTTATTAGTTACTTTTATCTTCGTGTTTCATTAGAAATGCTCTTAACATTTGTTGGGTATCTATTTTTGTAATTGGATATTTTAATTTTAATAGTAGAATAACATACTCTCAATCAAAGATTATGATTAAATTTTACAAATTTACAATAATTTTAAAAGTATAGTAGGTATATAACAGAAATAAGTGTTTGCCGGTTAAAAAATCTATTTACTTTCACATATTCATTTTACTTTTACATATATATATATATATATATATATATATATATATATATATATATATATATATATATATATATATATATATATATATATATATATATATATATATATATTTAGTTCTCTTAGAAGGTTATCATGTTCGTATCATTATATGTGAACATATAGTTGATACGCAACGAAAACACATCATATATTTTTCTCTAGTACGCAACCTTATCACTATAATTTGTTTAAAAGACATGTTTAAAAACGAATAACATCAATAACGTAACGTTAACTATATTCTCTCAGTTGCTCTGGTACCGGTAGTAAAAATTCCCCATTCCTAGGTTCAAAACTAACTAACAACTCTTGTTTTTTTACTTTAACAACCCTTTCCCCAAGTTAAAACACCCAAACATGATAATAATAATAATAATAATAATTATAACAAGCTAATAATCGGAAAAACTAACCTCTCCGGCAACCATCACCGTCGACAAACCCATCTCCGGCGAACCCTTCATCGCAATAACACCGATACCCCAGCCTCCGATTCAAAAACGTAACATTCCGGCAAGATGCATTCCGATCACACCTGCAATCCCCACCAGCCCACCACCCCAACTCCAGCGACTGAAACTCCAACGACACCGGAACGTTCGTCGAACTGCTGCCGTTCACATCAACTGTCACCGACGAAAACAGTATCTGACACCGAGCTTCTTCCAATTTCCTCAAGTTAATAAACTCATCTCGATCTGGGTTATCCTCAGAATAACAATTCATTGTAGTATTAACCCTTGAATCACACTGCTGTAAGTTGAAATGGTTCTGAACTCGAGCTGTAGACACCACACAATCGTTCAACGTTGAGCTGCAGTTTTCTAACAGCAATCCGTTTCGTGAGCTGAGAAGGAAGTTTGAGCTGTTGAATGCTCCGATTGCGTTGTATCGGCGGTCGCATTTCGCCGGAAAGTAGATTAATATGTGGTCTCTTGTTATGTTCTGAACGGTGTATTCTCCGATTTGGGGTTCTCCGGTGAGTGTGCAATTCAGGCGAATTTCACACCCGTCGGAGAATCCAAAGGGGTAAGGAACCGATTTCACATGGTTTCCGTTTCTGCAAACGCGTGTGCAGTTTGATTGAGCGGATGTTGGTGATGGGGTTATGATTGTTATGATCACGGAGAAGATGAAGAGATGGGGGATCATGTTTGGGTGTTTTGAAAAATTGAATCTTTGATGAAGTGAAATTGAGAGAGAGAAAAGGTTTGACTTTGATGGGACATTAAAGGGGTGTAGTTGATGCTGTTGAGAAGTTCATGGTGTGTTCATAAATGCTGAAGAAACAGAGAGATATGAATATATGATGATTTCTGCCATGAATGTTGATATTAACTGCTGCTCCGATGTATTCAAAGTGGAAGAGAGAGAGATGAATATATGCAATTAAGGGGTTTTGACTTTGATGATATACGAATTGAAGTCAAAATTAATACAGAGACTCCATTGAAGAGCTCCGGCACGGCGGAGAGAGAACTCCGGTGAGATTTTCCGGCGACGGTTTATTGTTTGTGTTGTGAAAAATGGAATGTGGGAGAGATCGAATAATAATAAATGATATGATATGTGAAGTTGGGTGAGCGGGGGTTTGTGAGAAATTACTGTTTTGCCCTTTTGGGATTTTAAATTAAAAGTTGACTTAGAAAGTTAATGATAATGGAAAGTTATTTATTTTATTAACAATTTATGTAATACGCGTTTTAAAGATATGTTAAGAATATTTAGTTAACTTATTAAAGATCTTTTCCACCTAATTTATTTTTTGCCTTTTTTTCTTTTTTTTTTCTATTTTTTTGGCAAGTTATCGATCATCCAATTATAGTAATCGAACACAACCATTTGACCAAATAACAAAACGTGTAAATTTAAAGAACTCACGGTTGCGAGTATAGTCAACCGCGTAGTTCATCCGTCATCCTTTAAAAAATACCTCCTCGTTTTAGTAATCGAACGCAAGCATTCAACGTAATCAACAAAACATGCAAACTTTACGGTTGCTAGTACGGCCAATCATTGTTCAACCATAATCTCTAGATGAATTTAAAGAATCAATTAAACCGAAAGAAAAAGATTTTAAAAAAACAAACCACTAACTAGTCGTTTAAAAAAAAACCAACCAGCACCCGACATGCAGGTGTTGGCATTGTTCCATTCATTTCCGGACATTAAATATGGTTTATTACACCAAAATGATATTTATGATTTGCTCAAATAGTTTATAAATTTATTTGATTTAAACAAAATGGTAAGTAATATTCTTTGATAGGTGTGTATTATTAAAAGCAATGCAAGAGAAGGTTCTTGGGGATAAGTTTGATAGAAATCCAAGGTAGGAAGAGATGAAAATCAAGTGTCTAAGAGAAGATCCTTAACGTATTAAGCAATGTTTTCTTTTGGGTATAAGTTTGTAAAATAATAATAATAATCATTTATAATTGTTCTAATTATAATAATCAGGTTTTAAAATTGTTCTAATTAGATCATTTATAAATTTTTTTTTCCAATCAAGTAGGTGTTTAAATGAGTTGAACAAATATGAGCAAACCATAATGAAAGAACATGAACACTTATATGAACGTATATTATTGTTTGTGATTATTCATTAAAAAAATTAATGTGTTTGTGTTAATTTGTCTAATATTCTAAATGAAAAATTCATAGATATTAACAAACACAAACTAACATTACCAATTAAAATATATGTGATCACATTAATTAAAGTTATCACTAATAGGCTAGAATGAGATGCTAAAGTCTTATATGAAATTAAATGTTTAAATTTTAGTCTGTGGGCTTTGTGGAAATTATAATTGCTAAATATTAGTCTGTGGGCTAAACAAAGGGGTTTAAATAAGAAAATCAAATTGATTTCCAATTATTAATAATAAATAAATTTAAATAAATTTTTTCGAACAACAAAACGGATTTAATTTACTGTCTTGAAACGATGAGAGAACATTCTACTGCCAACGATGGAGGAAAAAAATTGATTGCGAACATAATCGAATGAACATAAACATAAATAAAGGAACATAAATGAACCAAAATGAAGAAATGTTCACGAACGTAAGTGAACAAATGGGAGGGCATCTTTCATGTCCGATTGTTTAATTAAATGTATGAAAACTTGTGTTGTTCGTTCGATTTATTAAATAAACAAACATAGATGGACTTTTCATCAAACGGTTCATTTAACGTTTGATTTGTTTACAGGCTTACAAACAACTCTTGCCCCGCCATTTGCTTAGAGCTTCTTGTAAAAATGAAAGATTTATATCACTAGGTTATGCGCGTATATCATAGATGGTCTCTAGCGCAATGAAACTATTCTAAATCAGAGATATCACAATAAGAGATGACGAGAGAGGGATATTTATCATGTAGTATTCAAAGTAAATACCCATATAGGTTATGAGAGATGGTCACTGTCAAGTTCAAGGCAAAGATGTAAGGCCCTATCAATGAGATTTTGAAAGGATTATCACTATCCTATTAATAAGATATTGGATTGATAATCACTGTTTATTTAGTGAGATGTTTAAAGGTGATCACTACCTTACTAGTAAAGTAAGATGTAAATGTTTTCACTAGATTACTTGATGAGAAGTTAAATAGAGAGATAAACTTTTAATTGATAAAGAAGAGTGGGTGTAAGATGGGTTAGTTAATATTCATCTTAACACTAAAATGTTTGTGGTTTGTTTTAATCACTCTTATTTTTTTGCAAGATCATCAAAAGAATTTTACAAAAAATATTTTATAAACTTGCAAAGATTTCAAAAAACGTCACTAAGTTTTAAGATAACTTATTTATTGCCCCTCTAGTATCTAACAAGCACAAAACTTTTTCACTTTTTTATGTCAAATTTATCAATCATAATTACACCTAATCTTGCACTTACAAGAATTCAACCTCACACTACTTTCATAAATGGCATCATTAATATCACAAGATTACAAGACCATGGGTACTTTATCACTTATTACCATCACAAAACTCCTCCTTAAGTTCTATCACTTACACCACGTCATAATCTAATAGATAAAGTGTATCTTGAATTCTCATTTTTTTTAAAAGACAAAAAGAAAAACATTACACCTCTCTTCTAAACACCTCGACGTCTAGGGATAATTTTTTTCCAAAGGGCACACTCATAATAATCAAACTGTTCTTAAGCTTTAAAGAGCGACATCATTACACCAATCCAACACACCTTAGTACCATTGTATTAAAGACCTTTTGGTACATTTGGGGATAATTTATCTAAGGTTTATTGATCGATTTGGAAGAAAATTATAAGCAATTTCTTGATGTTTTAAAATTTAGAGTTCTAATGATTTATAAATTCGATATTACCATAAAATTTAGATTGTATAATACCCCTCTCATTTGACTAGAGTAATTTTTAATTTTGTTGTTAATAGGAAATAATGAAATTGTTTCTTAGGGTAAGAAATTAAGCTTGTGAGGTTGCTACCAATTCAACTTTCTTTCTTGAACGACATGTACTGCATTAAACTAGCAAAAAGCTATGTTACAACACCAAACAAGAAAATGGAGTAACAATTACATATTGCATATTAAAACAGAAAACACACCATTGCTCCTAGTTTATGGCCATTTTGAGGTAATAGTCTTTGATTCACAAGAAAGAGAGGGATTTAATCACACTGATCGAATAATCCACCGTAGTCTGCTTGCTTTCATGGACCATATCATTTCTTGACTTCCAAATTATCAAACAAGAGACCATGATAATTGCTTGCAACACCTTCTTTCTCTCTTCACTACATGTTGTGGATAAGTGGATGGTCATCAAGTCATGGAAAGAAAATGCATAAATTGGAGGAATCTTTAACCATTATCCAATGACACCCCAAATAATATTTACAATATTGCATGAGATGAACACATGATCAACAGATTTTGGGCATTCACCACATAGGGGACGCATGATCGAAGGGACGTTTATGCCCTTCTAGACAACGCAATCAATGTAAGAATCTTGCTCATCAAAGCTCTCCACATTAAAGTATTGACTTTGGTCAAAACAACAGTATTCCATTGTAGAATTGGGTCAAGAAAAGGCTCCATATCCATGTTGCTATCAATCTTGGAACAAATAATGCTTGAATGAAGCTTCAATTGGCTATTTGGATTCTTGTGACATACTCATTTATCACTAGACCTTCCATTGTGATTGGAAATCGTAAAGGAAGCAAGTCAATTCAACATAGTTATCCAATTCGAGTAACTTACCTGAAGAGTTTTGGTTATGGTGCCATCTCCACTTTCATGTAATCTGGTCTGAGGTAACTTTGAAACACTTTTCCACCATAATATTTCTCTTTTATTTCAAGTTAAATAGGTGATGAAATAAGTCATAAAGTGGGTAGTCACTTATTCATTATCTGGCCAGAACTTAGTACGATTTACCATAACCAATAACAAGCCTGATGGAGTCCAACAAGTTGATATTGTAAGCGAGAGGAATGGTGCTGACCTTTGCGATTGCTTTTCAAGGACCTGAGATACTGTATTTAACAGGTAAACCTTAAAGGACCGAAGAAGGATTTTTATGAACTGCGTTGATGACATTTTGCCATTAATAATTTTGCTCAACCTTATACCGCCAATGCTATTTGGCTTGATTTATTTGCTTTTAGGATTCAATTCCAAAGGCCCCAAATTCTTTAGAAGAAGTAACTTTTGACTATTTGACCTAATGAATTTTCCTAACATCATTGTAGGCCCCCCACAGGAATTTTTTTTTATTTTTTTAAGATCATTTAAAACCTTTTTTTGGCAAAAAATAAAGAGAAAAAATTAAAGGGGGTAAGCAAGCAAGGGTCGATTTGATTAAAGTAACTCTTTCACTCATAGATAATATTTTCGTTTTCCAGATACTAGCTTGTTTTTAAAAGCTTCCGTCATAGGTTTTTAGAATTTTATTAAGTTCATATTTTCACCAAGTGGGATGCCCAAGTACTTAAAAGGAAGTGAAATCTATTTACAATAGTCACCACGTCTTAATTAACACCCAGACCATTTAACCTGCTTTTGTTAAGATTCAATTTGAGGGTGGAACAAAGATGAAAACATCTGAGTATTCAAAAAATATATTTTTTTTTACATTTGAGTCTGGCCAGTGACCAATAATTAGCACATCATCAGTAAAAAATAATAACTGAGACAAGATCAAGGCATGACTATGCAAAACAATAGCATGGAAAATACCATATGTACAACTTTTTGATATGAGAGCGAAAAGTCCCTTGGGGTCAAGGGGTCACCAATTGTTGGAATGAGAATGATGAATGAGGACCCGACAATCCCCATTTATTTTACTTGAACTTTTTATGATTTCTAGTATAAAAAAATTATCAAGTCAAGAAAAAATTATAATACCTCAATTAGCATATTGGTAGCCAATTGGAAGCCTTTTTATAATCTATTTATAAATGTGGCTTTCAAAGATAAATCACAAATATGGTGTTGGTGGGTTTGGTTAAAGATTTGGCCTTTGAGACTGTTGACTTGGGTTTAAAGTCGTGACATTGCCATCTATGTTTTGATCTGCGAAATCAAGTTGTCGTCACTTCATATAATTTTTTATTTACATAACCATGAAAACTTCACTGTCATTGTCACAATATTTGTAAAGAACTCGCCCTTAGCACAATAGGTGGAGGTGGTCTAGGGGATGGGGATATACAATCTCACAACTCTAAAACGAAAACCCTTCCAAAGAAAAAACCAAAAACAAATCAAACAGAAACAACAACTCTCCATACCAGTTCCCTAGGTATAGAGTCATGTTGGTAGTTTGCATGGCTTTTCGCTTGGGGGCACTACTTTCCAAGGAGCCAAGAAAGAATACGTAGAGTCTTTTAGTTAAACGCCCCCTTAACTCTGATCATAGCCGTCTTGTTTGTAGCCGATAAATTTCACGCAATGCTCCGGGCAGGGGGAAAGACTCCTACCTAGCCCCTTATCGATCGGAGAATGCTAGCTCTTAAAGCTACAACTTCTATGATTATTTAAGATATTTTTCGTTTGAACTTTTTTATGTGTTTTTTCTTATGTTAGATGTCAACTTCCTTCTGTCATGTGCGCTCTCTCACTCTCTCACTATCATGTCTTAAAAAAATTGAAACAAAACGAAATTCACAAACGAGCCGTATCACGCATGCTTGATTTCTAATTGATCAACAATCACCAACCACATAATAACAACGCGTAAACTTACACCTCTCACTTGATTTATTTAGAACTGACATATAAAACCTCTAATAACTATATAAGAATAAAAAGAGGTATCATATTAGGACATCAAAATATATCAGTTATTATCATCTCACATTAACCCTAATGGATCTACTTCACATGTATTCGATCTATGTGTTCTTAAGATACACTATTGACAAAGTTCTAATTGACATTACCTAATAAAAGTTAGCTTTGCTTATTACAATTCATCGAATTATTACTTTTTAGGCTTCTTTAATAAATTAATCAATCACATTAAAAATAATTTTGTTTTGATAAACGTAATTAAGGCAAAATTTAGGAGAAAGAAGCTCTTGAGATAAAATACTAAAATGGATATGAAAGTTTATCTAGCTACGAATGTGAAAGTTCTATATCTAGCTGACATGTCCTGATGCATATATACTTTTACACTTTGATTAATAACTTTTGAACTAACACGTTACCTTAATGTTAAGTATAAAAATGATATACATTGCAATTTTTGTCAATAATCTTTACCTTAAACTTCAATTTATACGAATGTGAGATACTAGTATGTAAATATGGATTTTTCAAAGCAAAAGTTATTCACTAAAGGGGCCCAGGGCAACCGTGATCACCGCTATTTTCATGTAACAGTTTCGTTTAACTACACTTTCCTTTCAAAAAGGTAACCATGACCCTTAAAGTTATCAAATAATATATGAAAACCGAAAGGAAAAGTCGCGTATGTGTCATATGTCATCTAACATTAAGGCTGGTATAACAGATCAGACACGACAGATAAGACACAATCACGATAAGTGTTGACTTGAACACGAAGCGATAACTAATCGTGTCATTTTTTTCAGACACGAACACGAACCTGCTTAGAAACAAATTACCCAATAAGACATTTTAAAAGACATGGTAAAAATCATATTTAGTGAAACAAAAATTGAATGAAGTCCATCAAAGTCCTGAATAATACACAATCTTTAACATGATAATCCTTAACGTATTTGAAACAAAAGTTCATAAAAATTATATTTTAACCGATAACATAGTTTAAAGAAGTAACAGGCGGAGCATGAAGAGGCCACAAGCGGAGGACGTAGACTCGGTTAGCGGTACTATGGTAATTGTATACCATTGAAGCGGCTGGACAAATGTTCATAAGTTTTTTTAATTGAACGTGAACAATAATGACATATATTATAAATAAATAAATAAATAAATAGATAGATAGATAGATAGATAGATAGATAAATATATATATATATATATATATATATATATATATATATATATATATATATATATATATATATATATTAATAAATTAAAAATATAAGTAGGTTTAAACATATGCGTTAACAGGTGTTTGATCTTTTAAGATACGATTTTTATCGTGTTTTAATGTGTCGACATATTAATGACACGAAAGCTGCTAAGCTCAAACAAAAACTTGTTAACTTCATGTCGTGTCGTGTTAACATGTTCATGTCAAAAATTGTCGGTCCTATCTAACATATAACCTTGTTGTTTAAAAAAAACACTTTTGTTATCAATGTTGGCACCGATCAAATTAAAGAATAGAACAAACTCTTAGATAAAATAATTCAACAGGTCATATAAAGTAACCAACTAACTATATTCTTTTTTCATAACCATGATAACTCATTACTGAAAAAGTTACATAATTAGTTAAATATAGTAGTTTGCAATGGACATATGGTGTTCAAGACGTTATGCCAGAAAATTAGTGAAGTAATATTCTAACTTGCAATCTCTAATATAATAAAAAGAGATTAAACCATTATTACTCTGACATTCTTAAAACTTCAAATATATTTTTGAAGATTCTTATCGAATACAAATGAATATACTTAGATCATTTAAAGGTGTTTCTTTTTCATCACATACATAGCAACGTAACACAGCTTTCACATGCAAAGAATGAAAGGAAATTAATTAGCATTCTTGGATTAATCATGGTACCAATCACTCATGGATCTTTAGAAAAAAACCAAAATAATCCAACCAAAAGTATATTGTCTTGACATATAGTTTTCTTTATTGTTAGTCATAAAGTTTGTTTTGTAATGTGGAAATTCTGCCCAAAAGTTGGTATTATTATTACCATGTTTACCCTTAAGACACGTTCAATAGGGAACATACATGCTAGATGTTTCTATGTTGAAAAAGACAAGACTTGTTCATGATTTGAAGTAGTTGCGTCTCAAACATGAAATCTTACAACACAAACTTACAAACTGATAACATCTAATTAATGATAAGAATCTTGATATTAATCATCAAAATCTATTTGAACGTTTACGACTAAAAATTTGTTAAGTTGTACTATGACTTACCAGAGAATTGTATAAACACATATATTTATTTTTTTAACCGTGATACATTAGGTAACCACATATTCACTTTCTTTTCTCTCTCATTACATATGTTTAGCATTACATCCAAGTGTTTATATGAGTATTATGTTTTTTTTATTTAAAATTTAAAGAACTACACAGATGTTCTCTGTGGTTTGAGCTAAATAACAAGTTTAAGTACTAAGTAAAAAAAGTAACAAGTTTAAATACTAGCTATTAATTTTGTAATAAGTTTGAATACACATTTACCCTTGGTACGTAAACTTGTTTAAAAAAATCACTACACAAGCCTGTTTATTATCAAAACTTGTTACTTTGTCCAAATTAATCACATTGACCATCTTTGTAATTATCTCTTAAATTTATTATATAAATTACCGATTCCTTTTATTTTTGAAAATTAATAAAAAGATTTTACGAAGATGCCAGAATAAACCCTAGTTTCAAGAGCAAACTATTTAGAACAAAATATGCAAAAAGAAAAAAAAGACCATGATAGTAACTTACTGACTTCGTCAAAACAGCTGCAATATTCGTTTTATTCTAGTCAGTGCGTGTTGGCAACACAATAGAATAGCAACAAAATATATATTATTAGTTAAGGAAGGTGATCGCTCATAGATTTTTCAAGTAAAATACGTGTACTTCTAGAAACCCAACGTAAGTCGATAACTAGTCACTAGTTATCTAAACTCCAACTAATATAATCAACAATATATGTAGTTTACCTATTTTGTAAAGATAATATACTTAATTCTTAGAAATTGTAGGTAAAAAGCTAGTGTAAGAAGATGGTTTCTTATTATTAATTTTGTAAAGAAAAATAACCAATTCCTTGTTTCCAAGAAGGAATATTGGTTGTAGCTTCATTTTTTATGTTACTTACTTTCTAGAACTATATATTTTCTTGATCTTTTAAGATTAATAAACATAAATTTTACATCAACTTACGTAAATTAGTACATAACTAGTGGGGTCATTCAAACGCTCCGCCATCATGTTCAAAACGTAGATATGTCAGTAGTGTTAATACTTATGTCATTTGGGTTTGACTATTTGTAAATTATTAATTACCTTGTGAAAAAAATTCATGGGATAATTACATATATATCTCTTTCTTCATCTTTAAAGTTACATATTTTTAAAATATAAATTTTTAATGTATAAATACAATACTATTTAAGTATGATTCGGATAAATATGTAATTTTATAAGTTTGGATAGGGATATAAGCAATGCCCCAAAAATTTAATAGTGAAATATAAAGCAAAAATTAAGTAATCCTCAAAAAACATTTAAAATTTAAAAAAACAAAATTTTTGTTTCTCGCAAAAAAGAAAAATAACGTGAAAAAAGAAACCACAAACTTTTAAATTAACTCGTTTCTCGCATCTCTGTTATATTAAAATAATTTTGAAATAAGTAAACTTTATGTTTAAATATCTATAATATTAATCTAATTCGAATAATTTATTAAAGCATACTACATTATAATATTTCACTTATATCTAATCTTAATATATAATTTTATAATTATTAATTTTTATTACTTCTTATTTATAATTTTTTAATTATTTATTACTTTTTTTTACCAGTGTCTAATGAATGTAACAGACAAAATATTTAGAAAAACTAATAATTTAACATGTTAATAGGTTTCTAGTCAAGTTAACAAAAGGTAACGTTGCCGTAACAAAGGGTAATGTTTACATCAACACTAACTTTTTTTAAAAACATTTATCTCTTAAGTAAATAAGTTGGAAAAAAAACAAAATGAATCATTTGCTGGTTTGGCTCAATGGTCAAGCCTTCCTATATTGCAATGTTCCCGGGTTCGATTCTCCCTCCTTTTTATCTTTTTTTTTTTAATTTACTTTTTGCTATCCAAGCACACGCACACACCACATGTATTTTTATAATTAGTTATTACTTTAATCTTTTTTATAATTTTAATATTTGTATATTAATCTATACTAATAAAGTTTTACACTTGTTGACACATGTCATTACCAC
Organism: Flaveria ramosissima; assembly: GCA_025215565.1. NCBI lineage: Eukaryota > Viridiplantae > Streptophyta > Magnoliopsida > Asterales > Asteraceae > Flaveria > Flaveria ramosissima. The sequence goes on from CM046037.1 coordinate 12,355,402, forward strand.
ATTCACTCTCTCATTTATTTTCCCGCCTAAACTAATTATTTCATTTAAAAAAATCAAATAACTAATTTCTAATTTTTTCTCTTTCTCTCTCTATATTATAAATATAAGTTCTTATTAAATCAATAATATTAAAAGACATATTTCATTAAATAAAAACTAAATACTTTGATTAAAAAATACACGTTTTCAAAAACAAAATTTTCTAAAACTATGATTTTTTCTAAAACAACGAGACTTTTTATAATAATGAAATTATTTTAAAATCATTCTTTTATATATAAAATAATTTTACAAAACAAACCCGAAGTCTTTAAACAACAAAATATAGATAATGAATGAAATTTTTATCAAAATAATAATTTTTTTAATAAAAGTTTTAGAAATAATATAAATATTTTATCAATTAATCAAGATAACTCCTTATACGTAATTTCAATTATATCTTATATCAAAATAATGTTTTACAGTTCTTTATTATTAATTAATAACTATTTAATATTTTTTAATTCAATCCGTGTAATACACGGGGTTGTACCCTAGTTTGATATATTCTTTGTCTTTTTTTACTTTAAATACAATTCGTGTTCCTTAACCCTTGTTTTTTTACAACAATGTGATTACCATTGAGCCATATTTATTTTTAGCTACGTTTTAATATTAATGTTACTAGCTTTAATAAACTGGCGTATTATATGAGTTCAATAAAATAATATATTAAATAAAATAAAATTTTATTAATTATAAAACGATATTTTAAAATATAAGATTTAAATTACGTATGAGTAAAAATTTTAAGTAATAAAAAATGATATCAAATTTTTACAAAGTTTTGTATGAGAGAACCATCAATATGTACATGAGTTTAAAATTTTAATTAACTGACCTAACCTGACAATTATAAAAAAGTAAAATATTGACTGATCTCGTATCGAGCAATTGTAAATGACAAAAAATGTAAAATATGAGAGTGTAAGTAAAAATTACATGGAAATTTACTAAAGAAAAAGCCTCATAGAAAGATGGGTCCGTGATGCATTTTGGTACTAATTATAACCCATAATCATGCACGTATTTAGTTGAGTTTACTATTAAACTTACGCTTACATGATAATACAACTAATCATGAACAATGCAAAAATCAACTAAAAGAACCTTCTAAATTCACACTAAAATGGCTACTTTATATGTTAATAGACTTGATTAAAGAGTTCTACTTAAATAAAAAATAATATAATAAAACTAGATAAAAAAACAGAAAAGAAAAGTTATCTTATAACCACTTATGAAATAAAATAAAATATTTCTAACAAAATAAGAACACATGTCAAAAATTAGGTAAAAACATCTTGAATTTTTAAAATAAATGATTTTGTTCATGGTAACAAATAAAATTAGAAAAGGAGACAACAATGAAATAAAAGACAATTAAAAATATAAATGTCTAATTTAAATAATTTTTTTAATAGTATTTTATTTTAATTTCTAAAAGCAATTCTTTATTTTTACTAATAGCAGTTTCTATAGAAAAAAACATATAAAAACATATAATTGGTGTGCCTTTAAGTGGTATTATACAATCTTAAAGTAAACATTTATCTTAAAATTATGACTTATTTTGTCTTTAAAAAATTAAAGATTTGATAAGAAGATAATTTAAAAATTAACCAATAGAGTTTGCTAGGAGTAAAAGAAAGAGATATATGATTTTTTAGTTTAAAATGGAAGGATTTAATTTATATCTTGTTAATTTTGGATGGAATTATATTTGAAAACAAAATGTGTGTTTAAAAAAATTAATACAAAAATAGTAGATTAAATTCTTTGAACGGGAGAAAAATTTATTGTTAACGCTGTGTTCCCGAGTCTTATTTAAGGAGAGAAATGGAAGGAAATGAATGGAAAGTGAAAAATAGTTGTGTTCCCGAGTTTTTTTAAAGAGGGAAATGAAAGGAAACAAAAAAAACTTTGTGTTCCCGAGTTTTTTAAAGGAAAGAAATGGAAAGAAACGAAAGGAAAAATTTCAATAATTTTCCCTTCTAACTTTCCTTCCAAAACGGAAGGAAATGGAAAGAAAAGAAATTAAACACATAAATTTCTTAATTTCTTTTCATTTCATTCAAACTCTGGAACACGAAAATTTAAAATGTCTTTTCTTTTCTTTCTATTTCTTTTATCTCCTTAATTTCCTTTCTCTTCATTTATTTTCTCTCGTTAATTTCCTTTCACTTCTTTTCTTTTCTTTTCTTTCGTTTATTAATATCGGGAACACAACGTAAATGTCAAGATGTCATGTGTCATTAGATGAGTCTAAAAAGTGATATCTGACAGTTCTAATTACCCTTTTATTAGAATAGTAGGATACAAAACCGAGCCGCCCCAACTCTATATCTTGCTTATTCAATTTTTATAACCGACTATACTGTTATAGTATGTTATTTCTATCTACTTTTTAGTATTCAGAATTAAATAATCGTAACTTCATATACGCTTCTCTTTACGTACGTACCGGTCCACGTGAATATCCTCACCCGCAACATGTGGCTGCCACACCTAGTTACACACAATTTTATAACTATCTTATTATGTGTTAGATAAATAGATTGTAGTTTATAAAAGTAATCATTGTTAAATTATGATAAAGTTGCATGTGTTGTGATTAAAAAAGCAAATTTTACGTTATGGCATGGTCTTTTGAGTTGTTGATGCAGCCTTCCACTACCTTTCAGTTGTCCCCAATTTAACACCTGCGTTTTGACCACAAATTTAAACCTTCCACCGTCCATATGCGATGCACCCAAACCACTTTTCTATGATTTAAACCAAAAGCGAAAATAAGAACGTGATAAACATAGTCAATTTTCAAAAGAATAAACAGTAAATGTAGCTTTACACAAAGTTATTCGTGAGACCAATTCTCCACACATGCAAGAACATAACCGATAAATCATAAATCAGAGGCTGCTCAATCTAGTTTAAGGGATCAAGTGAAATTTTACGTTGGGTCCTTTTTATAAAGATTTTGATAATTTTTTCTTTTTTTTTTTTGTAAATCTATCAATTGTCATCCACGCCGGTGAATGGGAAGAAAAATTAAACTTGTATATTTTTTTTCAAAAAATATGTAATCCTCAAAATGATAGAGGGAAGAAAGCGGTAGCAAAAAATGTGGTGTATAATATAATAATAATACATTCTCATGTCTGTGCTATTTATTTTCTAAATGTTTCTCGACCTATTTCCATCCCTTTGTTTTTTCTCTTAATCTACTATTTTCTTTTTTTATTTATTTTTAGTTTCTTTTATCAGCTACACCTAAGCAAGACGGGTTTTAGCCACTAGGCCTCAACCCCCACCCTTCTCTCTACTATTTACAGTTACTTTGTGCTACTTGATGCTTAGAAAATTATCTCAACCTTCATGTAAGATCGATGTAACTGAGTATGTATGGTTGTTACAACAAAGCATTCTCATTTCATATTGCTTAGAATGAAGTTTCATTAGTGTGGGGGTTAAAGCCAATGTCTGCAAGTATAAGGGCTATTTCTGTAACTTGTTTTGTTTTGTTTGTATTTGTACTTTTAACAGGAGTTAAAGGGGGTAATATGTCAAGTTGTATAAACTTGTTAACGGTTGTTAACGGTCCAATTTTGGGGATAAATAGAGTATTAGGGCTCATTCATAGAGGGACTTTTTCTTTGTAATCGTATTCGATTCTTTCAATACAATCATTCAAGAACTTCTTATTGTTTGTCAATCTTGTGTAATTCCAATTAGTTTACAACAATTAGATTAAGGCTTCGTAACCCAAGCCCTTGCAACTAACTAAGAATGCATTCTTTCAAAACTGTTTTTTTTTCTTTTTATCTTGAAGTTAATGTATGATCTTTTTTATGGAAAAAAAGAGTTTTCTGGGGCCACACACAATCGGTAAAGCGAGACCCCATATAAGAGATACACATTTCAAGTGTGCTTTTTTATATAGTTACAATATGAAAATGATCATATGATTAAAGTTAATATATATGTAATCACTTGTCGCATAGAGAATGACCATATGTCTGAAATTCCATTATAAATCTTTACAGAAAATAATTGCTTTATTGATTTTTCTAGACGTATGTAAATGTACATTCATGAATATTTTGCGTAAGAAAAAAATGAAGATAATAAAAGTCCATTGATAGAAACTTAAAATATAAACTAAAACTAAATTTACATAAATGTCACTTGATGTATTAAAAAAAGATAAATATTTAAAAAAGAGTTAGATCAAAAATTAACTTGTTACATATAATAATATGCATGATCCGTTGACACCACTTACAAGAGATTAATTATATAATGAACTAATGATAATATAAAATTAATTACATAATTAAAGTACTTAAAATGGAGAGCCATTAAATTGACTTGAAATTAAGTGGAAATGTGCCAACACAACACAGTTTGGTTGTTGCTCACTTTAGGATTTAACGTATGTTAGTTGGGTTGGGCAACCTTTTCTCTAGATTAGGAATTGGTTTGGTATCGAAATTGCAAATCCAACGCTAGATATATAAACATGTAAGTGTATTTAGATATAAACATGTAAGTGTCTATAGAAAAATAAATTAAGCTAACTTATTTCATAATTCAATTATTTTTGTGTTTGGATTTATAAAAATAACGTTTGGACTAGAACTATAGACTTATAGTGTTGCAAGTGTTATAGAATACTAAGTTAAGTGTTATGGTATATTAATTTATGTGAATGTGAATTAGCTTTATTACTATAAAATAATCACGTGATTAGCTATCTAATGAACAATAATGTGTATGGTATATATCTTTTATATGAAGAATCATCATTAATATTTGTTTAAAACAAATGTTTTCTATTCAAGTCCATGCAATCTTCATTTAAAATAAACGTGGTGTTGTTTTCCTTTTGATAATTAACAATGAATGCCATAATAACAACGTTATCTTTTTATTTATAGTAAAAGTATTACTTATCTTTTTTTAATAGAAAGAAAAAAAATATAGGGACAGTCTGTGATATGTTTAGATCCTAGATATCATACATTACAGATTTGGTAATTATTGTTGTAAAATCAATGTAATATGTTTAGCCCTTAATTTGTAATTTTTTTAGAGTAAATTACATAAAATGACCTTTATCTTTATAACTAATTTCATTACCAATCTTTATCTTTAATAATTATACTGGACAACCTTTGTGTATATGGTTTGTTTTATCTTTGACCCTCTAGTCTATCAGCCATTAATTTGTATCATTAAGTTAGGTCACGTGGTCATCATATGAGTAGACATTTAAAAGAACATCCAGGCAACACTATCCAAAGATGAATCGATGTATATTAGGAAAATATGATCGGTAAAACGTTGAGACCAACAAGTAAAACCTCAACAATTTTATATATTTTTAACATCACCCTTTTCAAAAGTGGTTCTATAAAAATTTACTCTTTCATATGTTTTAAATATCAATAAAAAAACTTAATACATAGATATCAAAATGCCAACTACATAAAGCTACTCGTCGGTCTCAACGTTTTACCGATCATATTTTGTTAATACATCGATTCGTTTTTGGATTGTACGTGTTGTCTGGATGTTTTTTACACGTCTACTCATGTGATAACTATGTGACTTAATTTAACGATACAACGGTTAGGATTTAAGTGTTGCACACTAGTAAATAAACCTCATTCCATTAATATCTTGTTTCATAAAATGGAACAATGTATCGATAGATTTCCTTGAGTCTCTAGTTTTGAAACCAATAGGCTTTAATATTGTGATAAATGATTTTTGTTACATTGAAACAGTCAAAACAGAATGCACTAAACGGATTAATGCATATATCTTAATATGGTCTATAACAGTTACAATGTCACAAATGAAAAATATGCATAAACAATTAACTCAACGTCGGAACAAAACCCGATTTTAGCGAGTCCAATGATTTTGATGTATGTGATAACCCTGATTTTGAGTTTTTTTTTTTTTTATATTTGAACTAATATTATGTTTAATTGGAAAACGTAATAGTATTTTAGGTTAGGATGACTCGAATTGTTTTATAAATAAAATAAATCTTAATTGCTCAACCCAACCCCCTTAATCCATTGTGTATGTGTGTAGGTATGTAAATCCCCACAACTACTTTCAAATTTTAGGAACATATTTACAAACTAATAAAAATATTCAAATATTTTTAAAACAACTACGTTAGCCTAAAAATTTGCATCAAAATTCTTCTTTCTATTTCCCATTTCCCCCTCCATATACCCAAATACTACAATCAACAAGTTAATAATGATTTAATAAAATGGTAAACAAAATTACTAGAAAATTCTTATCACATACTTAAACTAACAAACTTTTTAAATTTCTACCTAACGTACAACCTTGAAAATTTTGTAATATAAACCCCCTTCTCTTTCTTATCCACCCCAACATTACAGAAGCCACCATAACATGCCAACATTACATAAGCCATCATAACCTTAATCATTCCGCTATTGGCAATGTAAACCTTTACTGGTCTCGTAAGTTTTCTAACTTAATTCCATTGTTCTTACTCCTAACCTCTTCAACATTCTCTTGTTAGTGAAAAACTTTATTATTATTGGACTCTATTCTTAATCATTGGACTCGCCAACTCAGACCTTGATTATGGTATTGATCTTCTAACCATTCATTTTTGATATCTCACTAAAACTACATGTTTTACAATACTTAGGCACAATTGATATCATACACATGCTTCCACACAAAAACAAAAAGAAAGAAAAAAAATCAAAAAAAAAAAAAACTTAATTCTAGAGAATATCATGAATCACATATTCCAAAAAATATCTCCCTAAAATACATGATTTACAATACTTAGGCACATTTGATATCATATACAAGCTTCATCACAATGCATACTTATTTCTTAGAGAATGTGAATCACATATACTGAAAAATATCACACGACATGTTCAAAACGCACACATACAAGTTAAAACTACGAAAACCAACAAACTACGCCTAAATAAATCACAATTACTAAAATTATACCATAAACTCCCAAAAATAATCAAACCCCTATTTTTACAGTAAGTTAACTAAAATAATGAATTTTAGTAAAGAATCACGTAAATATGATTCATGGTTAAACCAAATACTATCATTTTAAATCCACAAAACTTACAAAACTAACTCCAAATTAGATTTTCTTTTTTTCAGATGTCTATTTAAAAATGTGAAAAATGTAATAATTTTGTGGTTTGAGAAAATATGTGATTAGTAATCTTAGAAAATGTAAATATGTAAAATTTGATTAGGTATTTCATTTATTTTTTGATGGTTTGCAATCAAAATCTACGTTCCGCAAAACTAAGACCATTTTTGCGATTATATTGATCGTTGTCGTAAAATTTTGCGACCAGTTTGATTTTGGTCTCAAAAGGTAATCAAATTGCACTTGTTCAACCGCAAATGCATGAATGTGTAGTGGGATACCTTGTCGTAGTATGTCTTGTTATAAAAGATCTTAAATTGACTTCAATCTCGTCCCGACAACTGACTGTGCACGAAGTCTCTTTCTAACCTTTTGGTTTTATGATCTATTAGATTGTGTTGTGCATGAATAAATTCAACCGAATTCATACATGATGAAGTCATAAATCATGTTATATCCTAGACTTTTCATTATACACTCGGTTATAGCCTTAGAGGTTGTTTGACAGCATCTGAATCAACATCTTAATGGTTCAACACTTAATGGTTCAGACTGTTTGTTTCACGAGCAAATGTCTGAATTGTTCGGACATTTGCCTCTGAATGGTTAAGCATTATACTAATGCTGAATGGTTAAGTATTATACTAATGCTGAATGGTTAAGACACTACTAGAAAACTATACTTTTTGCAACAGTTTTTTGCGACAAAAGCATTTCGGTCGCAAATACAAACAAGGTTGCGACACATTTGCAACAAAGTGGAAAAGCCCGTAATTAGCAATTAGTTTGCGACAGATTTGTAACAATCAAAAAAGTTGTCGCAAATTTGTCACAAAGAATAAGCGGGAAATAAAATTCTTATCCCTAATTGTGACAAATTTGAGACAAAATGGAGGGAAAACGCGGAAACCTAAATATTGTCACAAACTTGTCGCAAGTTGCGACATATTTGTGACAAATAGTATTATTAATCATCAAAATATAGCTTTATAATGTTTTTTATAATATTAGTAATCATAAATAAGTATCAATCTTTTATAATGTTATTAATAATAAAAATATAGATTTATAAGTTTTTTTTAATAATATTCACAGTATTAAACTCAAATATTGTTTTGTTTTGATAATATTAACAATAATGAAATAAAATTAATTTTTTTAAATATGAGTTTTTTATAATAGTAATTGGCACTAATAAAAATAATTATTTTTTTTTCATTTAAGTTTTGTTTTACTATTATTTATATTATTTTAATGTGTGTTTATGTGATTGAATTTGTATATGTATGTATATTGTGGAAGATTGATGTTAGGCAATAAGATAAAATAAGATCAATTAGGGTATACGAGTCAATGATGAGCAAATTAAAGAAACTAAAACCAATATTACTCGATAATCATTAATTAGGATCAACTATGGTTATCAGTTTTAATATTAGTTAAAGATTGCAAACATTGGTCTATTAGAGGTAACTGAAGTCATGTAGCTAATATTATCAAGCATAAAGTTAATGTTAGTCAATTATGGTCTATTAGTACTTATTTATGTATGTATGTGTATTTGTAAATGAATGTAGGTGTGTATGTATGTGGATTTATGATTGTGTATATGTAGATGTGTATCAGATACACACTGTGAAGTGTATCTGTGCATACATAGTCTGTGTATGTGTATATGTATGCATAATATATATATATATATATATATATATATATATATATATATATATATATATATATATATATATATATATATATATATATATATATATATATATATATATATATATATATATATATAAGAACATTCACAGTAGGTTACTTATTTTTTATATGAGTGTGTCACTTATATTATTGGGGATGGTTGTGAGTGGTTGTGAGTGAACAGGAGAAAAATATTATGGGGATTGTACCGTGATTTCTCGTATTTGGAGAAACATGGTATAACCCTATAATTTTTTGATATTTTTAAAAGTGGTTGTGAGCAGAGGAGAAAGAAAAGATAATGATAACTATATAAAAAGTATTATTTAATTAAAAGAGAGAGTAAAAAATAATGTTTTTAATGTATATATGGGGATGAGGACGAGGATGCTAGTGTGAATGCTCTAACATGACAATTACTTTTGAGTATTACCATATCATTCATATATATATATATATATATATATATATATATATATATATTGTGTTTTAAAATTTACGCATATGTTTAACATCAAAAAAATAAAGCCGAAAAAATGACGTTTAAAACGCGAAAAACGATAAATAAAATCTATTTGTTGGAAAAATGTCGCAAAATTGCGACAAAATTACGACAAAAGTTTCAAGTTGCCGCAAATTTGTCATAAATTGCAACAAGTTCAACTTGTCGCAAATATTTTGTTTTTACTTTTTAAAATGTTTAGTACTTTTTATGAAAAAAAACTCTTTCAATTTGTCTCTCGTTCACTAATCACCATTTACAAGTTCAACAAGGGTTTTCAAGAACCGTCGTCTCCGTCATCTCTTCGGATAACCGCGCCATCGTCTCCTTTCATCGATCGAAATCTTGCGCCGTCTCCTCAGGGAACTAAGCTGAAGGTTGTATAGTCGATCCGTGTGTCAAAAAGCCGTGATATTTGGGGCGAATCAAGAAACACAGGTAAGGATCAGATGGCTAAGTTTAGGGTTCTTGCTATCTTCACTAAATTCCCCCTTCATCTCTTTGTTTTACCTTTGAGTTTAATATATGCTTTGGGTATCTATTGTTTGGTTGTTAGAATTTCTATGGCCTTATCGATTATTAATGGTGTTGGTTTTGCTTATGTTGTACTTTTGTGGCTTCATGTTTGAGAAGAGTTTCATTAATAAGTATGAAATTTTGTATCTTAACTTTCAGCAACATAAGTATCCTTAGAGTTTTAGTGAACATCTTTGATAACACAATCTGAATGTGTGATTTATGTATGTTTTGTTTTTGCAACTTGAAATTGTTTACCTAATTCTCCTTACCAAATGTTCCATGTTGAACATTCTAACCATCATATCTAAACCATTTAATAGAAAAATTACAAAGTAATTGCAAAGAGATTTCATAGACTTTTCGTTAGTTTAATAGGTGTTGCTGGTGCTTTATTCTACCTTTCTGCTTAGGTGAACAAGGATTTCAATCACAATTAGCTTGAGTCTTGATTATTTGAACTAAAGACAGTTGTTTGCTTCTTTGACTATTGTAGTGGGAGAAGAAACTCGAAGCTATGTCCCTGGTTGTTGGAACTCTAGTTGCTTAAACAGGTTTGTGTGCATATGAATAGTTAGTTGTTTGAATTGAGAATATAATATGCTTGAGATTGCTAATTGTGTGTCTAAATTGGTGAGTTATGTGTTCGATGCGATTTCAAAAAGGGTTCTACAATACTAATTACTGATTCTTTGGTCTTGCCATGTATGTTTTTTTATGGTCTTGCCATGTATGTTTCTTTACTGGACTAGTTATAATATAAATGTAACTCGTAAAAAAGGAAAGCTAGCATTGGTTAAACATTATATTAAACATTTGTTATTACTTATATGTTTACGTGTTAAACATTTTTATTACTAGTATGTTTATGTGTTAGTTTTATTATATAATTTTTAACCATTATGGTTTTTTAGTTATAGATCTCGAAAAATGTCTTTTAATCGAGAATGGATGTATACGATGAGAACCACTAGCAATGGTGTTTTCAATCCAAAATTTCAACAAATTGTCTCTTCTTTCTTGGATTTTGCATACGCCAATGCAACTAATATTAGAAGCAAGACTATCAAAGGGATGGAGGTCCTTGAAATTAGATGTCCGTGTGCAAAATGCAAAAATCGTTATTATGAGACGAGAGACTCTATTGAGTATCACCTATATAACAAAGGATTCATGAAGAATTATCTGATATGGGATAGGCATGGTGAATCATTTTCAACACAAGATACGGGTCAAGGCTTAAACCCCGGACCGTCTCAACATATGAGTCATCACATAGAGCGTATAATTCCTGAAGAAGCTGATGAAGATCTTGGTGAATTTACCGGATATGATCAAATGATTATGGAAAGCATGCATCAAAATCAACATCCTTATTTTCAGCAGGGACCACAACCCGCAAATCAAACAGCCCATGCATACTATACTATGTTAGAACAAGCCAACAAGCCTTTGTGGGACGGGTCTAAAAATTCAAGCACACTCTCCACCACCACCAGATTATTACACTGGAAATTAGATTGTAATGTTTCTGACTCGACTTTTGATAAATTACTTTCAATATACAAAGACAGTCTACCTGATGGCGATACTCTACCTAGAAACTATTACGAGACCAAGAAGATGTTAAAGCCATTAGAGTTGCCCTCACAACAAATTCATGTATGCAAAAACCATTGCATGTTATATTATGGACAATTTTCTGAGGATGATTGTTGTATAGTGTGCAAAGAAAATAGATACAAGGAAAAAGGGAACAAGGTGCCCGAGTTAGTGATGAACTACATGCCTATTGGACCAAGACTTCAAAGATTGTATTATTCTAAGAAAACGGCTGAGCATATGAGTTGGCATGCGGTTCATCATAGGCAAACAGAAAAAATGTGCCATCCTAGTGAAGGTCGGGCCTGGAACTATTTTAACTCGGTTTTTCCTGATTTTGCACAAGAGACACGCAATGTTCGCATTGGGCTATGTACCGATGGGTTCAGTCCAAATAATTCAAATGGGATCCCATATTCATGTTGGCCGGTGTTTATTACAGTTTACAACCTACCTCCTTGGCTTGCTTTAAAAAAAGAATACATACAAATGCCGTTGCTCATTCCTGGTCCAAAGAATCCCGGACATAATTTGGATGTTTTTTTACAACCTTTAATGGATGAGTTGAAATTGTTGTTCACGGATGGCATTGAAACTTATGATGCCTATCGAACAAACAACTTTCAAATGAAGGTTGTATTATTATGGACAATCAGTGACTTTCCTGCTTATGCAATGTTGTCCGGATGGAGCACACATGGTAAGCTAGCCTGCCCGTATTGTGGGGATAAATCAGGATCTTTCCAGCTTCAATTTGGAGGGAAGCCGTGTTGGTTTGACTGTCATAGACAACATCTTCCGGCCAAACATAGTTTCCGAAAGGATAAGATTAATTTCAGGAAAAACATAACAGTGAGGGAAGTAAAATCAATTCCAGCGCCAACCGGAGATGAAATATGGCGGACCATCCAACATTTTGACACTGTTTACCAAGGTCATCCTTTTGGTAGTTCAAAATATAAGAAACCACCTGGTTTTGGTATCACACATAATTGGGTGAAGAGAAGCATCTTTTGGGAGCTTCCGTATTGGAGGAAATTGTTGATCCGACACAACCTTGACGTGATGCATATTGAGAAGAATGTATTTGACAATCTCTTTCACATAATTATGGGCACTCCTAAGTCTAAAGACAATATGAAAGCAAGACATGATGTTGAGCTTTATTGTGATCGGCCTCTTCTCAACCCCATCCATGTTAACAACGGGAAGGTAACCACAAATAGGGGAGATTACACTCTGAAAAAGAATGAGCTTAAACAAGTTAGTTCATGGTTAAAAAAAACTTAAATTTCCAGATGGGTATGCGGCAAACATAGGGAATTGTGTGAACATTAAAGATAATAGTTTTTATAATTTTAAAAGCCATGATTGTCATGTGTTTATGCAACGTTTGCTTCCAATTGCTATCAAAGGGTTTGTTTCAAATGAAACATATGAGGCTGTTACAGAGTTGTGCATGTTCTTTCGAGTCTTATGCTCGAAAACACTACATCTAGATGATTTGTATGACATGAAATGCACTATTGTTCAAACCATTTGCAAGTTGGAGAGAATATTCCCCCCTGGTTTCTTTGATTCTATGGAACACCTCATCATACATCTAGCTTATGAAGCTTTGCTTGGTGGTCCGGTTCAATACAGATGGATGTATCAATACGAGAGGTAACCACACTAATTTTAATCTTTGATTCTATGTATCAATATTCCTTTCCTCATTCATAACACATTTTTTATAACTTCTAAATGTAGGAAGTTAGGTTTGATAAAAAGAAGGATTAGAAACAAAGCAAAGATTGAGGGTTCAATCACCAAGGAACACCTAGCGAATGAACTTGCTACCTACTGCTCTCTATACTTTGACCCGACCATTGAGACAAGTCATAACCGGGAACCTCGAAACTTTGCACCCCTACATTCTATTTCTTCAAGCAGAGACTCTCAACTAAGCGTGTTTGTTTGTCCATCGAGAAGATTGCATGAAAAGAATGGAAAGAGAACATTCATGACAGATAAAGACCTTCACAAAGCGCACACCTATGTTCTATTAAACTGTGAAGAAGTAACTGATTATGTAAAACAATTCAATGTAGAGGCGCCACAGTTGTACCCGAATGAGTTGCAGTCAAATCTTAGAGATAAATACTTTGCTCAATGGTTTCAACACCGTGTAAGTAAACGAATTAAATTATAATGATTATTATTAGTGTATAATTAACCAACACAATGTGTGGGTGTTCTTGAATATAGGTAATGATGGAATCAGTTGATGGAAGTGCTAAACATCTAGAAGTTTTAGCAAGGAAACCATCTAATCACGTCAAATCTCACAAAGGATACTATATAAATGGTTATAAGTTCCACACACGGGCACATGCTAAGGGACTTGTGACTAATAACTATGGTGTATGCGTGAGAGGGGAGACGTATAACGCCGAAGAGTCTGACTACTACGGCTTAATTGATGAGATACTAGAGCTCGAGTACTATGGTTGTTCAAGTCTTGTAGTCTTCAAGTGTACTTGGTTTGATAATAATCGTGGCGTAGTATTTAACAAAAATAAGTTGGTTGATGTCAAACCCAAGACCCGGCTTACAACTGATGATCCGTTTATCTTGGCATCCCAAGCTGAACAAGTTTTTTATACATCATACCCTGCAAAGAAAAGTGGTATCAAAGATCTATGGGCGGTTGTTAAGACAAAACCCCGACACATATATGAAGTTGCGAACGATGTAAACAACGAAGCACATGGGGTCTTTCAGATTGATGAACGGTTTGATTTACCAGATATTGTAACAAATAGTGAACGTGTGTGCCTAGTTACAGAAGACCAAACGATAGATGATGATGGTGAACAATCTGAAGATGAACAATTTGAAGAGAATGAACTAGAAGACGAAGAAGATACATTTACTGACGAAGAAGATACATTTGCTAATGATGAAATTATTTATATAGACCACTCTTCAGATTAAGACAAACTTGTTTGGTTTTTTACATTTTAAATTATTTGTGATTATCAAACGGTATGTTTATATTATTTGATCTATTATCATATGACTTATTACATCTTATATTATCTACATAATCATGCTTGTTTTATTAAATGCAGGTGCGTTATGTCAGGTACTCGTGGTCGTGTCCCACCTTCTCGTGGGGCTTCACCATCTAGTCATGGTCGTGGGCGTCATTTAGAGACTAGTCCCCGGTTAAGCGGGACGTTAGGTCGCGGATACGGTGGCAGTACTAGTCGTGCAGGTGATGGTGATGTTATGGCTGATATGGATGGGGTATATCGACGTATGGAGGAATCTGAGGGATATAATAGATCCCAATCTATGGGACATGAGGATTTTGATGATGAGCATGACGTAGACACGCCTTCTCGCCCCTCCCACGGTGGCTCGAATACAGATTTTACGAACCATCATACCTCTCAAAGGCTTCCTATCAGACGGGTTGGGAAGAAGTATGTATGTTTAAAATTAAAATTTATATCGTTAATTTATTTTATAATATACTCATTTTTATATAATAATGTAGGTTTGCTAATGGTAAGGCTCATAGGGCGATCACAAAAATACTAGAACAACATCTTGAGGGGCCTTGGCCACGTTACTCACTTGTCCCTAAAGAAGTAAAGAATATTATGTTTGAGAAATACAAGGTAACATATAAAAAATTATTTTTCTTGTTATATATTATTAAGTTGCAAGATAATTATCAAAATTTCATTTCAAAGAATTCAACTTATATCATCCTTCTTTAAGGAAATTTGTGGATGGGATCGAGCTGACGACTTTATCATTAAGGAAGGATTCAACAATGCGGCATCTGATCTATATCGAGGCATCATTTATAGATCAAAAGCAGAATCTAGAGATTTAGCGAAGAAAGCCGGCCATTTTATACCACCTAATAAATTTAACTACACCATCATGCGTGAATTTCCACCCCGTTTATGGCACAGTGACTTATGGGTTCCATTATGTGAGGTAAGTAAGTTAAGATATTATTACTTTTTTGGTTATAATCTATTTTAGTTATGTTATCATAATAATATTTTTTACGTTTTGTAGTATTTTAGCACTACTGATTTTGCTAAAGCATCAGAAAGAGGGACTAAGAATAGGAATAGCGCTGATAGCTCTGGTGTTACGTCAAGGCACACCGGCGGATCCATGGGATATGACGAGCATCGTATTCGCATGGTAATCTAATTATTTTTACAAAGTATGGTAATTGTGTACTTTTACTATTAACATATATTTTACACTTAAATTTTTTTATATCGTAGGAAAAGAAATTGGGTCGGCCAATTGCAATGAGCGAATTGTTCCTAGAAACGCACTTGGATAAAGAGTCAAAGAAACTATATCGGGCTGGACAATTTGATGAGAACCCGGAAGGGATGCGGTTTTGCACCGGTCGATCGAATGAAATTTATGTGGGTTATCATTATTATTATTATTATTATTATTATTATTATTATTATTATTATTATTATTATTATTATTATTATTATTATTATTATTATTATTATTATTATTATTATTATTATTATTATATAATTTTTGTATCTACTTTTATTATATTAATAATCATATTGTTTTGACAAATTGTAGGACACATATTGTAGAAAGATGGTTGAGAAACATGGCACTGACACAAGTCAACATCCATTGGGTGATGTTGATTGTTGGCGTGATAGTACGGGAGAGGGCAGAGAGTTATATGGGATAGGATCATCAGATCCTTACTTCGTCGTGACCGGGACACCGTCTACATCTTCCATGTCCGGACTAACACAAGCTGCACTTCAACAATCACAGGAGGAGGTAATTTACTTAACAACCTTAATTGTTATATTTAGCCCTGAATGTGTTAGGTTCTCATATTTTACAAGTTTGTAGGATGCTTTAGGTTATAGTGTTGATATATGAATTGTTCATCATTATTTTTAATGAAGTCTTTTTTTGATTTTAGTTTGTTTATCACTTGTAATTAAACACAATTTTTATTTCATAGTATAGTGAACTATGCTTATATGATACTTTGAAGATGAAACAAGATTATAATAATCATATGTAGGAGCATATAAACTATAGTTTAGATATACGATTAACGGTTACCTTCTTTGGCTCAACTTATTATGTGTTGTGTGTACGTGTAGTTCCGACAACAAATGCGAGATGAGATGCAACAACAAGTTGATGAGATGAGAAGAAACATGCAAGAGGAGATGCAACAACAAATGCGAGAGGAGATGCGACAACAAATGGCCTCTTTTTTTAAACAATTTAGTAGTAATCCCGGAAATCATTCACCATAGTTTAGTTTAACTTAGTTATTGTATTGTTCTTGGATTATGTAAACAATATTTGTATTTGAATTTAGATTGTGGTTGAATGGTTTATTTGAATTGTATTAATTTTCATCAGGTTTAAAAAACTGGATTTTTTCATATTTTAAATTTAATTTTTTTGTTAATAGCATGTTTTGTCGCAAATTTGTTGCAAAGTAAATAAATAGATACTGTCGCAACTTTGTCGCAAAAATAAAAATAAAAGTAATATTTAATCATGTTTGTCGCAAATTTGTCATTAATATTTGTTGGTATCCTGTTGCAAAAAACTTGTCGCATTTCATGGAAAGTTGTCGCAAAACCATGTCAGAAGATTGTAGGTGACCTGTCGCAAAACAGTTGTCGTAAACCTGTCATAATAACTGTCAGAAAGTTGTCGCAAAATTTTTGCAACAAGGGTTTTTGCGACAAACTATTTTATGACGTAAACTTGTCGCAAAACAGGTTTTGTGACAAATTTGCAACAACCTTGTCTGTCGTTTTTTTTGTTTTTTTCTAGTAGTGAGAGGTCTAATGCTGAATGGTTAAAACCTCTTATCTGAATTGGTCAGGCATTTACGTTTGAATAGTTAAGTGATACACTAGCTCTTAATGGTTCAGACCTCTTAATGGTTCAGCACTTAATGGTTCAGACCTCTTATTAGTTCATCACTTAACCATTTAGAAATTGCCAAACAACCCCTTAGTCAAGGTAGCAACACCGCCACAACTACTAGAAAAAGGTGATATTGATTTCACCCATGATATCTTTTATGCCAAGTTTCATAACCACTCAACATATTTATCAGCTATAACTAATGCCACAAGGAGTTCAACCCTTAATCCTCACATGGGGTGTTGTTGCAAACTCCTACTAAGGTGAGGAAAATCAGAATACTCTACAGATCGAGAACATGCACTTCACGCCTTCTAATTGATATTTATTATGATTTTCTATGCTACAATTGGTTATTCTAGTTTATAATCAAACTATTAACTTTAATCATATTTTTACAACGAATAAATATAATTGTATACATAATAATTGGAATTTCCCATTCTTTAATAATAATTACATATTTTTAAAATAATGCATATAATACCTATAAATTAGTATTCACTATTAGTTATTTTGGCTGGTGAACAGTAACTAGCCGCATGTCACCTATGTCAGTTGTTTCTTATCCTCTCTTTTTTAAACGCCTTTGCGATACCTTCATTATCGCCCTAACTCCTTGTTGCAGGTCCATTCCACCGAATTGAACCCCTTTTTTTCTCTAATTGCCATGGTGATTACCCTCACCTAGTCACGGTTTCTCACTATAGGTTCCTTCCATCCAACTATTGTCAGCGTCTGCCTTTCGACATTCAATGTGTTTCTGTAGGTTTCTTTGTTTGCTTTTGTACACCAGCTTTGTTTCTGCAAGTTTCTTCTCTAGAAATTGACTTTTCTTTGGTTGTTGTTTACTTTCTTGGCCTGTTAGCATATACCTAATCATTAGGGTTTTCCTTCATTTATCTCAACACACTTACAATAGGTTTAAATTTAAGGAAGCATGAAAGTTTTCTACTTAGTATTACTGTATTAGTCCTCTTAGCCTGCTAGCATATACATAATCCTACGAATTTTTGTTCATTTTACTCTCCAACACTCGACAATAGGTTTAAATTGTAGGTTTTTTGTTTGTTGGTTCAGCTTATTTAAATACTACTTCCATCATGTTCACCAACTCCATAGTTTGTCTTAATGTAAGCTTTGTATGCACTTATATTTGCCTTATTGTATGCAAGATGAGGTAAAATAACTACAAAGTCATCTGATTGATGTGAGTGAAAGAAATGGGCGTTCAAATAGTTTAAGTTCAGTTGTAAGCCATTCACTTTCACTTGACTTCTAGTTCCAACCCGTGTTATTTTTATCATAGATTTTAGAATTATTTTTTGTGGCTGGTCTTATAAGCTAATTTTTTTTTTATCAATCATTAAACTTATATAGCAGAAGAGTGCGGATTTGAGGGACAAAACACAGCAATGAATTACGTTATTGTGACCCACTATAAGATAAACATTAGAAATTAAGTGGAGAATCTTATCTTTAAGATTTATTTAGTTAACAAGGACTAGAAGAGGGTTCTTTGGGCTGTGGACGGAAAGCTACTACAACAAGATGCTACAGTAATGTTAGTGCTGTTAAACATTGTTTGTTACTGATTTGATTTTGTTTGCCAACAAATTATTATTGTATGCTACTAATTTGATGTTGTTTAGTGCCAACATACAGGCTAACGAGGCTGTTAAAATAAGCTAAACATTAGCTAAGTTCAAACATTTGTGCATCCTTAACAAGTCATATAAGAGCATTCACAGTGGAATCTCTAAAAATATGTGAGTGTGTTTGACATATTATATAGAATGATTTTCAGTGGTTGTGAATGAAAGAGAAAGAAAATATTATTATTGATTGTTATATTTGAATAATTACTGTTCAATACCTATAAATTTTTTAATATTTTTAAAAATGGTTGAGAGTAGAGGAAAGAGTAAAAAATAATAATCTATAGATATTAATAAAAGAAGATTTCTTTTGCCACATGTCATATTTTAAACCACCTTTTTGACACTTGTCATTTCTTAAACATTCTCACTTTATTTTACTTTCAAAAGGGTATTAAAGTAATTTAAATACTCAAACAATTTCTCTCTCTTCATAAAAATTAATTTGGTCAATTAATATATTTTTCTCTCTCATCTATATTTTTTTAAAATCAAACTATGTTTTTAAAGTTAATTTTTATTAAGAAAATTAAAATTCATATATTTTCTAAAACATTGAATAAGTCCTTTTATAAAGTAATTATAAAAAATATAGAATTTTCTAAAAGTAGTTTTATTAAAACAACAAGAATAATTAGAAACTTGAGTTTTTAATAAACAAGATTTTTATAAACAATAAATTTGTATAATAAAATCTTAAAATAAATATTTAAAAATGAAACTATTTAGATAACAGATTTATAAATAGTATAATTGTTTTATCTCTTGAACAAGTACGTATATATAATTTTACATATCTTATATTAAAATATCGTACTGTAACTTTTCGTTTTTATTATTAACTATAATCCGTTTAACTAGACTATCTATTTATCTATATATCTATCTGTCTATAATCTATATATTATTTATTTACTTGAAATAGCTATTCATATGCAATTAAAATCATATTTTATCTTCAAACATGGTTTTATAATTCATAAATTTTTATTACTAATTATTTATTATTTTATTTATTCAACCCGTGTAATACACGAGATACTAACCTAGTAAAAATATAAAAAGAATTATTTAATTGAAAAAGAAAGATAAGATATAATGATTTTTAGTGTAATTATATGAATAACCATAAGGAATTCATTGTGAATGCTTTAAATACTAATTTTAAAGAGACTTTGGAATTTAGAAGGTGCTAGAAACAATGCTATGGAATAGTAATAATCCTTGGGTCGAGAACAATAGAAACACAAGCACATAACATATGAAAATTCATTTGATTCAGCTGCTCATTATATTGTTTACATATCTTAAATTTTAAAGCATAAATTCTACAAATATTTTTAATACTAAAATTGGGGCCCTTTTCATGAACCTTTTCTAGTTTTCCGTCCTTATTTTTAATGTAATCATATACGTATACTTGTTATTTTAAAGAAAAGTACATTATAAACAGTATTTGATATACATCTAGAGTAAAAAAAGAAGTAGAAATCCAGCTTACATGACGGTGATAACATTTTTGTCCCTTCTAAAACTAACAATCAAAGCATAATTACACTGAACTTTGACAAGATATAAAACATAAATATGCTAGCCATTGTAATAAGAATATACTAACCTAAAAGATAAACACAATAGCTATATAGTATAACTAATCAACAAACTTTATATTGCATTTTTAGTTCTAAAATTAATATTTTTAGTTCTATTCTGTAACCAAAGAATTTATAATCGAAGAATGGGGATATCTCATATCTATAAATGTGCAATTTCTTCAAGATAATTTTCTTATTTGGATGACTGGCGTCAATTTAGCTATATATGCTTATAATTGCATGGGAAAAATGTTATTTAGTTTACGTATACTCAGTTGGTCATTATGAATTGGCGTATCAATTTTCATAGCAAATTGGTTTGAAAATTACTCAAGAACAAAAATAATTCTCATTACAAACGTGAGATCTGCCGTAGAGCACGAGGGTATTTACTAGTTAATTATAATCAGTAACTACTAATACTACAACACATAAAAGTAGAAATTAATTTTATAATTGAAACCAAGAGCTATCAAAATTATTCTTAAGCAAAGCTAAATTTCAACATATAATTAATAAAATCCCATAAATCATCTTATGTAAATAGTAACATAGAATAACTATTTTTTGTAAGGGTTTAAACGAATCGTACGAAACCTTGTTCATATCCGTTTGTTTATTATTGAACTTGTTTATAAACACATAACTTGTTGATCACAAATGGTTCACAAACACATAGCCGAGCTGTTCACAAACACAAACGAACATATACAATTTGAAAAAATAAAATTAACATTCTTAATCGTAAACAAAGACATAATTACTTTAAAATATAAAGTTGAGCACTGAAAATATTAATCATATACATAATCAAGAATGGACATAAACAAACTAACATGAACAAATGTAAATAAATAAAATATTACTGAACATTCATGAATGTAATTGAATGAACACGACATCTCTTCTTGCTCGTTCATTTAATTAATAGGAGAATTTTTTTCATGTATGTTCATCTATTAAGCAAACATACGTAAACGAACTTCCCGTCAAACGATTCACGAACAGATCGTCATACGTTCAGTTGTTTACAATCTTACTAATTTTTGCATTTCATATCCCACACAAACTAAGTAGATTTTGATATTTATGTTGTCGGTGTCATGAATTAAAAATTTAACATTGCAGTGTTTTGCAATCATTGGAAAAAATTTAATAGATTGATAAATAACATGGGCACAAGGTTTACTAGTTGTTACCAAAGAAAGTATATATCATTAGTGACTTTGCACACACAAGAATTATTGCCACCAAAGTCGTATATTAAGAAAAGATTTTACTAGATGTCTTTAACTATTAGCACGTCTCAAAACGGACATATTACATCAATAACCCAAGACTCATTACCCGTAACAGATGATCATTCATTTACTTCTGGTTTCTTATGTGATGATGAATGATCTTATGTAGAGAAAAAATATATATGTTTAGTAGTACTGACGACGACTGTCATTTCTAACTTCCCATAAAGGAACGCTAATAATGCGACTAATCTGTAGATGGGGAACTAACAGACCTTGGTGGAGAATACAAATAAGGTTTTGGAGGAATTTCTAACGATAGCAAGTCCCCTTCTAACATTTCCAATACCTTAGTCATTGTCGGGCGGTTCAAGGGATTAGTTTGTATGCACCACAAGCCTACGATAATCATCTTCCTTGCCATATCATTTTCTTCATCGTTTAGAATGCCGTGCAATCCAAGTTGTTCTTCATCTGCGTTAAGCTTCTTATATATCCAATGTGGAAAGTATATCTCACTCGTATGATCAACTTCAACCTCGATATTTTTCCTCCCTCCAACCATTTCTAGAACCATCATTCCATAACTATAAACATCTGATTTATGCGACACTTGCCCAAAGTTCCTAGAAAATAGTTCAGGAGCAATATACCCTGGTGTGCCTCTCATACGAGACATGGATATCTTACTTGTTCTATCAGGGAATAGTTTAGAAAGTCCAAAGTCAGATATCTTAGGACACAAATTTTGATCCAAAAGGATATTATGTGGTTTTATGTCAAGATGTAAGATTCGCGTGTTACAACCCTTATGCAAGTATTCTAATCCTCTAGCAATCCCAATTGCAATCTGGTGCAACTTTTCCCACCCAAGTTGGCTACTATTCGAAGAACTCCTTCCGTATATGAATGTTTCTAAGGAACCATTAGGCATGAATTCATAGATCAAAGCTCGTCGATGACCCTCCAAACAAAATCCCACAAGACAGACAATATTAACATGTGAAGTCCTGCCAACACTTGCAACTTCATTCATGAAATCTTCACCATTACCTTTTAGTTCACTTAAAACCTTCACCGCTACGATGCTTTTATTGCTTAGTTCTCCTTTATACACCGAACCGAAGCCCCCTTGGCCTAGTTTGGTCTGAAAGGAGTTTGTCATCTTCTTGACTTGTGAATAAGAATATCTTTTTGGAGCTAGGAGTTCTTGATCTCTTAGAAAGTCTTCCACATGTGCATTGTACTTAGGCTTTATTCTCCATTTAAACTTCCTTTTTAAGCACAAGATTATGACGATTACTATCGTCACGCCTCCTACGCAGAGAGCTGAACATTTTATAATTATAACTCATATATTCAAAGTTAAAGAACAAAGCATATGATAGATTACCCAAGGAAATAATCACCCATAGCCACTTTCTTCCTGCACCAGCATCTACAAAAGGGAACCATTCAAACATCATGATAGAAGTGTTTTTCTTAATCAAAATTACGCATAAATTGGAATATAAACAAATTAATATGAATGGAAAATTCAACTAATGTCTAACTCAAATTTCAAGGGTACGTTTTAATACATACATGCCTTTGATGATCAACAAAGGATCACTTTTACTTAGAAGACATGTGATAGGAGATTTATACAACGAGATTTTACGGTGTATTCTATATATAGTTCTGATCATCAAATATTTACATTTAATTTACACTAAGTTTTGTTTATAATAATAATTATAAACAAAATAAAAAATATACATGTGAAATTGAATGGAAAATAAATGCAAAATAAGTATGAATTTACGATAATTATGTTATTGGTTTGCTATAAAAGTTAAAAGTGTGTTAATTTATAGTATAGACTATCAATAATCAATAGATAATAGTTTTGATGATTAAAACTGAACTTGATTTTCATAATTTTTTGCATAAAATGCTTTGTTTAAACTCTGTTCGTACTTTTTTGGTTTACGATATGTATTTATATTATTTGCACATGTATTAATTACTTTTACAAAATAAAAAACAAATTATTAAAAGAAAACATTAATGTATATTGTTTATTGAAATAAAATTAACTTTTTTTAAAGGAAATTTGGTTAACTCATTCATCTCTAATAATACTTTTATATTTACACATTTTGTCTGTCTTGGTACTTGAAACATCAACCACTTGCGCTAGAACACCTTTCTACAAGTTTTGGTGTCGCTAGGCATCATTCCTTTTTAGTAAAATAAAATTAACTACCGTAATAAAAAATAAGACAGTGTATTGTCACCGGTGATTCATCGTTGAAATTATCGTTGCTAATCCGTCGATGAAACCGTCATGTTTATCGGTCCTCTTAATCCCACGGATATCCGTTGTTGAAAGTTGTAAAAATACTTTTCAGTGACGAAAATGAAATACGTATATTTTATAATGATGCAAATAAAAATGTTTGAGGTTGGGTCATATCAGGAAGAATGACCGACTCAATAATTTATAATATACTAATTTCAACTTTTTTATGCATAAGGTGTTATACCTTATGCATAGAGTGTTGTATAAAACATAATTTTCTACTTTTAACTTTAACTTTTTATTTTTGCAATGTTAGCTCACAAACTTCTTTTATCTTTTGCATTTGGCCTTACAATTTTTCTACTTTACAACTTTAACCTAAAACTTTTATCTTTCGTAATTTTTTGTTTTGCGTTTCGTTCTAAGTTTTGCAAGTTAACATGATGCAATATGCATGTGTGGTTCAACATTTTTACGTTTTGTTTTACTTTCTATCTAAACTTTGTGACTTAATACGGCGCAATGTGCATGTGTGGTTCAACTTTTTTACTTTTATTTTTATCCGTTTGACAGGTTTATTGCAACATGCGAGTCCTAAATCAAATTAGTTAAACTTTTCTATGTTTTACGTTTCGGTCTAATTTCTCTGCATTAACACAACCCAACTTCATTGTTGATGGAAGTAGGCGGTGGTGCGACATTTATGTTATTTGGTACAGTTTTACGCCCCCGCCGCAACGCGGAGATTTAATTCTAGTTTTTTAATAATTATTATTGATAGGACTTATTATTATTTTTATTGTTGAGGGTTTTATTAAATCAAAACTAGCAAGTAGCTTAAATACAAGCATTAAAACATCAGTAGTTCTAAGAGAAATTAATATGAAAATACATCAATTCTACCAATTAATTGAAAGATCCTTTGCCTAATAGCTGGTGGAAAGGACTTATTATAAGATGTTTAGAAAAAACTAACTACAATAATAATTCAAGTTTTTATGATTAACATAACTTACGGGGTTATAAAAATTAAAATACACTTGCAAGTTGCAAGTTTCAACGAAACAACAAACCTGACCGTTTCTTATAAATAGAATATGATTATCCTCAAATAACATCAAACATAAACCAAAACCATCATTATCACCCTCGTACAAAATTCCCTAATTACAGCCCACCATAAAAGACTTGCGAAAGATTTCATATGATTAATTTTATTAAATTACTAATAAGCCAAATTAGTGAATCACAACCCATGGTCGCTTACAATTTTTCCAGATTCTACTCATTATTATATGACGAGTTAAACCCTTTGGTCAAACAACAAATAATTAAACCGTAACATGTTCGTATGATTAAATTAACCATATAAGGAAACAAATTAATCAACTAAAACAAGTTGAATTTTAATAATAAAACTATTACCTATTAATAGATTATAGTCTATGATATTTGATAGTATTAGCACTATATAAGACGTATAACTCATTTGACAGCCCTCTGAATTTTTTTTTGTAATCAGTGTCGAAATTTGTTATACGCGTCGTATAGATCTATATGTGTCATATAGGGGGTCGTATAACCCTATATGGGGCATATAACCCCTCTGACATCCCCTGAATTTTTCCTAGCTTATAGTCAGTATCTAAATTTGTTATATGTGTCATATAGGTCTATATGTGTCATATAGGGGGTTCGTATATATAGGGTGTATAACCCCTCTGACAGCTCCTGAATTTTTTCTTAATGTCAGTGTGGAAATTTGTTATATGCGTCATATAGGTCTATATTTCATATAGAACTATATTGACAACCCCCCTTGAATTTTCCTTATTTTCATTGTTTTCGACCCCAATACGTCATGTAAAGTACTATACGAGACGTATATATATATGAGTGTCAATTGATAATAGTATGTGTTTTAAAATTATGACCCTTGATAAATAACACTTTTAAGTCTTAATTTTTATTTTCGTCATAAAACAATCATACTAACATAATTATCATAAATTTACAATTTCACCTCACACTAAAACTGAAAATTATGAGTTTCATCTTTCAAACTATAATAAGTTAATAACAAAACAAGAGAAAAGAGACCGAACTAACCTCTTCGACAACCATCACCGGCGACGAACCCATCTCCACGATACCCTTCACGACAACTACACCGGTACCCGACCCTCCGATTCGCCAACGACACATTCCGACAAACCGCATTTGGATCGCAACCGCAGTCCCCACGAACCCACCAACCCAACTCCATCGCCTGAAACTCCGACGGCCACGGGGTGCCCTGTGAACCACTTCCATTCAAACCAAACACCACAGACCCGATCAAAAACCGACATCGAGCCACTTCGAGCGTCGTCAAATTCAAAAACTCATCTCCACCTGCATCATCCTCAGAGTAACAATACATGCTTCCATTAGCCCATGATGAATCACACTGCGGTAGGTTGAAGTTGAACCGGTTCCCGACTCGACCATCGGGGACCACGGGACATATGTTCAACGACGAGCTGCAGTTTGACAACCGCAGCCCGTTTCGTGAAGTGAGCGCGATGTTTGTGGTGTTGAGTTGATGGATTTGGTCGAATTGACGGTCGCATGTTAGCGGATAATCGATGAGTATGTGATCGGGGGTTATGTTCTTGACGGTGTATTCTCGAAAACGGATTTGTCCGTCGTCGGAACAGTTGAGGCGAATTTGACAACCGTTGGAGAATCCAAAGGGGTAGGGAACTGAGGTTTGATGATCTCCGGTGCCTCCGCAAACTCGCGTGCAGGTTGATTGAGCTGATGTTGATGATGGTGGTGTGATTGTTAGGATTAATGAAAAGATAAGAAGATGAAGAATCATATTTGGGTACATGAAGCTGCAACTGTTAAAAATGGAAAAATATGACATGCATGCGATGTTAGGGTAACGTTCCAATTTAATAGAAAAAATATTGTATTTTTATCATATATTTTGTCGTTTTCGTTGTTTGACGTGTGTAGACGTCGTCGTTTGGTGTTTAGTCTTCGTTGTTGGATACGGGGGACGGACTCTATAATTATTAAAAATTTCCCACTACATAATCAAAAATTTACACCATGCATGAAGCCGAAATTTTACACTACTAACGAAAAAAAGAGGGGGGCGGGCCCCCTGGCCCCAAAGAAGCTTCGCCCCTGCTTGTGCGGTAAGCGGGACTGTTAATCCTGATGTTATCTCTTTCTAGTGTATTTTTTGTTCGACCCTCGTGATTTCATGTGTTACTAGAACCAAATTTCCAGATTTCTACTAGTAGCGATGACCAACACTTTCATTTTTTAGACTTGTGATTGAGCCAACATATCTAATACTTGTATATACTATCAAAAGAAGCCCAATAACGGTCCAAAATTGTCATAGAATGGCTATATATTCTATTTTGTAGGCAGTATTTTTGTAGATCATGATATATAGGAAGAACTTGATTGTCAACTTTGATGTAACCTTTTTGGTGTTGAGCAATGTTGTATTATCTTCATGCAATGCATTCAATGTCTAATTATCTCTTTATAAAGTATGACAAATCCACCACCGTTTGTATTATATTCCTTAACCAAAAACATTTTTAACTACCTTCACATGTGAAAACATATCTAGTTTGAAGTACATATCTTGTTTGAGACCAACTAGTTGGTGTATTGGCAATGATCATGAGACGGCTAAAGATAAAATTGTTCGGATAGTTGCCGGCTTCACAACCGGACTAAATGTCTATGACAATCAACCCCATTAATTTAGGACTTACTATTAACAACTAAACGAGCTTTATAACGTTCAAGAGAACTGTCAGCCTTAATTTTTTTTGTCTAAATAACCACATACATTGTATCACCAGATGGTTATGAGACCAGGGTACAAGTTCCCAAGTGTTATTATCCATTAAAGCATTATACTCATTTTGCATGGCTTATTGCCAATTTAGATCAAGTAGAGCGTTAGAATAGGAAGTAGGGACTGGGGAAATAGACCCGACACGAGTATGTAATTTTAACGCCGTCAAGAATGCAAACCTTATTCTGGCTATTCATAACCGTATATACCGGTGAAGTGGTGAGGTCTTTGCCATAGCATGGATTGAGGGGGAATGCTTTCTGCGACGAGAATAGGTGGTATCAAATCGAGAGGATGAAGCAGCGGGTGATTGTTGATATGTCGAAGAGGCTGGAGTTTTTGGTAAAGAGGGTTTGAAGGTAGCTGGGCTCGATAATGAAGAACCAGGGTTTGAGAAAGGAGGCTCCTCCATGATTCTCATCGATGAATCAAATAGATTACAAAGCCGCCTATATATAATGATCTAATTCACATAATTACACCTTCTAATATAAAGTCATACGACAATTCTAATACGTATAGACATACACAAACAAATGTAGATATATATCATTAATGCAATCAACTTTTAATAATAGTTTAGGTTAGTAGCATACTCTTTCACAAAGTTCTGGGAACACCAATACTAGTATTCTTAGTTAAGCTAGATAATTAAAATTTGAGGTGACTTGCATGTTTAAACAATCATATTCTACTAATACTTAAAAGCAAAGGTCGGTGGCCAATTGGATTGGGCCACCCGACTTTGCTTTTAACATATATAGATCCGTTTTCATTTATATACCAATTGTTTGGCTAGCATAGTTGGTTAGGGTCATGGGTTTTAAAATGCGAGATGCATGGTTCGAATCTTTGCAGTCTCAATTTTAATTCTTCTTTTTAATTTCTTCCTCCCAGCTTTAAAACAATTAATTAATTTCTATCATGCCAACTCCCAAAAACATTTAATTAATTCAAAAGGTAATTTCACTTACAATTTTTTTAACATAAAAAGAAATGTTTTACTTCCACCCCTTAACTTTTGAATTTTACATTTTTAACTATTCAACTTTTATGAGTTTATAAAATGTTAATTTGACGTTAAAAAGCTTCGGGATTACCTTCTGTATATTTTTTACATAGAAAAAAATTACCACGTTCTTATTTTCATGTACGTGTCGTATATTGTCTACGTTTTTATGTAAAAAAAATTTGAAAAACAAGTGAAGTTTTGATGTAAGTTTTGTCTGAAAACAAATCAGGTCAAATATGATATATTAGCATAAATTTGATTATTGTACGTTCCGACACAAATTTAGTTTGAAAACGAGGAAGGACGATTGTGGTCTATAATTTATCCCGCCACATACGGCGTCGACGCACATGCTAATTTTTATTTATGTTTACTACGTTATCATTTGACGATATAAATTCGAATTACTATACGTTTCGATGTAAAATTAGTTGGGGTCGATTTTAGTCTATACTATATGACGACACGTACAACTTCGCCGCAACGCGCGACGGGTAAAAAAACTAGTTTGTTGCTTATAAGCTATAGGAAGCTAAACCATGTGGTTTGGTCGCCCCGCAGCTTGCAAGGTGCCGATGTGGCTTCACAACGCTGAGCAAGAGCCCCACACCAGTTGTGGTAATAACATTGCCTCCAACACAAAGGACCACAGTGACATCTCCGTCATTGAAACTACACCATCATGGGTTGCTACTGGCCCCACCACCATGACGCCAACTACAATACCACCACCGCTAACTTAAATGAAGTGATGCCATCTACGCCGTCGTCGTCTTGTCCACCTTTACCACCAGCCGCCTTAAAAATATATAACGGCTAAACCCAATCTTTCTACCGGAGCTCATTTTGATCCAGACCTGTTTCAACCTTAGCTAAATTGACGCTTTTAAAAAAGATCACAATTTTGACTAGAAATCATTTCACTTAGAAGCCGTCTTGACTAGTTATCCCAAACCAACTCAATCCACCCATTTGCAAAACATGCACAGCAAAATGGCTGTTGGAAACTTAAACATCCATCTGACCTAAAAAACAATTAGATCAACTTGTTCTCTGGAAATCTCTCCACAATCCAAGTTGTTAATTGACCCACCTCAAGTGATTCATTTTACCAAAAATGAAGACCTTGGATCATTTGATTCGTATCTCCACAGTCCCATGTACCTATACCGCAACCTTTTTAAGGGTTTGTTCTTGGTTGTACCCATTTTATACATGTATATTGCACAGGAAAAAAGAAAAAAACAATGATTATGTTCAGTTATCATCGGTTTTATCAAGAAAACTCAATACAAACCCACTAACAATGCGTCTAGCGACAGGATTAGGAATAGAACGACATAACCTACCATCAATATATGCAACTATACCTGCAAACACAAACCGTCCTACGCCCCATCTCCAAACAGATACCTTGCTATCTTGTTTTGAAACAGATGGCGGGTCCATGGCTTTTTTAGCACCAAACTTTAACTTATTATCCCAATTGATTTTGGAAGTCAGATCACCAGCCTGCTTTCTCAACCACCTGATTGCAAAATTTACAAACAGGTGCTCACACAAAGTCAAAACCGTTGGACCAATTCTCCATTCCTGCAAAAGCCAGCCAGCAGTATACCATCACATCTCAAAACAGGATGTCAAAATTAACCCAAAAAAGAATAAAAATACATGCACTCCCATACACATGTATATACACAGACTTTTATTTTAGAAGGGGAGAGAGGGGGGGGGGGGGGGGGGGGGGGGAATGTGAGGGTGAGTAATTAGGTAGACTTGCATTTTCTACTCGAAGACGACGCGATGAATAGGATGAAGTCTCTCCTGTCAGTAATCCCTTGCTCACGAGGAAGCCCTTCACGTGGTCCATAATTTCATCTATAAGTACACTGTTTGGTGGCAGATTCTTCAGAACAACCTACAAAGATGATTAAATTCAACAAGGCTGTTAATAGTTATACCACTAAATAACAGGTGCCTGGTGGCATTGGTACGAATGTACCTGGTCATCAATCACCCTCACTCTGAGATATTCATGCTTATACATTGTATCCAACATAGCTTGCAAATATCCTTCTATATATAACTGTGAAATTGCAAGAAAATAATATAAATGTAGAAAAATAGCATATTTACAAAAAAAGAAAACACAAATAAATTACCTCATCGATTCCCGGATTACGATCAAGTTTAATTTTTCTATCTGGGCCACCTTCTGTAAATGCACTTCCCAGTACAGATGGCTCCATTGCCAATTTCAGAATACCTTGTTGAAAACCATTAAACTGAAAAAAGAGACATCACCATGAAATTGAAAATGAAACTCCTGACAGTATTCTTTTTAACCACAATATGTTAAATTTTTTATTGAAAAAAAAGTCCACCATTCCATTAAACCCATTGGTTTCTGCTCCCCTCAGTACTGAATCTGAAACCTCAGTGACAGCAGCGAAAAGTATATTTGATCCAGCCGTTTTTAGCTGCAACATCAACAGGCTACAGAGTTCATAAAACTTCACAAAAAAAACTATAATAAAAATATATGAGCAAAAAGTACTTACAGTTTTCCCTAAATCACCTAAATAGCGCTTGGTCCCCGAGAAGCCTTTACCATCAATGCATTTACTGAGGAGCTTAAATGTACCTGCACAGTATACGATTTTAAAACATTATCAAGATCCAACGAAAAACAGAGAACATTATTAATTTAAATATAATACATGCTTAAGAGATGAATATATGTTAAGAAAATTACAAAAGTAACCATTTTTGATTCTGGAATACCCATGGTCATGTCAAAACAATTGCTCGCATATAGCCATGAGATACGTGAATCGTTGGTCATGTATATGCTTTACTCACCTAAACCATTTAATTCCATACCTGATAATAAAAAATACGTTAATCCATAGGGGTTTCACGTATCACCTCAGTTCAAGTCATTATTAATGGGTAAAAGTCTGATTCACAAGTCTCTGTCACGCATCTCATGGCTAAATGAGTGACCAGTTTTTTTACATGGCTATATAGATATAATGGACTCAGAGATAGCTACTTCCGCAACCTTCTCATATATATATTATGTAAGTCATAAAGATACCTAATGTTAAACCAGGAAGTTTAACCAATCCACTTGAAGGATCAAAAAAGACATCAAGGGATGAAGAAGCCAGGTCATCAAAAATGGAAGCAAATGCTGGGGGAAGCAATGGGCTTCCTTTTGCAATATAGATTGCTCGCATCACATACCTACATAAATGAAAATAATGAGATAACAATGTAACATCATAGAGACTAATTCAGTTTGAAGTTTAGATGACACACTAACCATGAATAATGCTGTGCACACTTAATAGAAAGTTCACTTAGAGTAATTAAAGCATGAGTAACTAGCACTCCATTCAGCTCTACGGTCTTGTTTTTTATTTCAGGCACCTAATAGATTATACAAAAATTATTAAGATAAAAATAAGAAACTAGGATCATATGCATGTGTAAAATTCTCATGACAGACCTTTATTACACTGTGCAGAAAAGTTCTGAGTGTCTCTTGTGCTGAATTATAGCTGGAATATGAATCTCCTGGGAGAAAGCTTGCAATGATCTTCAAGAAACATACTCAATTCTAACTTTTTAATAAAAATGGTAATCTCATATATATTAGGATTTACGAATAAAGATATTAGCTATAAACCTTTACTGGATGAATCTCAAAATGATCAAAGTAATACTGCCGACTAGGAATGTTTGGGTCACTGAGTGATTTTCTGTAAAACGGGACGATTTTCATGAGGGTTTCCTCATCCAGGTTCAAATCAACTGGCTACAAATACAAAATATTTGCATTGATAACAGAAAAACTAAATAAAATTTACTAAAGGAAGCTAGGTTTCTGTTTTACCTGCAGAACAATGGATGAGTATTTTACTTGTCTGATGTTTGAACTGGATGGAAGCAAAATTAGTACTACATGGAGCATGCTGTCATATGTATCTGAGAATTCACTTTGGTGTCTGCGGAGCATTGCTGCAAATGGAGCTCCAATCCACTTTTGATCCACACTCAGAGACTGCAGTTAAATTATCTTTCAACTTTATTTCAAAAAATGGCACAATAAATAGGCTTTATCATACTTCTATAAAGGAATACCTGGACCCTAATCTGAATAACTTTTTGCTGGTCAGTAAGCATGGAATCTAGACTGATATTACTAAGTCGCATAACAATGATTGGCGTGTATAAAAGTTCCTGCTCTGATTCTTCTCCCTTCAGTGAAAAATTTATATGTGATTATCTTAAAAAATAATATAATTCAGTCATATGGCTATTCAAACTCAGAGGCTAACCTGTTGGGCACGTTCACATAAACTGATAGCAAACCTGGAAACTCTTAATGTAATCTTTGCACCAGGATAAAATACTTTATCCAATTTGCGGCTGTCATTACGTTCACAAATTCTAAGAACTCTTGTGAGACCATCCGCGTAAACTTCATAACCCAAATTCACCATCTGTGTCTCATCTAACTGACTGGAATTTGTTGGTTTGACCTTGTCTCCTGCCTTCATATCTAGAGGGAAATTAAACCCTAACGCTCTATGTTGCCTGACTTTATAGAACGGTTTCCATGCCCGCACTTTGTCCAAGTTCACTTCACGTAGAAGATGCAAACCTACAAAAGAAATCAACATGAAATTAATTATGAGTTCATGATACATATTAAACCAATGTTTTACCTATTACTAAAAGAAGTACCACTTATTTGGATGACTAGCTTATGAGTAAGAGATAAATCATTCCAGACATAGTTAACTTGCTTTGCAGATCCCAAAGTCTCTAGTTCTGTTGAACCCTGTGATTTCAAAATAACAGAATAGATTTAATCAGCATCTTTTGTATGTTAATGGATTTGACAGCGTATAAAGACTGTTTTCCCACCTTTTGATAGTAAGTAATAGATGCATCACGCAAACAATTCTCAATTCTGTAAGGCATATTCATGTTAGGTGGTCTATGGAATCGTAAAACAAGAGACGAATTCTCTTCCGAAACAATAACAGCAGCAAATTCGTGTCTGTTTTCTTCACTTTCAGAAACGTTTATAGATCTGCGGAACTTTATAAAAAATCTCCCCAATGAAGCAACACAAACAGGCCCCGACCAACCCAATCCAGCCTCATCCGGTCTAAACTGAATGAAAAGCAATGAATCGTCCTGAATATTTCTATGCTTTTTGATAAAGCTCTCAAAAATGCTAGTTTCCCTTTTTCTACTTCTTTTGTTGCAAAGTCGTAAAGCTTTTCTCTGTTTACTGCTGACAGTTGTCATACCCGCCACATCATTCTTCACATCATGTAGTCACAAAATAAAACGTTAGAGAAGTTTATATAAGATATTGTAAGAACTTGGAACGACCACTGACCTCTAAATTACACTGACGGAGAGTGATTACTTCATCTGATTCATTCACCACTATATATCTTGGACTAAAAGATACTACCTGTGATGGAACAACTTTCCTAATAGATGAGTGTAACGAAACACCTAATTTTGTAATATACTTGAGCCCTGGTTTTTCTTCCATTTCAAGATTTATCTCTGTAAGGCCAGATACAGCATCCAAGTCTAATAACGCCTTTTCAGTTGATTTTTCATCCAACAATTTGAGAGACACTTTGTTTGTTCTAATGACATAAATAGAGAGAATTACTTTAAACATTTAAACTGATAGAGGTCAAACTTTTTTTCTGTGAATAATAACTACCTAAAGAACCATGATATAGCTGACTTAGGAGGCAGCAACGCTCCTAGTTGTGAATATCCTTGAGAACAAAGTTCCTCGGCTTCATTTCTGAATAAAAAAGGTTGTGTTGAATGGGATAAAAGTTTTGACATGTGAAAACTAATAAAGATGTCATACCTTGTAAGGGAATTATGGTAACGTGCAAGACAAAATAAACCAAAATCAGTGTTGTTCTTCAGTGTGTATGGTGTAAATATAGCAGCCTGCAGATATATACATGAATCAGCTTTCAAAGTCAAGGCTATACAAGTAAAATATACAGAGAAACATATATTATATATACCTCCAATATGCCCTTATGGCCACAAGATAACCTTAAAGAACCAAAATATCTTCCATCACCAAAGTTTAATTCCATGTCCAAATTTCGATCAACCTTTTTCTGCTTCAGTAACTTTTTAGCCCAATCGCCACAATTTACAGGTTTGCAGCTTAACCCAAAAGCAGTCAAGGTAACAGTAAAGAACATTGCTTCAGGGTTGGCATACAAATTGACACTTGACCCGCAAGGAATGGTTGCATGCTTGCTAATGTTCTCACGGTCCTGTGGCAAAGATCGATCTGTAAAAAGATAAAGGTATAAACCTAAAAAATCAACTTGGATGACAAAGTATAAAAGGATATTTGGTATGTCCTGTTACCTTTATCAGTCAAAAGAACATGTATCTCTGATTGTAATAGGTTGGATATCTGAACAGTTGGAAGAATATAGATCTCTTTTTGCTCTAGTAGTGAAACAGTTGAAGCCCTACTTTCTGATTGCCAAATAGGTACATCTTTTTTAGTGCTCCGAATTAAGAAGTGCAAATCATCAATTTCACCTTCTTTTGATTTTGAAAAAGTACGAGCTGTACTGAAAGATGATTTTGCTGATTCAACAGGGAAAGCCTTCCGTACATGGTAACTTATTTTATCAAATAATCCAGATAAACGAGCAGCTTTCCCTCCTTTTAGTTCATCAGACCATCCCATTGAGTCATTAGAAACTTCAGGTCTAAAGGAAAATATGATATTACCTGCCAAATGATTACAGAAAAAACAGGATCGTAAATACACTTAATTTTAAAAATAAGAAGAAGAAGAAGAAACTAGCAAGCTCATGGCATACCAACACTTAAAGATATTAATGCTTTCTTTGATCCACCAGAAGCTTTTATGGCATCGAAAGCTGCTGTAGACTCGTCAATTGTACACCCAGCCTTAAGCACTACAGAAGCATGTTCGTTTTCCTGTTCAGGCCGTTGAAATCGGAGCTCGATGGGAAAATCAGTTTTATTGTGTATTCTTAAAAGAGGAGAGACAATTATACACAAGCCATCCTACCAAAAAAAACTTAAAAACATATTACAAAGGTGTAGATCTTGTAATTTCAACATTAGTAGCAGGCATTGGTTGAGTAGGTACCTCAGATTTCCATGAAATTTCTACTATAATAAACGGCCCAGGGAATGTTTTTGAATCTGTTTGTGTACATTAGAGACAAATGTTGAACTTTAGAACCAATCGGTCATTGTCGGGCCCATGGATCACTATAAAAGCAACTCATAATAAACATACCATTTTTAGAAAGTATGCGTGTCCTCCAAGCAAATGTTCCAGCTTTTAATAGTGAAAACTTAAATGGTGAAGTGTAAAAACCCCCAGGTGCTGCAAGTTGGACTGAGACAATTGATGCTTCTGGAGGCTTATCTAAAGCCAAGTTCCTTGTGAACACAAATAACCATTGTCACACATAACTTAATGTAATGTTAATAGAATAACATTCTATTGGAAGTAATTGGTTGGGGCAGGTTACAAATCCATAGTTGATATATCTGATGTAAAACTTAGCATTTCAATAAAGAAGCAAATACAGGTGCGGTTATTTCTCTTAGCGATATACATCATCAGCCGATTATATCGGCTGATATGTGATAGACTTAGTATTTGACTAATGTTATAGTATTAGTATTTGAATTAGTTTATAATTGTGATGTATATCTGCTCCTTAAATTTCGGTTATATTCGGTTGTATGATTCCCTATTTAAAGGGATCTCTTCATCAATGGAATTCATTCAGAATTATACACCATAAAGTCTTTTATGGTATCAAAGCAATTCTGATATCCCTTTCTCCCCTTCCGCCGTCTCTTTTGTTTTCTTTTCAGCTCGGATACGTCCGACCAAGTCATTAACATGACTAAAGAAACAGCAGCACAGCCTCTAAAACCCCAAGCCTTACATCCTGCATACTCTGTAACGAATATACAGAGCAAGATCCGCACCCTAGACGGCACCAATGTCACGTATTCTCAATGGATCAGGTTGTTTCGCTTACATGCCGTCGCATACAAGGTGATGGATCACATTGACGGTACCGATCCTCCGGCATCATCTTCAGCTGATCATGCCGCCTGGACAGAAATTGATGCGCTCGTGCTTCAATGGATATTCAGCACGATCTCCGATGACCTCCTTAAACGAGTCATGGACGGCAGCACTACTACGGCTCGTGCAGCATGGTCCAAACTCGAGAAAATCTACCTCAGCAACAAGAAGGCTCGTGCTGTCTCGTTGGAAACCAAGTTCTGCAACCTGTCGTTATCCGCTTGTTCCTCAGTTGAAGACTACTGTCAGCGATTAACTGACCTTGCAAACCAACTGGCCGATGTCGATGTTCCTGTCACCGAGTCACGTCTGGTCCTTCAACTGGTGCGGGGTCTCCCAGCCGAGTATAACACCACCGCTGCCCTTATTAATCAGACCGGCGTCACTTGGGATCAAGCCGTTAGTATGCTGAATGATGAAGTCTTACGACTCGAAGCCCAAAACGGGTCTCACCCTACCGTTTTGGCCGCCACAGCTGCTCAAACAACCTCTCCGAACACCCAACCGGTTCAGACTTCCGAACTCAACTCCTCTTCGTCTCGTGGTCGGGGCCGGGGCCGCGGGTCCTGGAACCGCCGCGGTGGCAGAGGACGTGGTCCCAATCACAGGCAGCCCGCATCTTCCTGGACAGGCCAACAGCAGCAGCAATCGGGCTTCTCTCAGCAGCCCGGGTTCCCTAACTGGGCTTGGTGGACACCTCCACCATGCCCCAATCCAACCCAGCCACAATGGCGGCCCAATAACAACCCTCAACAGCACCCGCCAACCCAATCTCAGGCCCATTTTTCTGGGTTTCCACAGCAGTTCAGCGGTTACAGTCCTTCCCCACAGGGCGTTTACAATGCACTGAGCCCTTCCGATCTCAGCACCGCCTTCAGTAACATGCAGATGCAACAACCGTCTTCCTCTTGGGCTTCGGACATCATGGATACCGGTGCAGAATCTCATGTCACCCATGACCAAGGTAAGTTACTAATCCCACATTCTACTCCTGTTTGTAGTAAATTATTGGTGGGCAATGGCAATTTTTTACCAATACATGGATCGGGCACGGGCTTTCATCACCTACCAAACCGAACCTATGTCCTTCCCAACGTCCTTTACAGCCCACAAGTTATTAAAAATCTTATTTCGATCAGACGTTTTACTCGTGATAATCAAGTTTCTATTGAATTTGACCCTTTTGGCTTTTCCGTGAAGGATCTCAAAACTAGGAAGCTGCTATCTCGTCACAACAGCACCGGTGACCTTTATCCTTTCACTCCGCCGCAACTCCCTCCTCAAGCAACCTTTCTTGCTAGCACCGGTCTCCCCTGGCATGATCGCCTCGGTCACCCAGGGGCTCAAGTTTTAGAAATTTTAAGTCGTCATTTCAATTTTCAGTGTAATAAGAGGACCACCGCACATGTTTGCAATTCTTGTCAAATTTCAAATAGTAAACGTTTGCCTTTTCATGCTTCTAATACTTTTACATTTGCACCATTTGACATAATACATTGTGACCTCTGGACATCTCCAATCACGAGTAAAACCGGATACAAATATTATATGGTTCTGATTGACAACTTCTCACACTTCGTGTGGGTATATCCTCTTAAGCACAAGTCTGACACGTTTCCCACGTTTGCAAAATTTCACCGATTAATTGAAACTCAATTCCATCGCAAAATTAAAACGTTTCAATGCGACCTAGGGGGTGAATTTGACAATTTGGCCTTTAAAACTTTCGCAAACCAACACGGACTTTTGTTTCGGTTTGCTTGCCCCCAAACCTCTAGCCAAAACGGCCGAGCGGAACGAATGATTCGTCGCCTAAACGACATCATCCGTGCGTTGCTCTTACACGCAAATCTTCCTCCCTCTTTTTGGGTGGAAGCTTTACACACGGCCGTCTACCTACACAACATTTTACCAACCAAACGTCTCAACTTTTATACCCCCTCCTTTGCCCTCTACCTCCGGCATCCTACATACGACCATCTACGGGTGTTCGGGTGTGCCTGTTACCCAAACACCTCTGCTACCCAACCCCATAAATTACATGCCCGTTCGATCCGGTGCGTCTTTCTCGGGTATCCACCCGACTTTCGTGGGTATCGATGCTTTGACCCTACAACGGGCAAAGTCCACATCTCTCGCCACGTCACCTTTGACGAGACTGTGTTCCCTTACACCGGTCCTCTCCACCCCACCGCTTATACCTTCCTGGACGACACCATTCCTCCCGGTTTCACGTTTCAACAGCCCCACCACAATCCATCCACACCACCTGTCCACCGCCCTCCCGGTCCGGCCCCATACCAATTCACCTACAGCCGGCGTCCTCGCCCACCCGTCGCCCCAACTCAACCACTGCCTCACTCACCACCAACCGACCCTCCTCCAGCAGCCGATTCCACCGCTCAACCAGCCAACTCCCATCCCATGACCACACGCTCCAAATCTAGGTCCACTACACCCGCGGTTCTTTCAACCACCGCCATCTCACCCATCCCCAAAACCTATGCCAAGGCCCTATCCGATCCAAATTGGTTAAATGCTATGAACGCCGAATTTACTGCTTTACAGGATAATGAAACGTGGGAACTAGTTCCTCGACCTTCGGATCGCCCGGTAATTCGATGTATGTGGCTTTTCCGTCATAAGTTTAAGGCTGATGGCTCGCTTGAACGGTACAAGGCCAGGTTGGTTGTCAATGGCAACTCCCAGACCGTGGGCATTGACTGTGACGACACATTCAGTCCGGTAGTCAAACCGGCAACCATTCGCACAGTTCTATCCCTTGCAGTCTCCCGCTCATGGCCTATACACCAGTTGGATGTGAAGAATGCGTTCTTACATGGGGAACTGAATGAAACCGTTTTTATGCATCAACCTCCCGGTTTCTATGATAAACGAGCACCGAACTTTGTCTGTCGTCTTAAAAAGTCCCTTTATGGGCTCAAACAAGCACCACGGGCCTGGTACACCCGCTTTGCCACCTATATCACTGCACATGGGTTTCGTAGCAGTGCATGCGACAACTCGTTATTCATTTATAACCAGGATCCGTCCAACACTGCTTATTTACTATTGTACGTGGATGACATAATTCTCACCGCTTCTAATGACACACTTTTACGTCATATTATTGCCACTTTGTCACGGGAGTTCGCTATGACTGATTTGGGTCACTTACATCACTTCTTGGGCATCAAAGTTACCCGACAATCCCGCGGCATTT
This sequence comes from Flaveria ramosissima, assembly GCA_025215565.1. NCBI lineage: Eukaryota > Viridiplantae > Streptophyta > Magnoliopsida > Asterales > Asteraceae > Flaveria > Flaveria ramosissima. The sequence goes on from CM046037.1 coordinate 12,395,975, forward strand.
TCCTTTCCCAAGCTCAGTATGCAAAGGATATAATCGCTCGAGCCTCAATGTCATCATGCAAACCATGCACAACTCCCGTAGACCTCTCGGCCAAACTCAGCAGTACCGATGGTCCGTTATTCTCGGATCCCACATTATATCGAAGCCTCGCAGGAGCTTTACAGTACCTAACATTTACGAGGCCCGACATCTCATACGCTGTTCAGCAAGTATGCTTGTTTATGCATGAGCCTCGAGAGTCTCATTTTGCCTTCATGAAGAGGATTATTCGTTACATTCAGGGGACGATTGAATATGGTCTCCGTATCATTAAATCACCTTCTCATTCGTTGGTGGCCTATTCGGATGCTGATTGGGGCGGATGCCCAGACTCCCGTCGCTCAACTTCGGGTTATTGTGTCTTCTTAGGCGATAATCTCATCTCCTGGTCTTTTAAACGGCAGCCCACTGTCTCCCGCTCCAGCGCTGAAGCTGAATACAGGGGCGTGGCGAATGCGGTAGCCGAAGCCACGTGGATCCGCAACCTGCTTCTTGAACTGCACACGCCTCTTACACAGGCCTCCATTGTGTATTGTGACAACGTCTCAGCAATGTATCTTTCTACTAATCCAGTTCAACATCAAAGGACGAAGCACATTGAAATTGACATACATTTTGTTCGTGATAAAGTTCGTGTCGGTCACATTCGCGTCCTTCATGTGCCTTCCTCTTTGCAATATGCGGATATTTTCACCAAAGGGATCCCACGGCAGTTGTTCCAGTCATTTAGATCCAGCTTGAGCGTCTGTCCTCCGCCCGCTCAAACTGAGGGGGTGTCTTAGCGATATACAATATCAGCCGATTATATCGGCTGATATGTGATAGACTTAGTATTTGACTAATGTTATAGTATTAGTATTTGAATTAGTTTATAATTGTGATGTATATCTGCTCCTTAAATTTCGGTTATATTCGGTTGTATGATTCCCTATTTAAAGGGATCTCTTCATCAATGGAATTCATTCAGAATTATACACCATAAAGTCTTTTAATTTCAACTGGCATATTTGTGAACATTTTAGGATAGATTTGTGAGGTGTTGTATAAATAATTTGTGAGAAGTATTTGGATACACTATAACGAATAATTTGAATACTTCCTCACAAGCTCTATTCTAACATATTTAACAAGATACCCAAATGCTCTCGGTAGCTATTCATAAAGTATATCATTTAGGATATGAATTTATAGTACAAGGAGCAGAATATTATATATTAGTAAAAAGAATACCGTAAAAACATGGTTGTTGACTGTTTTCTGGCTATTGTAGCATACTGCTTATCAGAAAATTGACAAAGAAGCATAAGGTCTGACAGGTTTTCAACCTGCCAATTAGAAACCACCATAACTGCATGTCAAAGACTATAATAGAATTTGGTACAATAAATACATGATGCTTAAGTCCTTCAATGGTTGTGTGGCTACACTTTTAAGCAAATCAAGCACTCAAATATTATCTGATTAGGATATACCTTGCAGCAGTTTGCCAGAATCACAGAGCTTCGAATTGCATAAGGACCAGCCAAATTCAGTTTTCCAATCACAAACAGAAGTATGTCCAGTGAGAGTTCGGTCATTGACACACGGAACTGTCAATCCATAATACTAATTTCACTTTTCCATCTACAACAAAACTTAAAGCAAAATATTGATATATGCCTACCTCTTTAACTCTAGTATAAACATGAACAGGCATTTTATGCAAAACAGTTACTGAACCATGGCTTTCGAACCTAGATCGCCAGAAAATGCTAACTTCAACTGGATGTAGAAACATGCTCCTGCATTTGAATGATAAATTTGAAATTTCTATAAGAACATATTAGCAAAAATCAAAAGTCACAAATACTCCGATGCATGCCTACCATAAGTTTTTCTGGGCATCAAAAGAGTATAGCTCAACTACAAGTCTAGCTATCACCCTGGCTTTAGTATTCAGAATCTGTATGATAAATTCAGGAGCAACCATTGACATTTGAAGAAGTGGAAATTTTTCAGTTGTATCAGAAAGTTCATGATATATTGTTACAGATAATCTGTCCATTATGATATTAATGAAAGGTGAAGTGTTTTTTTCAACAGTATTAGATTCCTCCACTGATGAGTTATTAAGCAATAAAGGATCACGGGAAAGAGAAAAATCCTGGAAAACTTTCCACTTGAATGGATTTCCAGGACCGCTTACAAACTCTAGAACTCCTTCAACAAAAGCTAAAGAAGAGTTATTCTTTTTATTAATCAAATAAAATAGATTTTTTTCTGCATTGTTGTATGACTCCGGCTCACTATCATCTTCAAAACTTGCAGACTTGAAAGGCTGTGATCGCCAAAGTGCCGACCCACTGTTACTGGAGCAGGAAAGTTCAACAAAATTTGATCTGGGATTACAGTTTAATTGCAGACATTCCCCAGATTCATTCTTGGCATACAATGAGGTCAATGAGAACCAGAGGTATGATGACTTCCATATTCTTTGATAATGATACTTCACCTATACAAAAGTCCAACTTAATATCATTGGAAACAGTTATTAATGTGGTTTCAAGCATAATCATTGTGATTAGAGTGCGCAAACCCTGAAAAGAGCCATCTCCCCAGCAAGAGAATAATGCATTGCACCAGCCAAATGGTATTTTCTTTCTGCACCTTCTACAACTATGTACATATGCTGGTGGACATCTTGGATTGCAATGATACTCCCTATAATGTACGAAACACAAAAGCTGGTCAAATATAATGCAATTTTCCTTTTAGGTGATAAACTTTTCAACTACAACAGATATAAAATAAAATATTAAGAAATAAAACCATCTTGGACAATCTCCTCGAAATTTCTCGAAGGTTCCTCATCATTATGCAATTGCCTTTGCTGGAAACTGGCAGTTGTTTCTTTGCTGGAGACCCCAGAAAGTTCAGCAACTGAAAGCAACATCTGAAGCCATAATATGCAATAGAAGCATCAGCTCAGACAGACATTGCCACAGAAAACATGTTCTTTTGTTATAAGTAGAGCTCGCAATTTCAACAATATATTTATGAATTGGTTGATCCGGGCTATGTTTTATCTCTAGTATGTTAATAAAACTAGCTGAAAAGAAAACTGATCAAAAAGTAATAGAATTAGCATAAAAGAATCAGGTCCAAAGGCTTGAAAGTTGCCCACAGTGTATTTTGCATGCATAAGCCTCCTAACTGAATTTATTCAAAAATTTAAAGTTTTATCAAAATACTATAAATTTTGTAACGTATTTGACTATAAAAAATTTGGATAAAAAGTATACAGGTAAACCCAACCCGACCTATTACAGCCCGTACACAAAGTACCATTTTCACCAATTAACCAACCTACTCAACCCAGCCACACTGCCACCTCTAGTCATAAAACATGTATTATGCAAATTGAATGTTAGACTCAGAGCTACAGGTACATACACCTATATAGTACATTAGTACAATAAGCATTAAGCTTTACCAATTTTAAAATAAGCATGATATGTAATTCCCACCTGAATCTCGGGCAAGGATACTCTCACATCAAAACCTGAAATAGAACCACTACCAACCCAAGATTGATTTAATTTTGAAGTATCAGACGGGTCCTGTGGTACAGGCTCTTCAGCAGATATGAAACAACTTAATTTCTTTAAAATATAGTTTTCAGAACCTTGAAGGGAATCCAAACTAGAGATCTTTGTATCAGTGTCTACAGCTTGAATCTCATCTGTCTGCCTTAATGCAGCTTGCATGTCTTTTGGAACGAGATAAAAAGATGGATCACTAGATGTGCTAGAAGACATAAGAGGAATCAGAACTTCATTTGTTTGATGTTTGTTAGATTCTTGAAGAACTCGAGAAAGAACTGACAATTGTGGAAGAGCAAATGATAACTTTTTCCTCATGTTGACAACTTTAAGGTTTATATTTGTGTCAGCACCAAACAAAAGTTCATGAAGTCTTTCTGCATAAAGTTCAGCACTGAAAGATGTCAAGCATATGCCTATAAATATGATAACAGGAAAGAGAGTCATACCAGATTCATCTCTAGCAAATAAGGCAAGATAAAACTGTGAGAGATCCATGGTAAGATCTTCTGGAATGCCCCATGTAGTGATATTTGCACTATTGCCAGCGGACGGAGTTTCCTGAAACACTGGCCTGCCATGTAAAAGATGTCTGATGCGACGTATGTATGAATTTACAAATTGAGAGAACATCATAGCTGATGTGGTTTCAAGGAAGATAATGCCACCCTGTCAGATACATGTCAGCAAGATTGAGATACATTAACACTTTCAGTTTCTCTTTTTTTCATAATTACTAACACAACCTAGTCATATATACATAGCTTCAAGTTGACAGCATGAAATGGTAAAATTGGTACCTGACAATGGCAAACGACTGTTGTCTGACAGCCATGCTCAACAGAAAGTGATAGCACAAGCTTACTTGACGGATGTTTATCAACTATTACATCCTTTAAAGGGCATCCAATTAGATAAAATTCACTAGAGGATATTCTTGCATTTACACAAGTAACCTTTGAAGTGGGATCTTCCATTGTGTGTGAAATATTACTTACAGAAGTAGAGTTGCCAACTGCTCTGTGCGACAATGATGATTCATTGGGAAGATATGTCAAAGATAAACTAAATGTAAAACTAGAAACTGATAATTCACATATATTGTGAGACCTATGCATGACATCATTTGCATATCTGAATATAAGAGCTCGTAAACCGGAAAAATCAGCAAGCCCTTCCATTTTCCCTTTTTTCTTTTCATATGAGACATTCAAATGTGTTTTCTGAACAGAAATCTGAATTCCATTATCAGGCAAGAAGTGCACAGACAGATTTTGGTTCATAAAGGATTCCGAGATTGTCACTTCATCCTCCATCGCATTGATTTTCCTTGACTTTTGAATGACTAAATCCATTGACTGGATTTCAGAAGTGAATTTAAGAAAATAGAGTGTGCTCAAAATGACCAAAGATTTTCCAAAACTTGTACCCACTAGCATCCCATTTTCGGATCTACTATTCAAAGTCTCTTGAATACTTGAAAGATTAGGACTTATAGAACTTGATGAGTCAATTGTGCTAAATGCACGTGATCGAGAGAACATTAAACTAGTAACCGCCTGTTACACAAGAAATGTCAAAGAGGTCAACAAAATTCCTGAATAGAGATAATGAAATAAATAAAAAAACATAACTACTGCTTTATCACAGAACCAAAATTTATATCCAATTCACAGAAAATAACTGAAGTTGTTATAAGAAATCGTGGAATATACTAGGGGAAGGTTGGTTCACAAATTGTTTTTGAAGGAATTAAATTTTTTAGCAAAATTAGAATTTGAAAAAAAAAATGGAAGTGGAATATGTCACAGAAATCAGAAATTGATTGAATTGGAATTGAAATCTGTCAAAAGAAAAAAACTTGTGATGTGTTAAGTTGACTGAATAATCTTGTTTACTTTGTGAATTTGTAAAAAAAATGGGATGTGGTCGTGGTGTCAGCAGCGGTGGTGGTGATCGTGATGGTGGTGGTGGGTTGGTGATGGCCGTATACTAGTGGTGATGGAGCTAGTGACGGCGTTAATGGTGATGGTATGGGGGTGGTGGTGGAGGAGGTCGTGGTGGTGATGTTGGCAACGTCGGTGGAGGTGGTGAGAAAGAAAGAGATTCCAATTCCTTTGGTTGAATTCTTTCAATATATGGAATAAATGTTGAAGTCTGAACTATATGCAGCGAATCTTGAATTCCTTTACTCCAATCTATATGAGGGAATTAATTCTAGTTCTAATTCCTTTCATGGTCCAATCAACATGTTATACTTTGTATTACATATTCCAATTTCATTTTCAAGGAATTCTAACTAAACAGGACCTAGGAGTTGCATGTATAATAGGAAAATCTAACATATGTGGAAAGAAGAAAATGATGATGGGGGGTTCTTCAGGGGTAGCCACAATATCCAATTGAATAGAGGTAAGATCGCACTCTCCCTGACCCTACTCTATGAGTGGAATTTTTGTTGGGTAATTTTTTGTTTGCAGGAAAAAGAAGATTACCTCAATTAAAACAGAAAATTCATCAACATATATTACACCCGATAGCCCTGTAGCATTTCCATGCAGGAGTGTAGAAAAAACACTTAAACTCTCGCCAAGTGACCAAGTATCCTTCCTGTCATACAATAGTTAGTAAAGAAAACAAAAAATAAAGCACGGTGATGCATGGCAACAAGAAGCAAGTATTAGGAGATTAAAAAAAATAGAGAGTTATCTCTTTGCTACCTTTGCATCTTGAATGAAATAAGAGCTTATTAAATGCATAGAAAATAGGAGGAAATTCTGTTTCAATTAATTAAACCCCCGTAATCATCCCAGATAGCATGACCATTGCATCTTTTATATACACCCACCTGGAGGGAGGGGAAGGGGGGGCTTTTGCCTTAAAATGCATGTTGCTAAAAGGTAATGTCGTATTAGGTCCACTTTTGAGCAAACTGGACTTTATCACGGTGTGGTTGTACATGTTTGCCTCATACATTTCAACCACAAAGTAGAGAAAATTCAAAACTAGCAATACTTCCCTTTCCTCAAACTATATAATTAAATTTACTTCAAGACAGAAATTTATTGTTTCTTGTGGAGAATCTTTCACTAATGGTATGAATTGGAATTATAGATTCTTCTTTCATTGGAACGAACACATGCTGCAAATTGCACCAAGATAACCGCTTATAAATCATTATAGATGCTGATCTTATTTCAAAAAGATATATGTATTATTGAAGGGTTATGATAATGAGGAGTATCAAATGGAACTATGTTGCAAAACCATGTAAATTTATGAACTAGGAGGATCTGACAACAAATTAAAGCCCAAAACCCTAGGCACATCAAAATGAAGAACATCACACTAGTTTGGAAATTGTCATAATAACAAAAGACAGCCTAGAATTTTGAGGCAGTAAATTGGGAGCATTCAACTAACTAAATTAGACAAAGAAGAACTCCGTTCTTTTCCCATATGAAAGCTAACAAAAATGTACCACAAAAAAAATAAAATAAAACAAAACACATGAGTGAGCTGCTCCATACCTTACTGTTGAAAGTTGGATGGTTATTGGCTTTAGTGATATAATCTGGGATTGTTGAAGTTCAGGCGAGTCATCAAAGTAAGCATTTAGACCATGAACTTTCAAGGAGGCATCAAGAACGACTTGCCGTTGACACTTGTACCGTTCATTCATGTGCATGCACTCTGTTGCTTCATCATATAATAATGCAGAATTAGATGCTAGATATGGTGACATCACCAGCTCAATGTTTTTACAATCAAATGAAAGATTAATATCGTCTACGGCTTCATGCAATTTTTTGATCTTGCTGTTTAATCCGTCCTTTCTCAGTGATACTTGGATTTGAGGACCGGTGATATATACTCCAACTTGATTTAGCCTTTCTGGTAATACTTTATTAAATAATTTTTCCATTTCAGTGATACATGAATGATAATCCCAAACCCTCATTGGTGGATCCCGCGCTATCAAAGTAGAAGTGTGTGTTTTCTCCCTCTGACTAAAAACATTTTGCATCTGCTGAAAGAGTAGAGTTAACGATAATGTTGATGAATATTCTAGAAGGAATTCTAATTGTCCCACTGCCAAACAACATTTTATAAAGTGATTACACAAAGCACTGTGGCCCTGATCTTGCCATAAATTGTTGATTTCACAGAGAATGAAAGGATTTTTCAAGTCCTTATCCACAGTGTTTTCAAATTCGGCACATGATCTTTTCCAATCCAACCACATTTCATTTAAAAAACTTTCTAGAAGTGGGAGATGGACCATTTCAGTATAAACAGCACCAGAATCTGCAACCCCTTTTTGGTTCAAAACAAGAACAGGTTTTCCCCATAACATAGTTTTTGAATCTGGAACTTCAGGCTTCTTGCGCCCTATTATTGCAGCAGATGAAGACGTGACCTTGAAACTCCCACAAGAGAAAATCAAATGATTTTCACAGATATCTTCATTGTAAATAATAATAAATGTATCAAATATTAGAGAGAAAGAAAGTAGGTCCAACTGTGAAACCTTCCTGTTAGAAACAGTTTTTTTACCACCATAAGGTATAGTGTTTTCAGGAGAAACTGTGACTGAAATTTTCCCCAAAATCAATTTGTAACAAACATTTGGGCAGGAATCTTCTGGAACAAATCTGATCCTGTTCATATTAGGATCACCAGCAAAAGAATTTCTCAGCATTATCCAGTGTATTATTGAGTTAAACATGTTACAGATACTATTCCATATAAGACAAAATAATTGGCAAGTACTTTGTAAAAACCCCAAGTATTTACAAACTTGGAGCTTGTTATTACTCTGGACAACATTTTTTTTTCTGTATCGAACTATTCGGAGTGCCAGTGCAATAGCTGGAGCAGGTAATTCTTTCTCAATTTCATAGATTATTTCCCACTGACGCCTAAAAGATTCTGAAAACAACGGGCTCGTGGACATATTTAACGCAGAACTCTTTATCATGATGCCCATAGGATATCCAACCAGTGAAAATAAATTCTCCCATTCATGTATGTAGCGCAACCATAAGCAAACAACATTAACTACTTTCCACACTGACCATCTTTGTGTTGAGATCAATGACCTAATTCTGGTAGCGGTTAATTTCCAGAGTCTTTTACCATTTCTTACCGGTGATGATTTTCTTGATAATTCTCTCATAATAGCTGATATGGTTGAGATATCTGCTGGAGAAAATGAAAACCCTAATTCCTCAATAGAACAATAGAGTTCAATCAACTGAAAATCACTCAACTTCAAGGAAGTGCTGATATAGGTTGCAAAACAAAGTTGTGTAATATGATCATGGCTTTTTAAGGTTGTGTTTAGATCTCTGATTTCAAGATCAAAATAACTATCTTTAGAGTGCACAAAAAGTGAATTGATGTACCCTCTGAGAAAACTTTGAGGTTTGACTAGTCGAGAGTCTGCATTAAACTCCTCTATCTCCCACAAGCATTCAAAAGAGTCATCTGAGATGGAAGGGTGAATTAGTAATTTGACATCAGACATCTGTAAGGAGCAGTAATTCAGGATAAGCGTAGAGAGAGAAGAGGTTTGGCTTCTTGATCGGGAAATATCAGCAAGCTTCTCCATAATAGCATGCAAAGCACTACCCTGTGATCCATCAGAAACTCACTAGGCAGTATGATAAAAGCAGAGAAAAAGATATTATGTTTGAAATACAATAGAACATCCATCAACATTAGAAAAATTAATTTGCAACTTCCTTCTTTGATGTGCACAGTTACTAACAGTAGCATTGCAATACCAAACTGACCATTGAAATGAAGACATTTATATATCCTTACACATCATATTACTTGTCAACATCTAATTTCTTCAGATAAATTACTTGTGTTTATATCAAAAACACCCTAGAATAGCTAATAAATCACAAATTGACTGTTAATCTGTATCAATCTCTTTCTGTTTACCATGTTATAACATTTAGTGCATAAAAGGATCAATTTCAAATTCAAACAATTACATTTTACAACTATTTATACTTATTACTCTAGATTTGCATTTATTTCTCAACTTGGCATTAAGGCATGTCTGAATCAAGTTAGCCCCAAAGAGATGACAAGTTCCTAATCATCATTTTGGACACTCATATTAAAATCAGGTACGAAATAGTAAAATTTAGTACTCAAAATGCAGTACCTCAGGGTCAATTTCACGTAGAACCTTCTTCTTCTCCTCCATCAACGCCTCAGATGGCTCCAGGTTCCACCCCCTCTCCTCCACAACCCTACCACATCAATCAACATTGCCAAAATCAATGACAAGTTCAAACTGCCTTAGCAAAAGTATAACCACTCACAGATGAATGCATATAGCAACCTCGGGGATACAGTGACGTGAAACCCCTGGACTTCCCAATTGAATGCAGAAGCAGACCAATTGGATACCCGAAGTGTCAATTGATCGATTGTGAAATCAGTGAAGTGAAAGCTGATAGAATCGTCTAGAAGCTCGTTGAGTGCTGAAACGTTGAAACGGAGGTTTTTGGCGATTACTTGAGAACGAAGAAACCCTAGGTTGAGCTCCAACTCTGGTGGTTGTTGCAGCCATGGTTGCAGTAGAGATGTTAACTTGCCTTTAATCAAGCTCGTGATGAACATGGTGGTTGATTCAGAGAAAGAAGGTTTTGAATGTACAGATTAACGCCATTGTTGAAAAGCTTCGTTGAGTAAATGATCAGTGTTTATCGGTTCTGATAGTTATCGTCTTCGCGGGCTTCAAACTGAAGTTTCTTGAAGTCATGGGTCACGGGTTGCGAAAATATATTTTTTAATAATATGAAAGTGAGGACATCTTATAAACACGTAAATTACTTTTAAGGGTATGCTAAAGAGAAAATTCATAATGTTGTGTATCAAGATCTCGGTCATATGTAGTGTTTGGAGCGTGTGATATCAATTCAAGTTTGCAAACCGAAATCCGTCACATGGATGTGAGAAGCAGTCATACGGGTCGTATAAGTTTGTTAGTAGCTACATTAGTTATTTTTGTATCAGTTAAATGCCTATATAAGTTGTATCATTGTCTTGGCCCCCTTATCCGCATGTATTACCATTTTTGTCCATTTGACATGTCGGTTTGTCTAAATAATGTGTGGTTAAATATAAGCAGAAGTCTAGTCTAGTTGGATCAGTGCAAACCAAAATGATTAGATGATTAAACATATAAAAAATGTAAACATATAACTATATATGTGAAAACTTAAAAAATTAACTAAAATTTTAACGCAAAAAGAATACTTATAAGAGGGTTTTGGAATCTAATTCTATAAGACTCTGAATTAAAACCTTCTTTATCCTAATAATAAGATAAATCTTATCAAAAGATAAATCACAAATGAAAAAGCATCTCCAAACTAATTTTATTTTAAAGCTAAAGACGGAGAAAGATTTATCTCAAGCAATGTGCAATCCCAAATGGTTAAAGAGAACTTTCTTTATGTAGTGGTTAAACCACTAGTTATGTTATATTCCAAAAAAATTTATTTACTCAAAGTGATGAGGATTTATTTCTAGCACTTTAATTTCATCCTAAATTACTTTGGTTTTAAGGTATACTTCAGTCATGGCACAATACTCTAGATATCATTCATAAATGAAAATCAATTAAAAAAAAGTATTGTTTGCATACAAATAGATAAAATGCCAAACCTTCGGCGGGAATTGTGGAGAATACAGATTAAATATTCTACGATTAAATATTCTACAAATCACAGAACCGAAACTCTACTTTACATATGAAAAGTAGATAAATGGAAAAAGTGTGCAAACCTATAAAGTTTACTGATTCTTTTGGTCTCATATTAGAAGGGTCTCGTATGACATATGTAAGTTTGTAGAGTATTTTTTGTCTAGTAATTAAACACGTAGCCTCAAAACACATTAAGATAACATAGAGGACTGATTACATCTAATTCATGTACCATACCTCATCAATCCAATCCAAGCCAAGAACTTTGTTATATCTTGATCCGAAGAATTAGTAAACTGTTGATAAGAAGCCACTGCCACCAAGAGATTGCATACACATTGCAACTCATAAGTGTATAGTTAATATAATCAATGGTGCTTTTGATAACTTTTCAATGTAATATTAGTATAGGCAACCATATTTCCTAATCTCTTTTACTAAGATGACAAAATTATAGCCTTCTAAGCTAACATCCAGACAAGTTCAAACTATAACTTAACTTCTCATATGGTATATATACCCTAATAAAATTGTCAAAAATGATAAGAGATGGCTACTACTTGTTCCCAACATAAGAGTCATGTGTTGATATGCTAATGTTTACTGTCGAAATATTATGCCAAACTTTAGCTTTTTCAGGCAGTATAAGGTACATACGTTATAGTATACGTAACTAATTTTATACTCATCCGTTGGTCGGGTATTGTAATATTATGAAATGGTCACGCTCTAGAAATGTAAACAATATACCATAGTAGAGAAACAACGAACTTAGATTTCAAAGTCAAGTGGCGGAGCATCAATTTCATAACATACAAAAAGCATCCCTATCAACAGATTACTAAAATTGAATTAAATAATCTTTATTAGTTCAAGATATCAATGTATACCTTTAAGCGAGGAACATACCTAATAGGTTATCCATTTCCGATTTGACAATGAGTGACTCACAAGGGAACTAAATAACGCAAGTAAAATGATTTAGGTCAAGCTTAGTACTTTTAGTATTGTGTATATGGACAGCGGTTATACTTTGATGGTCACTTATTAGTAGTTCTCACCTCGTACGTGACTGTGTGTGCATAAGTACATGGTGATAGAGAGAGTTAATATTAAATGGTGTCACTGGTGAAGGTAGAATAAGATCACTTATTCCCATTCACCATTTATTAATTTAGAATCAACCCGTGAATTATAACCCATGCAACCCGTATGACTTTCTAGATATGAGACTTAAAAGAGTAGGGTCATGATTTTCACCCATTTGGGTCATTTGACATCTAACATGACCCAAACAGTAACAAAATTACTAAAATAGATCTAAAAGAATAATTGGGCTAATAAGTTAAACCAACTTAGTAACTAACAATAAAGAATAATGCTAAATCATCATATACATATGTTCTTGAAGCACAAAAGAAGAAAATGCATTCTGGTGTTCATAAATTCATATCATACAACTAAAAATTGCCAAAGATAATTAATCTGACGGAAATATTCCATGGATCATATACCTGATCAAATAACAGAATTTCAATGGGAGCATAAATAAATATTTATTTTTACACAAAATAAATTGATTTATTACCCTAATTATAAACGGTGAGCATAAAGCAGTAACGGTGGCTTAGTAGTTCACACCTCACTACTTAGGGCTTATACAATGCTCAAGCTTTACATTTTTGTATCCATATAAGACAGTTCTTAAGGTATAAGCTTACAGTTTATCCATTGCAATCTTAAATGTATCTGGAACCTTTCCCCTCTTCAGCCTTCAAAGTTCTTATTTGAATATTTGTTACTACCACCAAGATCCACACTGACAGCCGCTCTGCCTGGGCTCACGCCCAAGGTTTTGCAGCGACCGTCGCGCCCTCCTACTCATCGATGCCTGGCACTTGTCTCGACGGCCCAGATTGGAGCTCCTTCACCCATGGTAATCCCATGCAAGATAACCACCTAAAAGTAACATTAAAATAGTAAGTCCACTTTATGATTAAAACTAATTGATGTTTATAGGTGCTCATCAGCAACTCCATTCATTATCCTCATCCCTATAAAAAATCATTATATTTTCTCTCTACTTTTCAATTAAGTAATATGTTTTCATACCTTTATCATTAACTTTTGTCTCTCATCCACCCACAAACACTTTTAAAAATATTTAAAAAGTTATGGGGGTTGTATCATGTTTCCTCAAACCAAATATGGGAAAACACGGTACAACCCCCATAAATTTTCTATCTCATTCACTCACAACCACTTACAACCATCCTTTATAATACAGTGTATCCACTCATATAGAAATGGAGAGCGGGCTGTGAATGCTCTTAGAAGATGGCATACCTAGATGTATTAAAAGTAAAGTTTGGATATCGTGTGACTAATTTCCATCTTTACCTATTTTGATTCTCTTGATCGTTAACCATTTTGTTGATATTTGAGGGAAAATGTAACCAAAATTGGCATGTTTACCACCTATAATTAATATAGCTCACAAAAATTACTAGATATTAAGCATGCCATTACCCGTGATATCGACTAAAATTCACAAATTAGGAACTGATCAAATGTTTGAAACCGTCTTTTTCGAATCTCAATAAAAAATAAATAAAAGATTCAATTCATTAAAATCAAAACCAAGCTAAGAAAACTACCTTGAAGAGACTTACTGATCTCAAGGAAACCTTCAAGCTCAATGTGAGGCATATTTTAATTTCTTCAAGATGGAATCCACCATCCATCATGAGTTTTTGCAGCCTCAATGTTGGTTTTTCATATTCATTATCTTTACTCAATTTTATAAATACTACTAAAACTAGAATCTTAAGTATAAAAAGTTCAAATAAAGCATCAATGAATTTCTCAACACTATGATTGATGAAACATCTATCAACTATTTTCATCCTAACCAAATAGGTAAATAATCAGCTTATGACTTACACGTCATGGTTTGCACAAAATTACGTAAAGATGCATGTACAAAAGAAGTCATAGTTAAACATAATAGTTCATCACTTAAGGACACAATTATTATCTAGATAATCAAAGTCATAGTACTTTTCAAATAGAGTTTCAATAATAGAAAGATCGTCAGTAAGATTCCTCAAACATTCTTCATTTCTTAAACATTTTGCAAGTCAAGTTATCATAGTACTCATGAGACCAAACGTTGTTACAAAAAGTTAAGTGTCCAAAAAAGCTACACTATGTGAATAGCAGACATCAAGCCAGCACGCTGCTATTTTTGATTCATTGAGAATGTCTTCTGTTAGACCCATACTCTCATACATACAAGTTGATATTTCTTAAGTGATATTTTTCTATAATTTTAACTCAACATGCTAATTTGTAACATTTAGTATAAGATACCTTAATAATCAGGAACAAGTTAAAGGTGAAATAAAGCATTAACATCATGATGAACCAATTAATGTTTCAGGTGTACCATAAACCTGTAGTGCAACCAAAATTTTGAAATCTAATTGAAAGAAAAATCAATTATAGACATATGTTGATACAAAGAAAAATAAACATATCTAAAATCTACTTTGTGTCAAATGCTTGCAAGAAAGTTAAGAAGTTTTTAAGAACAAAAACCATCAAAAGCATACTATTCAAGATTTTAAACCGAATGGAACTAAATAAACATATTATAGTCTACAAGCAGCAAGAACAAATTTCATTACATTACATCTTAAACATTATTAAGTTCATGCCCAACAAAAAGATGGCCCAACTATTGTTTCGATTATAGCTCCAACGATGCAAAACAAACTCATGGTTTACCACAAAAGCTAATCTTATGGTCTGCAACAATATAACTTATCATTAGAAAAGAGCCTTGGACATATACACATAATGCAACACACTCATTTCACCTTTCTTTTAGTTATGTTAAACAAACTTTCACGACATTCCACAATGAACAAACTTTTGAAAACTAAAATCAACAAAGAGCAAACCTTGAAGAACAACATAACACAAACTATTGAAGAGGTGAAGAAACCCATGAAATCACAATTACATCAACTGGTTTTCCCTTTCCTTTGCCTGAAATTTACAAACCTAAGACTTTGATTATGGTATTCGACTTTAACTCTATTAGTGAAAAACATACATATAGTTTATCACAAAACCTAATTTTATGGTTTGCAACCATAACTTATTATCGGAAAAAAGCCTTTCCTTCAAAAGAATTATTAATTTTCATAACTTAGGATCTAATCAAGTATTAACAAAATCAAAACAATGCACATCAATGCAACCAAAATCATACCTCGACAAATTCGGGAAGCGATGAATCATATCGAGAGGGGTAGTGGTGGAGCCCTAAAAATTACAAATTGAATCATAAATTTAAAGTTACAAAATGCAAAGTACAAAACATGAAAAAAGGATCATACTTGATATACAACACCCAAATATGCAACAACCATAGTAGAAAATAAAAACCTTTGTGAGGGAGTAAGATAGAAGAAATCTTATTATAGATGAATACATGGAATAATTGATGAACAATCTTGAACCAAAACCTTTAAGTTTGCCTTCGATGAACAATTTCATCTACGTGAAAACATTCAAATTCTCTTTCAACTACAGACTGTCGATTTAAGCAACAATGTTTGTTGCGTTACGAGAGGATGATGGTTGCGACTTTGCGAGAGAGACATGAAAAGGTTGATTACAAAATTGAAGTCTGCAACAAACATCTACAATGATGTCTTCATCTAGAACCAAAAGAACTCCGACTAAGTTCAGTGATGAAGGGCAATCACGTCTCTTTCTATAAGAACCTTCTGTCTCTCTCTCTGCTCTTTCAAATTAGGAAGTGTGAGGAGGTTATTGAGGAGAATAAGGAGGCGATGTGGGAGGCGAGAAAGGAATAGGAGCTAGTAAGGGAGTACATCGAGAAACATAACCATCCTTTTTCACAGTAACTGTTGGACGATAAAGATTAATTTCCCATAATTATGAACTATGTAATTAAGGATATAAGCTGAAGATGATTATTATTAGACAAGTATAATTTAGAGATACATATATTAGAATAAAGTTGTTTCTATGTTTATCTTTAGAATTTGAATTTGTAATAGTTAAGCCTATAAGTACCTTGATCGAGCATCTGATCTAAGGTAGAGAAGTACGTAGTTGAGTTCTAACTGATTTTCTCAAATAAATAAATTGGAGAGTTAATTCCAGCAATTAGTTTGTGCTTGTGTTATGGTATTAGAATAGAGACTTGCTTTGGTTTGGTATTAGAGTGTGGTTCTTTGAAACATCACAACCTAAGATCGTGAACAACCACCAACAACAAACGTACGTGCAGATAACAATCAAAATTTTGAGAGTTATTTAGATTTGGATCACACAGCAGTTGATTCTAACAGACTAGATTAGAACCCGAAGCCCACACTCCTTACAGCAGAAGAAAGAGGATGGTTGACGGTGACCGAGCATTAAACAACGAGAAGGAAGGAAGTTCACTGCACCTAGCATGTCCCATGTTAAACCAAACAAACTATACGATATGGGGCTTGTGAATGAAAGTGATTCTAAATGTACATGGACTTTGGGACCAGACTGAACTTGCAACCACAATAGACTAAGAAAACTAATACCCGCATAGCACTATTATATAATGCAATACCTGAAGAACAAATCCTACAAATTAGAAATCTTAACACAACAAAAAAAGATATGGAAAGCACTAAAAAACCAGTTTCTCAAAGCAGATCGAGTAAGGGAGGCTAGGATACAAACCCTCATGGAAAACTTGAAAAACCTAAAGATGAAAGATGCAAGCACGGTGGATGAGTTTTTCAACATATTATCAGGTTATGCTTCTTAGTGTCACACCCCGACCGACGGCGGAATCATCGGGGCGGATGAATGTGAAACGATTGTTCATAGCACATGGAACTAAATTAGTTGGAATAATATTAAATACCATTATTCATTGAACAATACAAGTCAATTAAGTCATTACAATACACAAAAATATAAACAACAACATAAGATGTTTAATTTATCTATGTCCAAGTCCTATATGAGCAAGAAGAGTTCCTCAAGTAACAAACCTGAAACATGTTAAAAATAAAGGGTCAACTTTAAAAGTTGGTGAGTTCCCATGGGTTAAGCATCCATATATATATATAAAAAGGTTTACAAGTAGCAATTCATGTCAATGGTTATGAGTTAGCAAGTTTATAAAACACATATAGTTACAACCAAACCTCGACTTGATTACAAGTTTATAAGATTGGCTAAGTGTACTTGGTTCCCATGATGAACAAGCATACGTCATCAGGAGCCGACAATACATCGGCTTTAGCACGAAATAGGCTTGTCAGGCCCAAAGATCTAAGACGTCGCCAAGCTAGCAATAGTTAATGATTGTAAACAAAATATGTATCTCATATAAGACTTACAATAACACAAATAACCATGACAAAAAGGTAAAGATGAATTGCATGTGCATTTACAAGTATCAAGATGTTTACAAGTGTAAGTTTATAAGGTTAACATGTTTCACCCCAAAAGGTGTGAAATTAAGTAAAAAGGGGTATGGAGAACTCACATGGAAAACTCACAATAATAATGATGGTTGTAGAGTACATAAGAAAGCTAGGATGTTCAAGAGTCAAAGGTGATGTCCTAAATGATAAAAAGAAACAATAACTTGAGTTTGGAATACATTACAAGAAGTTATGACGCTTAGGAATGCCAATAAGCGAAAGGTAGATTGATAAACGATTATTGTACCAAATTTAGATTCTGGACAGAATGTTTCGTACGTGTTTGAACAGGTTTTTAAAATATCAAAAGATTTCATAAAATAATAAAAATTTACATTTGACTAGTCCAAAGTCTCTCGGACAACTTTCATAAGAAATATTTTTATGAAAAGATCCGTAAATAGGTCAAACAAGCAGCACAAGACAGAAGGTGCTGAAATGCGCACTTATCTTGTGAAGGCTATTATTGAGTCGTGCGATTGAGTTTGAAGACGTATAAACTGTCGTTGAAAGGGTAATTCAATGAACTTAACATTGGAGTCTGAGTTTACTCAAATTTAGTTTGTTATGATCAAGTTATGGTCGGTTGAAGTAAGATTATATTCTGCCAGAATTGTAGTAAGGCACTTATGTGCACTTTTAAAATCGTTAAAGCATGAAACGGGTTAGATCAATTTATTATGTCAATATATGGTATATTAGTCTTTATTTGAGTTATAAAAAATTCTAAGTCTTTGGCATAGCCATCATTTATAAAAATAATCTTGTGGAATAACCGAATGCGGCGGCATAGCCGTCCATATGCAAACGGGATTCTTTGTTTATTTTAGTGTGTTGTTAGCTTGATTTAGGAATGTTAGTGATTGTTATAAGATTAGTGATTATTAAAATGTTAATGATCAAATGATAATGATTAAAATAAAAAGAGATTTGGTAGAAGAAATAATAATAGTAAGAACATAAAGTCATGAGAACAATTGGATGTTAGGATGATTAAAATGTATAATATAAAAGCAATAAAAGATTACCTTAGTATTAAGAATTCTTAAAATTTCTTGTAAAATAAAATTCTTCAAATTGATCATAACCAATGGATGAAAGAAAGATATGAGAGTAAGATTTTTAGAGAATAAGCAAATGAAAAGTGAGGCCTAAGGCTTGCTTTTATAGTTGAGGTTAGGAGTAGGTTATGAATGGTGTTAATGGTGAGTTATAAGTCTTTTAAAAGGGGGTTATGATTGGAATTTAAAATAAATATAAAATTAAATAATTTAAATAAATAAAAGAATAATTACAATTTAAACTTTAAATTTATTAAAATTTTAATTTTAATTTAACAACTTTTTTTTATTAAATCTTTGTAGACTTTATAAATATAATAAGAACTTGTAATTTGATTATTTATTTTAATTGAATATTTAAAAGTGATATAAATATTAATAATATTTTATAGACCTTACATATTTGTAAAAATAATGATCTTGTATTTTAATCCTTTATTTTTGTTTTATAATTAAAACTCATAAATGACAAATAAACTTCATGAATTTATAAAATATTATTCTATAAATCATGAATTTACCATAAATTGATTTAATAAATGGAAGTTGAATAAATAGTATTATTATGATTTTTTGAAGGATTAAAATAAATTAAATTTCTAACTAATGTATTTGATTTTTCAAAAATTGACCCAAACGAATTCGAGTTTGGGTTTTTATTTTCCCAAAATGGGCAGATGTTACACTTAGGCTGCATCTCTGGGATCCATGATAGAAGAAGTAAAGCTAGTAAAGAAGTTTATGAATCGTTTACCCAGGTGGTTTATCTACATAGTCGCTTTAATTGAACAAGTGGTTGACTTGAAATCAATCACATATGATAATAAAGTCGGGCATTTAATAGCATATGAGGAAAGGGTCAAATATGAAACCGATCCAATCGATAACCAAAGCAAGCTACTTTACACCCGAGGAGAACAATTACCAAGCCATAACAAGCCAAGAGGTCATGGGTGCCTGGGTAACTTTCATCACGAACGATGAAGAGGTCGTGTCCATGGCCAAAGTCGAGACCATAACCAAGACCAAGGTTATCGATTGGATCGGTTTCATATTTTATAGACCTTACATATTTGTAAAAATAATGATCTTGTATTTTAATCCTTTATTTTTGTTTTATAATTAAAACTCATAAATGACAAATTAACTTCATGAATTTATAAAATATTATTCTATAAATCATGAATTTACCATAAATTGATTTAATAAATGGAAGTTGAATAAATAGTATTATTATGATTTTTTGAAGGATTAAAATAAATTAAATTTCTAACTAATGTATTTGATTTTTCAAAAATTGACCCAAACGAATTCGAGTTTGGGTTTCTATTTTCCCAAAATGGGCAGATGTTACACTTAGGCTGCGTCTCTGGGATCCATGATAGAAGAAGTAAAGCTAGTAAAGAAGTTTATGAATCGTTTACCCAGGTGGTTTATCTACATAGTCGCTTTAATCGAACAAGTGGTTGACTTGAAATCAATCACATATGATAATAAAGTCGGGCATTTAATAGCATATGAGGAAAGGGTCAAATATGAAACCGATCCAATCGATAACCAAAGCAAGCTACTTTACACCCGAGGAGAACAATTACCAAGCCATGACAAGCCAAGAGGTCATGGGTGCCTGGGTAACTTTCATCACAAACGATGAAGAGGTCGTGTCCATGGCCAAAGTCGAGACCATAACCAAGACCAAGGTAATGTTTTATTATAAAACTAGAACTCACTCAGCAACGCTGACTTTTTAATGTGTTTCTAGTTGGCAGGTAATGTTGCTGAGGATGGCACTGCGAGGCTACTCGGCTCTTTTGGGATGGCATCCATTTATAATGCTTTTGTGATGTAATGCAACTTGGATTTTGTAATTGGATAATGATGTATTATTTGACAAAAGCTATTATATTGAAATGGAAGAAGGTTTTAAATGTTTCCGCTGCGACGTTTTATGAAATACAAATGTAATTATATGTTTTATGTGCGATGAGGATCCAACTGTAAGCGTCCCGGGAACGGGGCCTTACACATGCCCCCATGCTTTAGGTTGGGCACACCCACGTGCTCACTTTTCGGGGGACAGTATTTTTGTCCTGTGGGACTGCCGAACATAGGGGTGTGTTAATTTTAGCATGGGGGTGCGTTTTAGGATAGGCATGGAGGCATGACTCATGAGGGACGACCCTATGCTTGAATTCCGGAGCTTGTTTCTTTAATTTTCTCTTTGTTTAAGCTCCTTTTGTTCATCGTAGTCTTTCTCAAAGCCTAAAAACACAATTTAAACGATTTATATATAAATTAATCACTTTCACTAAGAGCTTTGGATACATATGACATGCAATTGATATGTTTTATATGTATAATTTGAAGCACATCAATTTCATAAACTCCCACTTAGTAGGCAATGTTCGGGTTTGTTTGCTGTAGTATTTATTTCATTTTATGTTTACAGAATTTAGATACTTTTATTTGAAGTATAGAAAATATTTGATCGTGGTTCGTTGGTGTCACGTTTCGAATAGATTGCTATTATGTTATTTGTCGTTAGCTTTCTAGACTCTTGTTTTCACATGTCACGAGGGCCTCTCCGGTTTCAGGCTAACAATAAAGTATGAAGGACATTAGTTATTGACATTGGTCGTTGATGAAGATGCTAAGGCCATAATCAAGGGTCGTGATCGTGTTGTTGATGAAACTACGTAAGTGGTTATAAAACTTAACGACATAACTATATATGTATGTTTTCAAACAACTACTATGTTCTCGTCTTTTTGAATATGCAGGAACTCGATCAAAGAACATGAAAGTTATGATGAAAGTTGTTGCTAGCTGTTAGAACAACTATAATTGGTACAAAAGGATGTTGCACTTGATGATGAAGTAACGATATTACATAAGCAAAATCCTATGGTAGCAAGATCATTCTTTAATAAATAGCAAGTAACAGCTCTAAAGTACGGATTTCTTATTCATTAAATTAAATAAATGTCTTAACATAAAAAGAATTTAACTATATAAACATGGATGTTTTGAATCTTTTGATGTTGTGAACAATGACTAAACCTACTTGGAAATTTATATCATTGGGGGAAGTGCAAAACCCCACCCACCAACCAACAAGGAACAACATACATGTCCTATTTCTTATTATGGCTAACTTGTAGTATCTCATCATATTGTATGATATTATTTTCAAAAGACAAATTGAATTTTAATAATCTAAACTATTATTCATTGGCCAATAATAATCCATACTATTGATTTGGCCTCTAATAATCTAAACTTTCATTTTTATTACCAACAACATGTACACTCGATTTGTACTTATTTTAGGATCGATTTAGCTTGTATGTTTTCTTATTTTGTTCATATTCATTATTATGAACGAAATCGAGTCGAAATCAAGCGTAAATTTTTAATAATTATGTTACTGAGATTGTTATTGGTAATAAAAATGAAAGTTGAGATTGTTACCAGTCAAATCAATGGTATGAATTATTATCGGTCAACGAGTAATAGTTTAAATTGTTAATATCCAAATTGCATTTTCAAAATAGTGTATACAAATATTTAGACATTGTATGTGGTATTTTGAGTCCCTTCCTTTCTTCACCTCCTAACTGTGACAATGTGTGTTTTTTGAAGTGTGTCCCAATTGCAGAGTTCCCACGCAACACATGTGAGAACACTTCTAATTTATTTAAAAATAAAAAAAACTACTTAAATTAGTTTTTAGAAAAAGGATTTTTTTGATTTTAATAATCCCAATTTTCATTTATTGGCTGGGATTAATCCCAACTCAGTAAATGTTTACAGATACTCCCAACTTTGAGTTTATTTTTCTTCAACGATTCTTTACTAACTGAGAGCTAACCCCGTTAGTTTTTTGATGACGTGGACTGTTTTTGTGACCAAAACACTAAACAGAAAGTTGAAATCTATCATTAGGTTCGTCAATTTGAAACTTTCGCACCAAAAAACCTGTCAATCTCCACATCCTGATTTAAACCACCGAACTCATTGGAGGTAGATTTCAGGTGATGATGGAGGTTAGACAATGAAAAACGGACCTAATTGAAACTAGGCGGTGCTGGAGTTGAAAATTGGTTCAAAGTTGACCTCATTTAATCAAAAAAAATTTCGAGTGTTAACTCTCAGTTAGTAAGAGATCATTGTAGGAAAACAAGTTCAAAGTTAAAAGTGTCTGTAAACATTTCTTGAGTTGGATTAATTCCGACCAATAAATAAAAATTAAGAATTAAAATCTAATAACTCTTTAGAAAAAAGAGTTCATGTTTCAATTATGCACTTATGCATGAAGTTGTTCCAACTTCTAAACAATAAATACAATTCTCACAAAATTACAAATAAATACGAAAGAAACACGTGGCAACCCCATCAATTTCTAACTTAGATATCAACTTCCATCTTAACGACTACCTTCTCCATTGATTCACCCGCCCTTGATCCACGAACCTCTGAAACCCACCATTACAGCTCCGCCGTGACCTATCGTTCTCCGTCGACGGCTCCGGCGGTTCCTCCTCCTCCATCTGCCTACACACCCGCCATATCTTCACCGACCTATCTAAACTACCACTATACACCGTCCACCACCGCTCACGGCGGCTCATATCCACCGCCAAACACTTCACCGGCCCACTGTGCCCCCTCAACACACGCATACACCTATGCTCTCCTCCGTCGTCTCTCCGCCACACGCATATGTTCGCATCCGCCGAACCGCTGAAAACCAGACTCCCCGCCACCGCCAAACACAGAACCGCCAGCTTATGCCACCGCAAAACCCTACCGCCGGATAACAACTCATCTCGTTCCCAAAAGTGCAAAACTCCGTCGGATAAACCGGCGTACACCACCGTCTCCGACGGATTCACCGCCAATGACGTCACCGCACAGTCACGATTCAACAGCGTCTGCACAAACGAATGCTTTGTTCGTTTCCCCGGGATCTCCCTCCGCCACAGCTTCACCGCACCGTCCGCCGAGCCGGAGAACACGTAACCGTCGAATCCGGCGACCACCGCGTTAACGGCGTCGTCGTGAGCGGCGATCGATTCCAAACATTTGAAGTTTGATACCTTCCATACTTTAATCGTCTTGTCCCATGAACTTGAATACAACAGCGTATGATCTTCGCTCAAATTGAGGCTAGAAATCACATCGAAATGTTTGATCCAAATCGCTCGACGATTTCGGTTCACCTCCGTGTAATTCTTCGGTTTTATCGCTTTTTTAATAATCGATGTCAGATTCGGTAGAGTTCCGATCTTATTGTAATCGCTAGGGTTCTTAATTGACGCATTCCAAACCCTAATTTTACCGTCACGGTGGCCGGTGAATATCTTATCATCTGCAATCACAATCGCTTTCACCAATCCACTAGCCGATTTGAATCCCGTAAACTCCTTTCGATTCTTCCACACGCGTATGTTCTTACTATCAGATCCGGTGAACAACATACCGTCGAATGCCGCTAATGAATACACATTACCTTCTACACGCACAAGAGAAGCTAACAATCCGGTGTAATTGGAATTGAAATCCGCACAATCGGTAACCGTTTGTTCACGATACGACCATTGGGAGCTTGCTACCGGTGACGTTTGTGTGGAGCTCATTTTATCGGACAATGGTGGTGAATAGGTCTCCCATAAGTGCTCGTCGTCGTTGTCGGAGGAATCACGGTGAACGTCCGGCGTGTTGCTGGTAGGGAGATGAAGCCTTTCTCCGGCGTCATTTGGACGGTTCCGGCGATGATGTTGTTGATGATGATGATGATCGGAGTTCATCAACACGGTGGATTTCTGCGGTTTATCATGATTCAGAGGTTTGGTTTCTTAATCTCTTTTTCGTGATTAATTATCAAAATTGTGGTGGTTAAGAACTAAGAAGGTATCATTTGTTGAATTTTGTTTTTTTGGTAAGAGGGAATATGGATATTCAAAATGTTGAAACAAAAAAAATCAACAAGATCTTGTGAAGAAAAAGAATGGTTGCGGATTTTTTGTATTATATTGATTTCACTTTGTTTTTGTAAAAAGTATGCTTAGAACTTGTATATTCACCGGTGTAACATTAAAGTTTTCTAATGGTGAATTTTGTTGATACGTGTCTATTATATGTGTTATATACACATTTAAGGATTGAGTGATACATATTTTTTAAACATTTTTAAGAATTACCACCCTAAGAAAAATTAGGGGCTGACTTTTTCAACATTTATAATCATAACACAGAGTTTGACTTGTTTGATTTTGTTAGTGAAAATGTGATTGTATGGACTTTGATGGGCAGGATTTTGTTCCATCTTAAGCAAGTGAAGTGGACCCATATTCATCTTACTTGTTTCTGGTTTGGAGATGTAGTATGAATGGGTGCGGAGTAAACTTATCGTGTTCGCTAGTATCACAAACGAACTTGAATGAAGACATTATTAGTGCTCTTCATTATCTTAAGCTTTCTCGACCCGGTATCACATTTTCGATCAATAAGGTATGTCAATTCATGCATGCCATGACCGAAAGCCACTAGGTTATAGTTAAACGGATTCTAATCATCATCTGGGTGCTACTCAACATGCGCGTAACAATTGCGTAAAAAATGCATGTTTGCTAAGTAAGAACAACGCAAATGTGCATAATAAATTATCCAGTTTTTAGTAGTTGTATTTCATGCATGAACGAAGCATTTAAAAGTTGATATTTTTTTATCTTATTAAAGAATATTTACTTCAGAGAAATCTTCATGTGCACTTTATATAAACAATATGACTAATAACTTTACAAAGTTGGAGCCCATGCCTACGATTCTCTTCTTACAATCCAAGCTAGAAGTTGTTCCACGTCCTTTGCTCGCAAAGCATATTAGACCACTAATGTTCTAATAAAAAATTATCATAAACTAAAGGGTATATATGTATTATTACAAACTATACATAGAGATCAAGAGATGTCTATAACCATATTATGAATACAATCAATACATAATACTTGTATCATTCTACTTGGTGAATATTCCTGAGCATAAGTTATACTCTTCACGATACAACAAAATGTAGGTTCGTAAACGGATCTCTCTTGCAAAAAACATGTTCCGCAAATAATTAAAAAAAAGAAAAAGAAAAAGAAAAAAAATGTAATTGGTACTTAACTTAGCTCCCACTCTAGACAGAAGCCGGATTGCTTTACGATCTGACATATGCAACATTACCCTACACTTTGTGCAAAAATATGTTTCTCACGGCTTGAACCCATGACCTCAAGGTCATAAAGTAGCGGCATTACCAATTCGTTCTTTTAATATCCATAAATGCAGACATGTAGCATTTATCTGTTCCTACTGATGAATGAAACATGAATTTTACATACATTTATTCATGTCATTATCCACAAGTAAAGAATCACAAAACTGAACTTGTTAATCAATTCGTACTATTTTACAAAGACACTTTTTATTACCTGGGTTAAGGAGTAATATTAGTCCTCAATAAAACTAAACCTGGTTTGTTCATCTGTGCTCAACAAAATGTTTTTACAAGCCCAACCTAATTCAACCATCTTTGCATTCAGAAGCTCCATATCTTCTCTTGCTGATCGTTTGCAATCATTCACTAATTTAAACCACTCCTGATTAGAACCGTCCCAATCTTCTAAGATCTTGGTCTTGTATGGTAGCCGCTCACGGATATAGCACGCCTGCATCACAAATTTATAATCCAAGAAGCGCTAAGAATTAACGCAGAATGCATAAATATCATGTTTGCATTTGCCATCTGAAAATGGTCATTTAATACTTGATGTGGCAATAATCTTTTTTAGTGTTCAGATAAACTCTGTTTCTGATAAAATTAGCTTCCTATGAGCTGCAACAAAACTGAATGTCTAAAGGCACAATAAAAGTTAGGCAACGTGTCACCTAATAGTATCCAGTTTCTTTCGTGGAAAAAGTTACTCAAAAGTTTCACTAAATACAACTCAAGTTAATATTGTTCCATTCTTGTAAAATTGTTTTATAAATGTTAAAATTTATAAGTGAACCTATTGGAAAAGATTAGTCATTATTCTTTTTAAGTTTAACCTGAATTACATGATAATTGTGAAGGAGAAAGCTCAAATAATAAGCAAATATCATAATTGTTCATTTAGGTCATTCGATCTAAAATTATGAAATATTTTTCATAATGGAACGATATTAAACTTGAGTGTTTTATGTAGAGAGTACGATGACTTTATTGGAAAGACAATGAAACTTATTGCATTAACCGAAGAGGCTCAAGCCGGACCAAGTGCAGGGTTGATTGTGAGCATCACGAAGCTACACTTATTCACATGAATGCTAATTGATACTGAATTTGATAAAATTATTTAACAAGTATAGCAACTATTATATTTTTAATAATTTAATTTCCTTTTAACATGAATTGAGAGACTTTTCTCCCATTCAGTTTGCCTTGGTACTACCAGTTTTCGCCTGTTTTTTACAGCTGATAATCACATTCTAACTATATAATACCACACAATCACTTTCGTCCGTGACCTTGTAGCCTAGTGGCTTTGGTGATTACCCTCACAAACACAGTGTGGGTTCAAATCCTAGCAGCTGCATGATTAGGTGGTATTTAGGAATAAAACAAACTGATATTCAGAAAACAAAAAAAAAATCACTTTCAAAACATGCATCAAAACACCCATATAAGGAATGGCTATAAAAAATTTAAAGAGATTTTAGAACCTGCAAGAGACCCATGATAATATCTGCAGTGCTTGCCCCTTCACGTAATGAAAGAAGGATACCCTGCAATTTGGTAACCAGAATAAGATCTTGTGATGACACACAGAAACAGCAAACAAGCCTTTAGTAAATACATACTTCGGTTCTTTGCAATCCGTGAAAGCAAGCCTCCAGGCATACAAAGTAAAAATCATCTTTACATAAAGATTGCATCGCCATCATTGATATCTTAGGTATCTGGCTCCTGGGATTCAAGCAACCAATCCTTACGGGCCATTTCAGCCTACCTGAAACTTGGAAATAAAAACATTTAATGTAATAATATTCTAAAGCGACTTAATGTTTCATCTCTAAAGGTCACGGATCTAACCTTTGCTCGGGAAGATATTAATCCCTTCCCTTTTACTTACTTCTGCTGGTGAAGGGACATATCGCAATTGAATCCATGTATCTATAATCATCTCTAGCCTATCCTAAACATCAAACTATGAAAAATTAGGTACTAAACACAGGGTATAGAAGCTTTTAGTAATGGAAACTTTGTCAAACCTTAGTTAAGGTTTGCAAATGCACGTGTTTCAAACTCTGATATATCCCATAAAGATCAATGGCTGTGAAAATTGGGTATACAACAAAGGGCAAACCTGCTTGCAATCTTTTGCAACATCAAAGAGTTAGGTTAAGTCAAAATGTGACCTTTTTACCATTTGTTTTGAAGACCATAGAAATTTGGTGAGGAAAGACGAACCTTTGGTTGTTTTTTAACATGATGTTTAAGGCTGCAGCTAGCATAAGACCAAGGTTGTCAAAGCACACTGTTTGAATCTACAACGATTAAAACAATAATCAAATACAGATTCTAAGAAAGAGAAAAACCCCAAGTTAAAAATGAACCAACCTGTGCCTTTGCAGAAACTTCACCGAGGTTATCTGCTACTGCAAAACTTCGATGCACAGCAGTCTGCTAGTCCAAAATTTGAATTAAAAAAAACCTAATATAATGTTAGATTCAAGAAAACAAGCATTCGATAAGACATCACTAAAAATGATCTTATGATGATCATTTGCCATGAAAATTTCATATATACACATTTAAGAGTTGAAAGATTTACTTACACCAGTTGCAAGATAACACGCTAGGCTTATCTGCTTAGCAATATTAGCTATTGAAGCAAGAAGCAAAAAGTATTGCGGAAAAGCAGGAGTCATCAACTCAACTCCAATGCTCAAGCTGAAAATAACTGAAGTTGAGAACCTAACTCTCTTCAATTAGAACAAAAGAACACTAATTTAATACCCTTTACATCATATTTCAAAACAAAATACTTGATTGACTACAAATACCTTTAAATTCGTATCAAACGCAGAGGCTAGGCTAGCCGTGTAGATGCACCTACTCAACCGTCCAAGCCCATCTTTCAACACCCAATTCAGGGCTGCTGCAGATGGAAGTGAACGTGCATATCCAATGCCAATAGCCCTAAACATTGCCTAAACCATACCCACATTTATACTATCAATCTCATACTGATTTCGACATCAATTTCACATAATTTGAGCTAAAAGATATCAAATTTGACTTAAATGGACAACATTATACCTGTGTAGCAAGAACCTGAAGTGCAGAACTGAAGACTCTGTGCAAAAACTTCCATTTAACATATTCAAGATAATTTTCATTAATTTCTCTGGGAAACAAGAAATTTCTAACGCCCAAACTGCAACTTCTGAACAATCTTCGACACCCATCTCCCAAATCATCAAAATTATTGAAAGAAAATGTTTTCCCATCAATAGAAACCAATTTTAAATCATTACCATCCCAAAAGTATCGAGAAACGCCATCAGATTGTCGAATAACAACCGGAAGTAACGTGGGTGTTGCGGGTTCAAGTTCTTTTCTTATTTTCTCCTCTTCGAATTCGAATTCGAATTGGAATGAAGTCTTCAACGAATTTGGGGGTCCTGAGATTCTTTTAAAACAGGGTTTTTGATTAATCGGAAGAAAGATTTGAACTTTGTTTTGTTTTTCCCATTGGGAGCTCGAATTGATAGCGGAATTTGAAGTAGGAATACGTATCGCGGATTGCATGAGACTGAAGAAAGAATTCAAGCTGAAATTTGAAGAAGGGTGTGATATTTGTGTGCTAGGGTTTAAGGAATTTCATATGTGGTTTTTGAGTTGTGAGGAATCTATACGATTTCAAGAGAATACGTTATTTGTGGAGAGAATATAATATTATAAAACTAGCTTTAGTAAACCCGTGTATTATACGAGTTGAATAAATAAAATACTAAATAAAATAAAATTATATTAATTATGAAACAATATTTTAAAATATACGATTAAAATTACGTATGAGTAAAAATTATAAATAATAAACAATAATATCAAATTTTTATCAAAGTTTTGTATGAGAAAACCATTGATATCTATATGAGTTTAAAATTTTAATTAAATAACTTAACGTGTCAATTAAAAAAAGTAAAATATTGACTAATCTCGTCTCGAGCAATTGTAAATGAAAAAAAACGTAAAATATGATAGTGTAAGTAAAAATTACATTGAAATTTACTAAAGAAAGAGCCTCATAGAAAGAATGGTCCGTGATGTCTTTTCCTACTAATTATAACATATAATCATGCACATATTTAGTTAAGTTTACTATTAAACTTACGCTCACATTATAATACAACTAAGCATGGACAATGCAAAAATCAATCAAAAGAACCTTTTAAATTCCACATTAAAAAATGACTACTCTATATCTTAAAGACTTGATTAAATAATTATACCTTAATAAAAAATATTATAATAAAACTGGATAAAAAGAAAACAGAATAAAATGTTATCTAATAAATTAAACAAACTACTTATAAAATATAATAAAATATTTCTAACGAAATAAGAACACGTTTAAAAAATTAGTTAAAAACATCTTAAATTTTGAAAAATAATGAGTTTGTTGATGGTAACAAATAAAATAAAAAAAAAAAGAGACGGTAATGAAATAAAAGAAAATTAAAAATATTGATGTCTAATTTAAGTATCTTTTTTTAATAGTATTTTATTTTAATTTCCTAAAACCAGTTTTTTGTTCTTGCTAATAGTAGTTTCTATACAAAAACATATAAAACATTATAATTGGTGTGCCTTTAAATGATACTATACAGTCATAAAGTAAACATTTATTTTAGAATTATGACTTATTTTATCTTTCAAAAAATAAAGATTTGATAAGAATATAATTTTAAAAATTAACCAATAGAGTTTGCTAGGAGTAAAAATAAGATATATGTTTTTTAGTTTAAAATGGAAGTGTTTTAATTTATATCCCATTAATTTTGGGAACAAAATGTGTATTTAAAAATTTTAATACAAAAATTGTAGATTTAATTCTTTTAGGCGGGAAAAATATTTATTATTAAATGTCAAGATAACATGTGGCATTAGATGCATCTAAAAAATGACATGTGCCAACCCTAGTTACCCTTTTATTATAGTAGTAGGATTCAGAGAAATCTGAATTTACATAGGTGATCCTGTTCTTGCAAACTTATTGTGTTTTGATACCTCTTCTTCGATTAGCAATTTAGCATTGTAATATTTGTGTGATAGGTTTGGTGACCCCATTCAAGAATCAAACAAGATTACAAGAATAATGTTTTAGAACGAGTAACATAATATTCTACAAGATTAAAGATGTGTATATGTAATTACCTAAAGAAAACTTGATTTCAACTTTCACTTCGAATTTTACTTTTTCTTTTTTAAAAGCACACATAGAAAGTCATAAACTTGAGGGCTAAGGCTATTTTTATAGTTATGTAACCATTATATAGTATACTAGCTTTAGTAAACTCGTGTATTACACGAGTTGAATAAACAAAATAATAAATAGATGAAATTTACTAATTATAAATCGATATCCTATAATAAGATATGATTGAAATATTTCTTATAACAAATAAAATACAAATTTTATTTTAAAAGAAACGTTTAAAAAATGTCGTACTTAAAAACTTTCTTCTCTAACTCTCAATTTTAATTAACTTTTGTTTATAAAATTTTTATTTTTTAAAAACACAATTAAAAAAGTTTAATGTTCAAAAAAGTTTTCTAATTTTATGAAAATTTATTTGCTTAGAAATAACATTAGTAAAATATCTCTTGCTTAATGTTTTAGAAAAACTATTTTAGTCTAAAAAATCTAAATAATATTATTAGTAATTAATATGATTATTAAATAGGAGAGATAAGCGGAAAAAAATTGTCAAAAAACAATATGGTGTTGACATGTGTCATCCTATATTTTAATTTTTGTTAGAGTATGGAGATGGAGATGGAGATTAAAAAGTAAATTAAATAAACAATAGTTGTACGTCTTGTATAGCATGATGTAGAAGTTGTTGTGCGCATAGTGTTTAACAGGGTACATGGGCTTCAATTTTATAGTGTAGATCCACACCCCTTTTCTAGCATGTGGCGGTGGCCAATCCGCCTCCCACGGTTGTCGTCTACCGTCATCGTCGATTCAAATCTCTCCTCCATTGGTGAGCCTTGATTTTCAGTTTCGCCCATCGAAGGTGCCTTGGCTCCCGGCCTCCCCGAATCTGTTATTGTCGATGATGGTGTCGGTGTTGATGTCGGCATGGTTGGTTTCATGTCAGCCTCCTATCTTTGTTTGAGGTTGCCTCGATCTCAGTTTCGTTTGGTTTTTTATGGTGGTGGTGGTGGTGTGACTGTTGTTGTGCCCCCTCCTCTTTGTGGTTGGCGTGGTATCGTGGGATGTCTCTGTTCATTTATGACGTCATGCATGTGCCCTTTTGATGTGATAATAGGGTTTTCAAATCTGGTTTGAATGGTTTTAGATTCTAGATGTTGATGATGTTTTTGTCTTTGTGATGCTAAGTTTATGCTTACTTGAGACTTTGTTACTCGCGTCTTCGATAATGTTGAGCTTTAGCTCTTCTGAGATGTTAGTTTACATGCATTCTTAACAATAATCTGTTGAGACATTGTTACTATTTGGGTGAGACTATTATTTGCTGATATCGATGATGATAAACACATGTTCATCTAAAATCCTTCGTCGATGATGATAAACTTACATCTCCTGAGACGTTGGTTTACAGGTTATAGTATGCTCAGACTTTGTTTTTATGTTGGTGGTTTGATCATGTTGGGTGAGACTGTTGTTTTGTTGATGTCAATGATAATGGACATCTGTTCATCTAAGACCATTTGTTTTGGTTGTTCTGTGGCTGTGTTGATACTCAAAGACTGGTGTCAGTTGCCCCGACTTGGTAGTCATTTACGGTGAGCGGCCGCAACTGGGCATCAGTTCTAAGCTACGCTACTGATACATTGCCTCTTGTCCTATACCATTGGTGAGTGATCTGATGTTGTTCAGTAAAACGGTTAGGTTGTGGCTGTGATGATGAAAACGTAATATTCACAATATGTGTGTTTGTCTGAGCCTCGATTTACCCGTCCCTGTGACGCGCAACGCGTGTTGAGGTGCAAACCCTAATTTACATTTAGACGTACTATTTATTTGTTTAAAAAACAGTTTCTTGTTTTCTTTGTTTAGCTAATTTGTTGTTTACTTAATCATTTATATGAAACTTTATTTAATATTTATTAGATTAAACAGATTTATTATTGTTATATATATATATATATATATATATATATATATATATATATATATATATATATATATATATATATATGTATATATATTTATTGTTTAATTTTGTTTCTTTATTTACTTAACTAAATTAAAATGCTTATTAGATTTATCTAAACTAATTTGTTTGTCACTGTTTGAACGCATGACTTTCTCATAATTAAAATTTAGGATGAAATCGATGAACCTTGATAATGTGCAAAACAAAATTACTAGTTCATAGAGATTCAAGACAGTACATGTCGCTCACAAAAAGACTGAGTCACATAATGCACTTTTTGGTTCGGTTGATTCGATTTAGTTAAGTCGATTATAGTGTGGTTAATTCGGTTTGTTTGCTCACCCAAGCATATATGTTTATCTCGAGTAGTTCTTGGTTGTGTTGAGCAGCGGGGAAACCCAAAGCCGCACCTCACTGTAAAACACAAAAACACATCAGCTTCCCATATGCTCGTTGTCTTGTCGCGCCTCATGTCGCACATGCAGGATCAGATTTAAACACATGATTAAAGCTTAACTTCAACATGATCAACGCAACACCACAAACTTAACATTTCTAGCACCTATAACAGTAATCTATTTATAAACAAGTTGTAGAATTTTGCTAAATTATGGTGCATAATAGGTTAGCATGCTCCTTATCACAAACATACAAGCTCTTAAAACTTAAAACCAAACATTTCTACCGACAACACTTGGATTGTAACACATTACACAAGTTGATCACCACCCAACATTTTCTACAAAAACAGTTATAGATTGCAGCAAATTACACTAAAAAACAGATCCATTTACACCACTTTCTTGAACCATATCAGCAAGCACGAGAGATGGTGACTTTCATTACTTTCTCAATGTCATTTATCAACTCAAACACACAAACATCACCAACACCCAGATGATTCTCGTCGCTAAATTTCTTCAAGTTTTCACCACATAGTTTAGCAAAGTTCTTGTGCACTCTGCACTCAACAGGACCCCAACGTCCCCCATTTGACATCTGAAGAATACACATCACACTACGATCACTAGTCAAATATCTTCTACAAAATCGAACAGGTGCATACTGTAACAACAAAAAGAAACAAATAAGATGATCGAAATTAACAAGAAACAAAACCCAAAATTGAGAGTCATTACCAGCATTGAAGCTCGTAAGTATGATTTATGTACAGTAACCGAGTAAGAAGGACTATCCAAATTACACGATTGAGTTGATTTTAGTGCTCTGTTTCTTGACCTCTGTGTTTTCCCCTTTTTCGACGCTAAATCACCTTTCACTGATCCGATTATCCGACAGAAAGAAGTTAAAACGATTTCAAACTTAAAGGGGTCGATCAAATTGCAGTAATCTAAATGGGTTAGTAAATATCTTGCCTTCGATTTCTTCACACGTGATGGGTGCATGAAGATCCTCTGTTTCTTGCAAGAACATAACTTCATCTTCTTGAACTTCAGATCGATCGATTTCCTTCTCCGATTTGAGATACTTTTTGGGTGGTATGTTATTGTTATATGCCTCTCGATACCGTGGGTTGTATATTCTAACATGAAAGATCGATTTGCCCAGATGATTGAAGACCAACAAATGCCCAAACTTTAAACAATAATGCCGATGAAACTCCGGCCAACCCTTCTGCAGCCAGAGCTTACCGTCGCCGGAGACCATCCAACCCACAGGCCAAACTTTGTCATCGGAAACAATCAACAGGACGTCGTTCAACAGGATTTGTTTCCGGTGATCTCGAGTAAAGATTTTGGGGATTTTCTGTAATTGAAAAGTAGAGTATTGATGATACAGGTGCAAAAACAGAGGATGTTGAGTCTTGAGAAGAAAGGGGACTCACGAGGGCATTTTGGTGGATGTCGTCGGAGGCGATGAATCTGAAGAAGCTACGTAGCTTCCGGCGTGACGTCATTGCGCCGGCGGACTGACGTAATAGATGGCGATAGGGTTCTGCAATCTTGAATCCTACAATACTTTTTGAAGATTTTGAAAAGAGAAAACGAGGGTGAATCTTTTTCTTCACGAACTGGATTAGTAATGAACCGGAAGCGCGGAAGCGTGCCGTAATGCGACGGGACGACATTTTATATTTAAACGTCATTTAATATTTTGTTATTTTTATAGTAGTTTTATAAAAGTTTATTATGTTTTTTTAAGTAAAAATTTAAAACACAAATAAATGAGTTTTACATGACGACTTGTATATACGCATTAACTCATTGCATCTCATAAAATACAGATCGTTTCAGCTCAAAGTTTACATCAAAACGTTTAAAAATAAACACATGTTAAGTTGTTGTCTCAAAACATTTTTAAATATTATAAATTAAAGATATAGCTGAAATCTTAAACATATTAAGTTTTTTTGGTTTATGGGTAGATAATATAAAATTTTATGCAAATGTTAGTAAGTGTAAGGTTATTATGTAACTAATTATAAGGGGTAATGTGTAAATAATGTTATAAATATCATTTTACCCTCAAAAGTTATTGTATCTTATGCATTGAACATAGTAATGTTCTTAATTTTATGGTATTTTAAAGGGAAAACTTCACAGAATAGTAAGCAAGTTTTAACAGCGTTCCAATTAGGTCATTTATATTTTTATTTGTTCTAATCAGGTCACTAAAGTTTTAAGAGTGCTCCAATTTGGTCACTAATACTTTTATTTGTTTCAATCAAATCACTAAAGTTTTAAAAATATTATAATCAGGTCACTCATATTTTTTTAATCGTTTTAAATAATTCACAATTTTTTAAAATAATTTAGTTTTTTATAAATATTGTTAATCAGGTCATCCTTATTTTAAAATACCCCTCTCATATGTTTTATATGTAGTATATATATGTTGAATTGGGAAACAATATTTCATGAGAATGGCTTCTTGCTGCCTTTTAAATAAATCTAATCTAAGTTATTGATTTGATTAAGATTCAAAGATTTATATTTTAAATTAATATTGAAAAGAGTACCACATAAGTATAAATATGCACTTTTTTATTAAAAATCTAGAACTATGGATATTAATCAAATCAAACACTTAGATTTAACTTAAAAGTATTCTTAATTTCTCTTAATTTGCATTTAGACCCTTCTTCATTGTTCATTTATGTTTCATGGTGTTTGTAACTATAGCTTTAAAACATATACCAAAGACACATTCAAAAAAAATTAATCTTGTTATCGTAGGCACCAACTATAAACTTGAAAAAATGGAATGCAATTCTATTGATATATACCACTTACAAAATTTATCAATATATATTTCTTGACACCCGCATTACCTTTTTAACACTATTTTACATTTTTAATCCGACCTAATCCCGCATCAGTGACGATTTAACCTCACATCATATGAAACTAATTTATATTGTTAACAATATATAAGTTTATATATATTTATATGAAGATTAAAACGTTTAATACTTGTTAAAGAAGATTGACGAAACAAAATTAAAAATTAAAATCATGTCCAACCACCTGATTTATTCATCAAGTATAACCAATAGTTGACGCGCCTGACTAGAAATTAACTGGTTTAGAATGACTGGCATTGGATCGGTTATGTAGTCAATTGTTACATCATATCGGGTCCGTTATGTATATTAAATTACATTATATTTCTATTTCGAATGTTAAAAGGTTAAAGACACCCTAAAAACTAAGTTAGTCAATGGTCCTCAATTCAATTTTAATAAATCAAGTAAAAATTATATTATATGCTATATTACAATATATATATATATATATATATATATATATATATATATATATATATATATATATATATATATATATATATATATATATACCTACTCTAATAAAAAGGTATCTTGGATGACACATGTCAGCACCACAATTAATCTCACCAAAATTTTCCCGTCTCTCTCTCATATTAAATAATTACTAATAATATTATTTAACATCTTTTTAGATTTAATAAATTAAGAAAGAAATCTATTTATTAATGTTATTTCTAAATAAATAGTTTTTTTATAAAATAATAAATTTTCCTAAAGCATAAAACTTTTTAAAATCTGAAAAATATTTTAAAATTGGTATTTTTAAAAAAGTAATTTTTTTAAAACAAAAAATAATCAAATTTAAGAGTTATAATAGGAATTTTTTTAAAAATGATATTTTTATACGATTTGTTTTATAACAAAATTTTATTAAATTAATATTTTATTTATTCAGCCCGTGTAATACACGGGTTTACTAAAGCTAGTATATATATATATATATATATATATATATATATATATATATATATAGATATATATATAGATATATATATATATATATATATATATATATATAATATATATATATATATATATATATATATATATATATATATATATATTATATATATATATATATATCGAATGTTGCATTATAACTTATGTTATATATTTTTTATATAAAGGGCTTATTTTTTAGGTGTTAATTGTTTAGTTGATTATATAGTTTGCCTAACGTTGTGTCACAAATCGGTTGGGTTAATTTTAATATAGTTTAGAGGTGTTAAGTGTTTTTCTGTAAGGCCCGATTCCCGGGACGCTTACAGTTGGTCCTTCATCGCACTCAAAACATATATTTACATTTTTTTTTCTTTCATAAATAGTTGCAGCGGAAACATCAAAAACATAATTTCATTCCATCAAAATACATTTGCACATTAGTACAATCGTTCCTTTAACAATATCAGGTTACATTTATTACAAAAGCATTAAACATAAAGATGCCATCCAAAATACGCTGAGTAGCCGCCCCGTGCCATCCTCAGCAACATACCTGCCAACTGGAAACACATCAAAGTCAGCGTTGCTGAGTGAGTTCTAGTTTTATAATAAAACTTACTTTCCTTTCGTAAAACCGTTCTTTACTTTCTTTATAAAAACATTCGTTACATACATGCGTTCACACATCATACGTACATACAGATAATATCATTATTATCTTCGTCATTACGTTCGTTACATTCATCATTTACCATACATCATTATCTTTCACTTCATTCTAGATCCTGTCAGGCTTTACCCTCTTCATGGCACACAACCACGATTACTGAGGTCGAATGACAAGGATCCCATTTCGTACATTATTAGAATATTTTGTTAACGTTCATTTCATACATTCATTCTTTCCTTCATTACTTTGCTCATTACCCTTCATTACTCGAATCTTGTCTCATGCAATATCCCCGACTCATGCTCGAAAGCTGATGTTGTGTCGGGACTCGCTCACAAGCCCCCGACTCATGTCCGAAGACTGACACAACACCGGGATACGCGACAAAGATCCCATATGGGTTAATCACAGGGATTGAACTCCATCTGAGTCTGTTGCAACACAAAGTCGCTCACCTCATCATCTCGTCTCATGCACTATCCCCGACTCATGTCGAAGATTGATACTGTGCCGGGGCCTGATAAACAAACCCCCGACTCATGTCCGAAGACTGACACAGTACCGGGATACGCGACACGGATCTCATCATCCGTTGCTTTCATCATATGCAATACTCCCGACTCATGTCCGAAGACTGATACTGTACCGGGGCCTGCTCACAAACCCTCGACTCATGTCTGAAGACTGGCACAGTACCGGAGTACGCAACAAGAACCTCTTCCGAGTCTTTTGTGACACGGAGTCGCTCACCTCATACATATGCTTGCAAGCCTTTCATTCGTTCATTCATTTATTCATTCATTCATTTGTTCAATAATGCATGCATTCATTCATTCATTACGTTCCTCTTTTCCTTATCTTTCACTTTACGTTACATAATACTTTCATTTCATTCATTAACATTCAACGCAAAGCCATAGAAAGATAAACATACCAAGCAAGGAACATAACATAAACCTAAACATACAACATCATCATACACACGCATCAATCATACATCACATCACGCACATCATACATACGATGCAACAAATGCACCACCATTCCTAACATAACACATAACATCATGCATATTATCATCATCTCCATCAACATCATCATCATAATCTCATCGTCCTGCGTCACCTATACCGTCCATGCCCATCACATCGTCGAGGAATTTCATCCCGGCTATCATCTCTGAACACTTAGGCGAATGAGCATTTATGCGAATGGACCCTATGCGAATGGACTCCCAGTCGCATTACTCTCATGTGTATGTCCTTCAGTTGCATGACTTCCGGCGTATGGGCTTCAGTCGCATACTCCTTATGCGAATGAACCTCAGTCGCATGGCCTCCAGGCGCATGGACTTCAGTCGCATAACCTTCGTGCAAATGAACCTCAGTCGCACCATCTCTCAATCGCATGACTCCCAAGCACATGAACTTCAATCGCATGGCCATCATGCGTATGG
The DNA here is from genome assembly GCA_025215565.1 of Flaveria ramosissima. Taxonomy (NCBI): domain Eukaryota; kingdom Viridiplantae; phylum Streptophyta; class Magnoliopsida; order Asterales; family Asteraceae; genus Flaveria; species Flaveria ramosissima. The sequence continues at coordinate 12,435,732 of CM046037.1, forward strand.
ACTTCAGTCACATAGCAAACGTGCGTATGGACCTCAGTCGCACTTCAATCGGCCGAATTGCCTCCAGTCGCCCTCCAGTCGGTCTCCTAGCCCTAGCTGGTGCAGAGTGCAGTTAGGTCGACTGCAGCCGCGGGTTTTCGACCTCCAACCCCTTCCAAGCCTCTTTTAAGCTCAAATCAACCCTTCTAAAGGTTAGGGAAACATACCATGACCTCATACAAGCATAACCAAGCAAGAAATCGAGCCTCAAACACTTCATACACATACATACATATATCAAAACGGGTTTTCACCCAAAAACTCGAAAATAGGTTTTTGGACGTGTTCCAGCCCCAAAATCTGTTGAAAATGTGTAAAAGAGGGGTCCTAGAACTCACCATAACGATCCCGTCAAGTAGAGCTTCGATTTGACTCGCTCCACGTCGAATTCCACGCTCGAATCCACCCGAACCAACTTTTCTCCTCTTTTCTCCTTCTATTCTCTTCTCCTCTCTAGGCTGAAAATGGGGAGAAGTTGTCTCCTCCCTTTTATACTCCCTTGCATCGAAGTTTCTCTCGTTGGCGGGTTTGGTCCCTCGACTTTGGACTTTATTTCTTTTTCTTCTCTCGTCGGCTACAAAGGAAATTTCCGGGTGTTACAAGTCCACCCCCTTAAATAGGTTTCGTCCCCGAAACCTGTTGTTCCTTGAACCATTGCTGGCATTTCTGTCTCATCTCTTTTCCAGTCTCTCACCTGGAGTTCAATCGCTCTACGTCGTTTATCACATACGACTTCTGGTTTATCTCTGACTACTTCCCTCAAAACTGTGATCCTTCCGGGCTTCTCAGTCGTAGCCTCAGTCACCTCAATATTTCCCAAACGTCGTTTGGTGCTCGGCCTTCACTTGTAGACAAGTAAGGCATCTACTCACTTACTCCATCATGTCACGCTTTGTTCCTGGCCACCAATAATCCTTACTCGCGATTCGATATATCTGTCGGCTGAGATATTGGTATATCCACGCACCTTACATCGGCCAAATAGACGATACGTCTACGCCTCATGGATTGCTAACTCCTTCATCTTATGATGTACGCCTAACCACCCAAATCTGTCCTGAACGGTCTAGCAAGAACCAACGCTTCCTCAATTCTATCCCGCAATCCTCTAGGGCATCTAGGTGACCTAGCGGATTCATTAACAGCAATCTCTACATTGAAGGACTCATCGATATTCCTTCTCCTAACATGCCACATTCTACATAAAGCAGTAGGAACGAGACTACTACTATCATCGCATTCGAATCATAGATGCACAAATTTTAAATTACCAGAAACGTACCTGACATCGAGTCGAAGTCCGCTCTAGCCTCCTCTCGGTCATGGCAAAAGCTCTAACCTTCACCCTCTGTTCCCTTTCCTCGCACCGGAGCCTCCTGCCCTCGGCTTCTTACAATCCCTGCTCATGTGTCCAGTCTCGCCGCAGTCGTAGCACTTAGCCGTGCGGCAATCCCTCGCCCTGTGGCCTTCCTTCCCACACTGGAAACAGACGTTCAATCCCCACTTGCATTCCCCTTCATGGTCTCTACCACACTTTCTGCATACTTCTCCTTTTCTTTCTATTCGCTTCCGATCATCGTCCCTCGACGTCGTGCCTTCATACAAAAATCCATCATCACTGTCTCGCCTTCCCTTCCCCTTCTTAACATAGGCTCTCTCATCCCCTTCATCTATCATCGCCATCGCCCGCTCGTCGTACAACCTTCCCGCCAGGTCAACTGCTGACCTAAACGTGCTCGGTCGGGCAGCGATCATGTGCCTGCGGATGTCCGTCGGCAAGCCCTGAATATACCTCTTGATCTTTCGCGAAAGAGGTGTCACCTGATCCGGCACCAGCCGTGCCATTTCATTAAACTTGGTAGTGTATTGCTGATGCGTCATTGTTCCTGCTTCCAGCATCAGGAACTCTCTTTCAACTTTATCCATCTCACGGTGAGGACAGAACTCCTCAATCACCAGCCTCTTCAACTCTGACCATCTCATCCTTCCGATAGCCCTGCTTCCCTCAACTTGGACTATGTTGTCCCACCAGCACAAAGCTGAGTCCACGAAAGAGTGGGTAGCAAACTTTACTTTCTGATCCTCTCGGCACTCGCTGATATTTAAAACAGCTTCCATCTCCCTCACCCACCGGTGAGCAGCAGCAGCAGTGCCATTACCATCAAAAGTAGGGGGCTTGCACCGCTGAAACGCCCCATAGTTACAGCCTCGTGCCGCCTCCGGCGCAGGCTCTTCCTCTTCTTCTTCCTCTTTGTCATCGGAGAGAACCCTTTCAGTCTCGGGTCGTCTCCTTTCACCCGAAGGTCTACCCCTTTCCTTTCTCTCCTCTTCTCTAACAGTCTTTATCACTTCGGTCACTACAGACGGTAGGATTGTCTGCAAGACCTGATGCACTTCTTCCACGACTGCCTCTCTCATCGAGGCCCTCTGATTAGCATTCTCATCACCGCCCTCAGGATGAGGGGTCACAGGTTCTTCATGAACTACCCTTTCGGCCCTTGCCCTTCCTCTTGTGACCCGTGGTTCAGCACCACGTCCACCGTCACCTGCACCACGAGAAACTTTCGAAGATCTTCCACCAGCCATTCTCTAAACACACTGAAAGATTCAAACACTAACACGGTCATTCAAGGAATAGCTCAGTTTATGTCAAGTATAGTAAGTCCCTAATTACAGTGGCCAGTTGTGATTAGCCACTTACTTTACTCTTCATACTTCGAGCATTACCTGTCCTGACTATATCAGTATCTAAATCTACCAGCAACACATAAACCATATAACATGCGCACGTAAACCGGTTAACTTTACAAAAACATACCTGATGGCACGCAGCTACTCAGATTGGCATCCCATTCCCTTTCCGTCCCATTCTCAGTTTAAGATTAGGTTTCTGAAAATATTTACCCAATTCACTTAAACTTTGGCTCTGATACCAACTTGTAAGGCCCGATTCCCGGGACGCTTACAGTTGGTCCTTCATCGCACTCAAAACATATATTTACATTTTTTTTTTCTTTCATAAATAGTTGCAGCGGAAACATCAAAAACATAATTTCATTCCATCAAAATACATTTGCACATTAGTACAATCGTTCCTTTAACAATATCAGGTTACATTTATTACAAAAGCATTAAACATAAAGATGCCATCCAAAATACGCTGAGTAGCCGCCCCGTGCCATCCTCAGCAACATACCTGCCAACTGGAAACACATCAAAGTCAGCGTTGCTGAGTGAGTTCTAGTTTTATAATAAAACTTACTTTCCTTTCGTAAAACCGTTCTTTACTTTCTTTATAAAAACATTCGTTACATACATGCGTTCACACATCATACGTACATACAGATAATATCATTATTATCTTCGTCATTACGTTCGTTACATTCATCATTTACCATACATCATTATCTTTCACTTCATTCTAGATCCTGTCAGGCTTTACCCTCTTCATGGCACACAACCACGATTACTGAGGTCGAATGACAAGGATCCCATTTCGTACATTATTAGAATATTTCGTTAACGTTCATTTCATACATTCATTCTTTCCTTCATTACTTTGCTCATTACCCTTCATTACTCGAATCTTGTCTCATGCAATATCCCCGACTCATGCTCGAAAGCTGATGTTGTGCCGGGACTCGCTCACAAGCCCCCGACTCATGTCCGAAGACTGACACAACACCGGGATACGCGACAAAGATCCCATATGGGTCAATCACAGGGATTGAACTCCATCCGAGTCTGTTGCAACACAAAGTCGCTCACCTCATCATCTCATCTCATGCACTATCCCCGACTCATGTCCGAAGATTGATACTGTGCCGGGGCCTGATAAACAAACCCCCGACTCATGTCCGAAGACTGACACAGTACCGGGATACGCGACACGGATCTCATCATCCGTTACTTTCATCATATGCAATACTCCCGACTCATGTCCGAAGACTGATACTGTACCGGGGCCTGCTCACAAACCCCCGACTCATGTCCGAAGACTGGCACAGTACCGGAGTACGCAACAAGAACCTCTTCCAAGTATTTTGCGACACGGAGTCGCTCACCTCATACATATGCTTGCAAGCCTTTCATTCGTTCATTCATTTATTCATTCATTCATTTGTTCAATAATGCATGCATTCATTCATTCATTACGTTCCTCTTTTCCTTATCTTTCACTTTACATTATATAATACTTTCATTTCATTCATTAACATTCAACGCAAAGCCATAGAAAGATAAACATACCAAGCAAGGAACATAACATAAACCTAAACCTACAACATCATCATACATACGCATCAATCATACATCACATCACGCATATCATACATACGATGCAACAAATGCACCACCATGCCTAACATAACACATAACATCATGCATATTATCATCATCTCCATCAACATCATCATCATAATCTCATCGTCCTGCGTCACCCTATACCGTCCATGCCCATCACATCGTCGAGGAATTTCATCCCGGCTATCATCTCTGAACACTTAGGCGAATGGGCATCTATGCGAATGGACCCTATGCGAATGGACTCCCAGTCGCATTACTCTCATGCGTATGGCCTTCAGTCGCATGACTTCCGGCGTATGGGCTTCAGTCGCATACTCCTTATGCGAATGAACCCCAGTCGCATGGCCTCCAAGCGCATGGACTTCAGTCGCATAACCTTCGTGCGAATGAACCTCAGTCGCACCATCTCTCAATCGCATGACTCCCAAGCACATGAACTTCAATCGCATGACCATCATGCGTATGGACTTCAGTCGCATAGCAAACGTGCGTATGGACCTCAGTCGCACTTCAATCGGCCGAATTGCCTCCAGTCGCCCTCCAGTCAGTCGCCTAGCCCTAGCTGGTGCAGAGTGCAGTTAGGTCGACTGCAGCCACGGGTTTTCGACCTCCAACCCCTTCCAAGCCTCTTTTAAGCTCAAATCAACCCTTCTAAAGGTTAGGGAAACATACCATAACCTCATACAAGCATAACCAAGCAAGAAATCGAGCCTCAAACACTTCATACACATACATACATACATCAAAACGGGTTTTCACCCAAAAACTCGAAAATAGGTTTTTGGACGTGTTCCAGCCCCAAAATCAGTTGAAAACGTGTAAAAGAGGGGTCCTAGAACTCACCTTAACGATCCCGTCAAGTAGAGCTTCGATTTGACTCGCTCCACGTCGAATTCCACGCTCGAATCCACCCGAACCAACTTTTCTCCTCTTTTCTCCTTCTCTTCTCTTCTCCTCTCTAGGCTGAAAATGGGGAGAATGGGAGTGTCTCCTCCCTTTTATACTCCCTTGCATCGAAGTTTCTCTCGTTGGCGGGTTTGGTCCCTCGACTTTGGACTTTATTTATTTTTTCTTCTCTCGTCGGCTACAAAGGAAATTTCCGGGTGTTACATTTTCTCTCATTTAAATATTTTATTAATCTAATTGATAAACTGAAAAATATATTAAATGTGACATCCGTCACCATTAACCGATGGTTTTTTAGGTTGGTCAGAACTATGTTGGTACCGAATATGATTTGGTTTTGCACAAATATAGTTCCTGCTAATGTAACTTTTGCCGACAAAGTGCTGTTGGTTAGCTTCCATAGCTAGAAATATGGTTGTTAGAGCATTTACAGTGGGTTTTTTATCTTTATCCATGTAATTACATTAAAAATCATTATATATTTTTTTTCAATTAAATAATATTTTTATACCCTTATCATTACTTTTTTATCTCTTCTCCACTCACAACTACTTTAAAGAATATTAAAAAATTTATAAGGATTGAACAATGATTCTTCAAATATACCAATCCACAATAACATTTTCTCTTTCTTTCACTCACAATCACTCAAAACCATTCCTTATAATATACCAAGCACACTCACATATTTTTAAGGACTCCACTGTGAATGCTTTTACTGATGGATTTTTAATGGTACGCGAGGATAAATTTTCAGAAAATATTTTTTTATTAAAGTTTCTAGATTTTGTTGGTGAGGAGCTTTATGTCGGTGGCAGATGTCTTCAGTGATTTGTTTTAATATATCTATATATACTTAGGGGCTGTTTGGCAACTTCTGAATGATTAAGTGCTGAATCAATAAGAGGTCTGAACCATTAAGTGTTGAACCATTAAGAGGTCTGAACCATTAAGAGCTAGTGTATCGTTTAACTATTCAAATACAAATGTTTGACCAATTCAGATAAGAGTTCTTAACCATTCAACATTTGACCTCGTAACCATTCAGCATTAGTATAATGCTTAACCATTTAGAGGCAAATGTCTGAACCATTCAGACATTTGCTCGCGAAACAAACAGTCTGAACCATTAAGTGCTGAACCATTCAGACATCTAAACCATTAAAAGGCTGATTAAGAGGCTGCCAAACAGCCCCTTACTCCTCAAACTCTATTGTTTGTTCGACTCGATTGTTTCAAAGATTAATTAAATGTGATAAATATATAACATTAAATCTCTCCCTCTCAACTTGAATTATGTAACTAGTTTATTGGAACTGGTAACCTTGATATTGTAATCAGGTACAATAACATGACATTTTTTGCATGGTAGCAATGTTTAATATCTTATAAAGGAACGAGTGTGACATATGTTTTAATTAATCTAGCACTTAATATGATCTTTTTGCTGATAAGTTCTTCAAGTAAATTAAAGCTATGACGAGACCTAATAAAATCACTTAGGGGACGTTTGGTTGGAAGGAATAGAATGGAATTGAGAAACTAGTATAATTTTCAAGTAAAATTGTGTTTGAGTGAGCAATTAAAAGTAAACCTAATGGAATGTTTCACTTTAAATTCATTTGGTTGTGGGATTTCAAAATCCTTCCACCTAGAGAGGGATTTGAAATCCCACAACCAAAGAAATTTAAGGTGAAACATTTCTTTGGATTTTACATTTCATTACCCACTCAAACATAATTTTACTTGAAAATTATACTAGGATCTTAATTCCATTTCATTTCATTCCATTTCTTCCAACCAAACGTCCCCTTAGTTTTATCACCTTATAAGTTAAAACTTTGGTGACGAGACCTAATAAAACCATCATGCACTTAATGGAATGAATGGACTCGAAAATTAGATTAGTCGAAATTGTGTTTCCATAGTTTCATGTACTCCGAAAATATATATGGGCATATATTTAGAAAGCTATGGTTTATCGATTCTCAAATATTTTTTATTGAACAGCCAACGAATAATTTTTAAGCCTGGTCACCAGAGTAAACCTATTGGCGAAATGTCACCCACGTCCGCGAACACAGACAGTGCTGGTGACCCGGCTCGCCCACCATTCCAAAGGAAACCCCCACCCAAAGGCCCACTGTGGTAAAACACTTAGCCCACTTGAAGCGTATTACACCTAATGAGACTCTAACTCATGACTTCCATTTCGGAAATTCACAGGGTGTGAACCAATTGATCTAGGTGGTCTTGGAATATTTATGCCATCTCCTGAAAAAATTTCCACTTGTGTGCTTAACATGCATGCATGCAACCTAAAAAACCTATACATACGAGCCATATATTTTATTCAAATTGCTTCTACCTCCATATATACTTTTAGACTCACAATTATCATAGCAAAACCTTAAAAGATGACAAAAGGGAGACACCTTAATTAAGTGAGGTTACAAATTCATATATTTCTAACATTATTAAGTATAAAAGATGATAGTTCAAAATACTTCACATGTCATATACTTTTATACTTACACGCTTACATTCATATGTCATCATAAGCAAAACACGCTTACATTCATATATCATCATAAGCAAAACCCTAATAAAGATTAACTATATATAGGAGACGCCTTAAGTTGATTTGCAACCAATCACCATTTGACACATGCATCAGTAATCAATTCAATCAACTGATCATGTTGAAAGGTCATCCTTGAGCACACGAACATGAAGCAGATTGCCTTTAACATGACTAAACTCACAACTGTCTCCAATTTTCATCTTATTGTCTATCATGAACTCAAACCATCCCACAGACAAGCATGGAATCTTAACCATCCCGTACTTGGTGAACTCCAATTTCCACATCTTCCCCTCATCGTTCTTCAGCCGTAAGCTCCCGTAGCCACTGATTCGGGTGGCTTTCACGAAAGCTTTCGTCAATGGCTGCAATAAACACCCCCCAAAAACCATTACAGATCGATGAAATTGTAGTTTGGGTTTATTATAGTAATCTTTACTATAACTAAAACATACTATATCTAATTAGGCCGGTTTATCTGTAGTTAAGGTCAACTACAAATACTCAAATAGTTTGATTAAGGTGTATATTATTGATAAACTCAATTTATTTTATCATCTCTATATCTTTCTATACATACATATAGATACATGGAAAGAGATAGATATAATAGGATGTCTCAATAACATAAACGGGTGTTTATATAACCCAATCCTTGATTAATAATCTTCGACATAAATAATAAAATAAATAAATTATATTTTTCGTTCTTTAAAGTTACTCAAAGTTTTAATTTTCTGCTTTAAATTAGAGAAACAATAATAAAAGTCCATCATGTTTATACTTTCACTTACTTTAAGTTTTCTTTTTACCTTTCATCTATACATTTTTGTTTTTTTGTAAAGTTTACTGTACAACACTATTTTGTATTACATACTAAACATATAATCTCCTTTAAAATATAATCCCTTGTCTAATGGGAAGTTTTGCTATCCTTTTTTTTAATTTGATGTTACTAACCTATTAACAACTATCAAGTTGTTAAAAAAAATATTTTACATCTTCAAGAAGATATATAACTAATAACCCATCGTAATGTAATCTAACAAATTACGTACCATATGACTTGTGTAAGATTTCCTCACAACTTTTATCAACGACATCTGCACGTTTTCCAACGAATCATCATCATCATCACCTGCTTCTTCTGCAACACAAAGTTCCTTCCCAGCTGTATCATCTGAGTTGTGACTGTCTATCAGCATAAGTGCACCAAAACCACCTGAACCACCATTTGGGTCTTTGAGGCATCCATCAGGTGCATATATAAAGACCTGAAACACAGGATTTGGAGAACAAGAACGAAGCAAAAACACAAGAAGATCATCAACTTGAAGACCATTGTCTTTCATGAACTGTAGCCATCCATCAAGAAAGTAGTGTCTGTCTTCAAGCTTTAAGTATTTAACACTCCAGTATGTGACTGCAAATCTTGTTTCTATAACAAGGGTTGATATCTTGTTATTGCTTCTTTGCAAGTACTTTTCAGCAAAAGCAGATGGCAATGGCTGCAAAAACATGTGTGTAAATTATGAGTTTGTGTGTGAAATGAGAAGCATACAATGGGGTGTTAATGAGTGAGTTAAGGGGAAAATGGACTCACTAGGTATTCTGCTGAGTTGTTGAGTAAAATCTTGAAGAAAGAAGCTTCATTTTGGTTGTTGAAAGCCATTTTTGAACTCGATCAAGTGATTCTGTGGGACTGAAATAAAGACTTGTGTGGATAGGAAAAGAGTACTGGAGCTCCTCGTCTCTTGTGCGCATAGTGAAGATAGTATTTTAATCATATTTATTATATATTGTAAAACAGCTACATTGTGAAAAAATTTTAAAGTAAAATTAAGGAATGTGTATATTTAGAGGTACTTCTAGCATATGAGTTAGTTTCATGTAGAAACAAAATTATTTAAGAGAATATTTATATCTTAGGATTAGGATAAATAAAATTCTTTTAATAGGATACGTGAAAAGTGGTCATGTGTATCACTCTTTTTATTTATTAATACTTTGTTTGTTGGTAGACTTAAGGGTTGTTTGGTAATTTCAAATTAAGTAAGTGCTGAATCAATAAAATATCTGAACCATTAAGTATTGAAGCATTAAAAAGTCTGAACCATTAATAGCTAGTATATCGCTTAACTATTCAAAAACAAATGTCTGACCAATTCAGATAAATTTTTTTAACCATTCAGCATTAGAATTATGCTTAACCATTTAAAGGCAAATGTTTGAATCATTCAGACATTTGCTCGCAAACAAACAGTCTGAACCATTAAACGTTGAACAGTTCAAAAATCTGAATCGTTAAGAGTCTGAAACAAACAACCCCTTACTTTAGGATAGTAACAATACAGTTACATTTCCTGCTAAATTTGTGACGTACTATTTTGTGTTAAAAATCCTAACACAATTGAGACGTACTCCTTTACCACAAAATCCGAAACCCTTCATTTTTTATAAAAACGACGACAATTAAAAACCCTAGCTTTTGTAGTGATATATAGCGTCTTAATTTTGAACACATATCCGGCATAAAGTTATGCTAAATCTAATTATCTAAGAATCGTGTTGTAAAAGCATCCAAAACACTAACTTTAATAATAATAAATCACATAATAGTAATAAAATAATAATAGTAATAATAATCTATAACAACAATAATCATGTTAGTAACATTAACAACCTATAAATAGGAATATTATAGTTAAGTAAGACATTGGTTGTATAAACACTCATTTGGGTTATCAAACACCCTTCACTCTGTATTATCTCTCTTTATATGTATGTATGTATGTGTTATATATATATATATATATATATATATATATATATATATATATATATATATATGTATATGTATGTGTGTATGTATAGAAAGAGATATAGAGAGATAAAATGTGTTTTAAATTATTGATTGCATCTATAACAAGCCTCATTAATAATAATAACATCTATTACATTTTATTTAGATTTGAATTATATAAACATCCATTTGGGTTATTAAAACATCTTAATCTCTCTGTCTCTCTTCTTGTATATATATTTATGTATAGAGAGAGATAGAGAAAAAAATTAGTTATACCAATAAGAAACCCATTTATTTATAAAGTAGTACAACAATTATAATCACAAAGTAATAGTAATAATAATAACAAATTAATTTATATTAAAAATATTACTAAATTAATCAAAATAGTAATAATAAATAGTATAGTAAAAGTTAATCCTCATAATAATGACTAGCAATAACATAACTACGCGTGTTGCGGCGTATTAAACCAAGTAAAAGCCTAAATAATAAAAATTTAAAACCTTTCCTAGGGTCACACGTTGCAACAGTAAGACTGACGCAGTTAAGTGGGTAACCAGAAACGTATGAAGTTGCGATAGCTATATGTTAAAGTATACGCAGTGGAACACTTATACTATATAATAAAATAAGCTTTCGAAAGGACACGTGACAACTTCCCGTAAGCCTAAACTTTTGTTTCTTATCTCTCTATTTTATTAAATGAAATTGATTTTAAATAAGTAAATTAAATAAATAAAGATCCAAAATATAAATCTTCTTATTTTAATAAATTATTAAGATATACTAAATTATAACATTTTTATTGTATCTTGTATTAAAATATGATTTTATGATTTTTTATTTATTAATTTTAAATATTTATTATTTCAATATTTGTTAATGACATGTGACATACAAATATAAATATAGGGTTGGGTTATACAAATACTCATTTATGTTATTGAGACACCCTATTGTTTATTTCTCTCTTCATGTATCTATATGTATGTATAGAAAGAGATAGAGATGATAAAATAAATTGGGTGTATCAATAACATACCCCTAAATATAACCTAATGATTTTAATATGTTGAATTTTTCTACCCATATAATGTATGGGTTTCTAATCTAATTTAGAATATATAATATTTTTGACAAATATTTAAAATTATATATTTAAAATAAGGGAAAGGTTCAAATACAAAGTCTTCTAAAACTGAAAAGTGTACATAAAAAATTTATATTACACAATTATCTGATGATAAATACACAATTAACTTGGTAACATAAATTTTTTTTATTTTTTATTATTGTGTTATTCGAAAACAATAATTTAAAAAAACACAATACATAACACAATTATCAACACTAGACACAATAGGTAACATAATAACCAACACTAGACTCGATAATTAGAAATAGACATAATGAGCTGCTTTAACAAGAATTGCAAAATGACATGATCAGGATTTTATAATGAACTGAAAAACGTAAATAAATTACATTATTAACATTGTTTTATCTGAGAATCATAATATTTAAAACACACAATACATAACACAATAGTCAACATTCTACACAATGGGTAACACAATGACCAACACTAACTCAATAATTAGCAGTAGACACAATGAGCTAATTGACGAGGATTACACAATAACATGATCAGAATTACACAATGAATTGGAAAAAACGTACAAAGTTACATTTTCAGTATTGTGTTATTTGAAAATCATCATTTTAAAAAAGGCAAATTGAATTTTAATCATCTAAACTATATTGACCAATAATAATACATACTATTGATTTAGCCGACAATAATCCCAACTTTCATTTTTGTTACCAACTATAATCTCAGTAACATAATTATCATACATTCATATTTGATTTGTACTTATTTTAGCCTCGATTTAGCTTTATTTTTTTCATTTCGTTCATAATCATTATTGTGAATGAAATCGAGTCGAAATCAAGCGTAAATTTTCAATAATTATGTTACTAGGATTATTGTTGGTAATAAATGAATGTTGAGATTGTTACCGGCCAAATTAATAATATTGATTATTATTGGCCAATTAGCAATTGTTTGGATTATTAAAACTCAATTTGTCTTTTGAAAAACAATGGTTAACATTAGATACAACGGGTAACACTATAACTGGCACTAGACTCAATTATTAGCAATAGACATAATTAGCTGCTTGATGAAAATTGCAAAATGACCTAATCTCCATTACACAATGAATTAAATACGTAAAACAATTACGTTTTTAGCATTTTGTTACTTGAAAATCGTCATTTAAAAAAAACATAATGCATAACAAAATGGTCAATATTAGTCACAATAATCTGATTAATAGTACGTAATGAATTGATATTACACAATAAGCTAACAAATATTACATAATTACCTGAAATTTCGTAAAAAAAACTTTGTTTTTTATGCTTCAAAATTATAGGCGTTTTAAAGATAAAAAACACTTATTTTTATGATGTAATTTAAAAAAAATAACGTTGTATGTAAATGTTATGAGCGTTTAAAAAAAGATGAAACTTGAAAGTTTGATTAAGACTAAAATACTCTTAGCCTAACATTTAAAGTTTCAATTATTTACCACTATGCTATCAAATTTTTCTTAACCATTAGATTTAAGATCTAATAAATAATAATTCTTCTCGTCTTTTTTAGTTTTTTCTCATTTTTAAAATAATCGCACCCTTAAAATAATAGAAGAACTTACTGTAAAATGAATGTTACTAATTCCGTATCCATATAATATTTTGGTATTATAACTTAGAATTATTAGCGGTGGTTGGTTAACTATATAACATGTACCAAAATGGATGAACACTCTAGCTAATTGTATTAATCTTTACGTCAGTTAAATCCAGCGACGTAACTAAATGCGCTCACTACATAACTTATTTAGTATTTGAAAATTTTTATTATTATATGTTCTATATAATTTGATGTTTTCGTAATTTTGTTGTAACATGCTTATTTTTATTTAACTTTCATTCCGACCCGGGTTATATAATATTTTATTAATTTTATCACAATTACAAAATGTCTTTTAAACTCTCGATATGCCTTTGCATTGTGATTGTTCCTACGTAAGTTTTGATATAATTTTGATTAATTCAGAATATACTGTTAGTGTTTCTACAAACGTTTTAATATAAATTTCATTCAAAATTAAGGCTGTTCAAATAGCTTGAAGTTCGAAACTCGCTCGAAACTCGTTCGAAAAAAGCTCGAAAAGTTGCTCGTTCGATTTTGGATCAGTTGTAAACGAGCCGAGCCGCTCGGTTCGGTTTGTAAACGAACCGAGCATGAACAAAGGTAAGCTCGCTCGGTTTCGCTTGAATTATTTTTAAATATAACTTTTATATATTATATATATGTAATATGTTAGCTTATTTATTTAGAGATTAGGACATTATCATTTTAATTATTACCACTTTACTCTTGCTCCCTTTTAATTTTTTTTAAACATCATTTTTTGGATTTTTGTATACTTGTTTAAACATTGAATCAAAGTGGGTATAGTGAACGTGAAAATGACCGCAATGAGGTTGTGGGCGTGGGTTTTACCGTCATTTATATAAGCTCGAGTTAAAACTTAAACTTATTTTGCATGTTTTCTTTTGTTACATTATTGAGTTTGAGTTGAAACTTGAAACTTTTGAATAAATTATTAGCTTTGTCCTAAATTGCAATATGAAAGCGAGCAAAACCGAGCGCTCGGTTTAAAACCGAACCAAGTTCGAGCGAGCATTTTTTGCTCGATTTCTTAAATTCGAACTGAACAGAGCGGATCGGTTTGTAAACGAACCAAGTTTGAGCCAGCCTTTGTTCGGTTCAGTTTGGTTCGGTTCGTGAACAACCCTAAAAGTGACTGGGCGAGGGATTTACATAATCCATCGCTGACGTGACGAAATTTCAGTGGTTCCTCACTGACATTTCCCATTCCTCGCTGACTGGGAGAGAAATCAGGGGTTTTCCTTGCCTATAATTACCAGAATGCCACTCCTCGCTTAGAATTTTTATTATTTTTAAAAGTACAAAATTTTAGAAAAAGTATTTACCAAAGATTATAAAATCGTTAGTTTTATTAATTTTTTCATTTATTGTTTTGTAAACACTTAAATGTGTTATTTAATGTGGTTTTCTCTTATATAATACAAGTTTTTCTCTTAACAAACTTATCAAATTTTAGTTTTTTACTTTATTCATTTTACTATTTTAGAAATACGGTTTTAACACGGGTTGAATTAAAATATTAAATTAATAGTCAATAGTTAATATTTAATATTAAAAAATTTTAAAATAATTTTTTTAGATAAGATATGATTCAGATCCACTTGCTCAGTAGAGAACATTAGGATCTTCCTACTTGGTGAAGGAGATCTCTTTGTTGCTTATGAATCTATCAATACATTAAAAAAAATTTTTGTATGTCACTTCTCACAATTTTAGAACTACTAAGTTTTATTTTATTGTTTCTCTCTCTTAATAAATATTACATTAACTATAAATGATATTATTTAATTTTTTTCATATTACAAATATAATTTTTTTTAAAAAGAGATATTTCTAGAAATGCAATTCGTAAAAAAATAATTTTTTTAAAAAAATAAGAATTTTTTTTCAAAAAAATTATCAAACTTTTAAAAAACACAATGTATTTAAAACCTGTGGCTTTTAAAATAAAATTCTTATGAAACAAAAGTAATTAAATTTCAAAGTTATAATAAATAAATTATTAAAAATGACACTTTTTATATATGGGTTGTTTTGAAACAATTTGTTTAAAAACCAAATTTTTTTTGAAAAAACAACAAAAAATTAAAAAAAAGTTTAAAAAATGATATCGTTTTTTTATCACTCGTACGTAATATCAATCATATCTTATATTAAAAGATCGTTTTATAATTCATTAAGTTTTATTAATAACTATTTAATATTTTATTTTTTATACTCGTGTAATACACGCGATACTAACCTAGTACTGTAAATAAAAAAAGAGTGTGTGAATTAAACGACATAGTTCTTATTCTCATCTTTTTCTAATTGTCTTAACTCTTTGACCGATTAAGGTCTCAGTTCTTCGTTGCTTTTTACATATTTTTTAAGATCATCTTTGGTTAGATTTAAATTTAGTTCTGAAAACATTTATTTTGTTTGTGTTGTCTAATTCTTAGATTCTTACTCTCATATCCTGTGGTTTATAAAACTTACCCGTTTTATTTGATTTGGTTGGGGGTTCTTGTTGTTGGATCTTTATTGTTAACATAGCCTAATGGTATGTAGTGCTTGGTGACTTGGTTTTACTCAGGTCCTGTTTGGTTCAAAGAATTTTAAGAAATTAGAATTGGAATTGAAAATTTTTTCATTCAAAATCCTGTTTGATTGGTCAAAGGATGAAATTGAAATTGGAAAATTTTTCTATATTCATTGGAATTTACATTTCTTTCACTTCTCCATTAAATATTCAAAATTAACATTCTAATTCCACTCAAAATTGAACAATCAAACACGTTATCAATTTTAACAAGATTTCAATTCCAATTCCAATTCCAATTTTATTTCCAATTTCAATTCCTTTGTAAAATATTATGCGAACCAAATGGTCCTATAAAGTTCAAGTTTTATGATAAATAAGCTCATGCAAAATTATAAATAAAGGGTGTCACTGAGTTTGTTGTTAAAAAAACATTTTCCATACAAAAATAACATTTATGATTAATATTACATTTTAATAAATAAATATAATGAAAAGCTATAACTTTTTTACACCTAAACTATAATCATTATCAAAATACATTTAAAATATGTATAGAATAAACTAGAGAGATAAATATCCCAGTGATAGAAAATGAACTTCAACTATGGAGGCGGAGCCTCCTTCTTCAAGATATTACTCAGGGAATCCATAGATCGTCTTGTCAGTCATCATTCTTTCTCAAACACACACACACACACACCACTTTGTTGCTTGTTAGCACACACACACAATCAACCATTCATCTTCTTTTGCAGCCATTGCCACCTGCTTTCGCCAAGAAACACTTGCAAAACCGCAACATCAAGAAACAAATAGTCGTTCTCAAGACCAAATCTGGTGTCAAATGGAGTATCACATACTCAAAGATCAAAGACACATACTACTTCATGGATGGATGGTTGAAGTTCACCAAAGATAATCATGTTCAAATGGGCGATTTTCTCGTCTTTTGGCTTATCTCATCTTCTTCTAATCCGATCTTTCAGGTGTTCATATATGGACCCAAAGGTTGTCTTCAACACCCTATATATCACCTCAGGTGATGCAGGTGCAAGTAATGGGAAGACACCATTGGTTAAAGAAGAAAGTAGTGATGATGGTTCGTTGATAAATGTGCAGCACACCATGACGAGGATCATGATCAAGAAATATAACTATCATGCCATGGTAATAACTAGGTGACATCATCTAATTATGATGGTCATACGCGTCGTATGGTCATGTCAGTGGTGTATGTGGTCACATCAGTCACTATCACTTCATATGCATTCGTGCCAAAAGTCCAAAACCCTTCATTCCACACGTATAACGTTATGGACATCTCTTATGTATTGAAGCGCACAAGTCGTGTTTTTTTCTTGGTTGTATGTTTAGTCCTGTCCTATTGTTTTTATGATGAGTACTTTAGTAGTATTTATTTTTAGTTTAGAGGCATGAAAGGTTGAAACTTTTATTTATGACAGGCGATGAAGACGAGTTTCTTAAAAGCCACGGGAATCTTCGGATGCCATAGCGTGCAGCTGAGGAACGACGAAGGGAAAGACGTGGAACGTTAAGCTAAAGACGTATGCATCGGGCCGGGTCACGCGGATGACAAAAGGATGGTATGATTTTAAGAAGGGGTATGTTATAGATACACCCTATTTATTTCATCATCTCTATCTCTCTTTATACATACATATAGATACATTAAGAGCAATAGAGACACTAGGGTGTCTAAATAACCAAAAAGGGTGTTTGTATAACACAACCCTTTTATAAGAAACATAACAATGTAAAGATTGGAAGCACATGTGTGTTTTACCATGTCAAATCCAACTTGCTTCATGTTCGTGTGATGAATGCCGATGAAGGGGACATACTTAAGCTAGAGCCGATCTAATTAATGGAACTCAAAGGGTATTTCAAGTTTGTTGGTGAAGGTTTCTCACTTTTTTTTTGCTTACAACTTCAGGAAGCCTATTGTAAATATATAAATTCTAGTCACTGTGTTATGTGTGTATTTTGAATCATCTTAAATGTCGAATTTTGTGGTTTTATTTAAAGAAATTATCTTATCTTATTGAACATTTTGAGATTAGTAATCTCATGACTTTTATTTTTACTTGTTATAACGTATCATATTCACATACACATATAAACAATAATATACGAAAAAAAATAATAATGATAAGAGAATTATGCTATTAATATAAATGAAGTTTATGACATGGGTGATTATAATAATATTATTACTTAAGGTTGTCATAATAAATTTTAAATATAGTTACAAGCATAACATATTATGATGATGAGAATCAAATTAGAAAGAAAGAAATATAAATCTTTAAAATCATACACCTCTATTTTGAAATGAATATATGTTTATTAATTTTAAAGTTATTTTAAAAATGACGTAATACTGTAAATATGAAAACTATATAAAAGTAAATTTCAAATATTTATTAATAATAATAAATATTATTGAAATCGTTAATAAAGGTAAGAATACTAAAAGCATAAGTAAAAAATCAATATTCTAGAGTGACGGAGGTAATGACATGTAGCAATGTCTATGTGGCGCCTACACGAACATGCTACTGAGAAGTCATGTGGACAAAAAATATTCTTTTATAAGAAGTTATAGATTCCGACAAATCCTCTTATTTTCTCACTATTTTGTCGTTGTGAGAAATATTAGGGTATCTCTTGTTTATTTAATTTCGAGGTAAATCATCACAATTTTGACTCATATGTAGTGTTATGCGAAACTTTTAGATATTTTTGTGACAATAAAGAAAACCGTTTTCTAATAGTGGATTCAAGGTATTCAATCTTTTGATGGTTCTATCTATGTGCTTTTGTCACAAAACTTATAAAAAAAACTCTTATTCTCAAACAAAAGTACCAAACAAAACAAGACATGATGATCATTACATTGATGAATAAGATCAATCTAAAGAAACTCAAGAAAACAGCACGATAATGCAAACCCTAGGACAGATATACACGAGAAAGATGAAGAAGATGAACTCGCGTCTTAGGGATTTTCAAATTAATTATCAAGTAAGAAATCCTTTGATGTAGTGAAGAAGATGAGATGATAAAGATGTGTTTTGCACATGTTAAATTTCTCTCGTTTATATATAAAACCCAAGACCCATTTATAGCCCAATTCTAGTGGAAGTCTTTAAGATAGATGGCCCAACTCGTTTCTTAGGGATTTTCAAATTAAGAAGAAATCATATTAATATGTTTGTTTGAATTGTACTATTCATATATTTCAACATACTCTTTGTTGGATTTTGACTTTTTCTTGAACGGTAAGCAACAAAAACTTTTATTAGTAGGACTAGCAATAGGGGTGTTCAAAAATATCCGAATCCGAAACCGAATCCGAAATATCCGAAATTTCGAAATTCGGATATCCGAAATTTCGGATTCGGATTCGGATTCGGATTCGGATAGTGATTTTGAGAATTTTCGGATATTTCGGATATCCGAAATATCCAAAATATTTTTATAAAAATTTAAAAATATTAAATATTAATTAAATATTTCGGATATTTTTAGATATTTTGAATGTTTTAATAAAAACTTCGGATATATGAAATAAATTTTAATAAATTTTATTATTTTTTTATAAATTTTATTAAATAATACAAAACTTTATTGAAATTCGGATATCCGAATGGATATCCAAATCCGAAATTTCGGATATCCGAAATTTCGGATTCGGATTCGGATTCGGATAGTGAATTAAATTTACTATCCGAAAACAAACACCCCTAACTAGCAAGATGCCAGATCAAGATACACAGTTAGTTATAACCAAAGTTACGTCAGGACTCTCATTCTAATTGGCGAAATTTACGGTATGATTCGCCCCCATTAAAATAGTTTATTTTCGGCCTCACCCCTTTAAAGTATGATTCAAGCTCTGCCACTGCTTCGAGGATCTTGTTGTGGAAGACCTATTCATGCCAACCATATGAACCAAAGAGTAGCCGAAATTATGCTTTGGATCATAATTTTCATTGGATTTGTGTGCATGCGTAGAATGTGACATCGATTGCCCAAGTCATGAGACTAAAAGTTAACATGAAAGAACACACCAACCCCATAAAGGTGATGATAATCACTTGATGTAAAGGTGATTCATCATATAAATCATTAACTATATGATGAATCGTTTCTACAACAACTACTATGGATATAAAAACTCTGTATATAACTAGTTAACTACACAAAATCTAATAAACTTAATTGATTGTAATTTCAAACAACTGATATCACCTAAAAGGCTAAAACTAGCTAACCAAGTAACCATCATTCATCTTCATCTTCCACAACAGTTGGAAGTCCACCACCAACAAAACCTGGATTCATAAACTTTGCAACAAATGCCCAAAGTTTATACACATCACTAAAGTTACTCAAAAATCCCAATGAACATGTCACAACCTCGACCCGAATTAACCCTTTCGTCGCGTCATCTCCTTTGTTTTCCATTCGTATATGGCTCAAGATCGCGATACCAAGAGAGATCCCGTGTGTTTCCCCTAACTTCTGCACAATTTCAGGACTGATCAACCTCTTGTTCTTGTCTCTAACATTGAATGCCACTGATCCACCCCTTTGGAATTTGATCTTGGGGCCATAGATATGAACAAGCGGCACGCTGGCTCCATCGGTTGAGCTTATTCGTAACTGTAGCAACGAGGTCACGAGCCAGTTGACCAAGAACCTTAACCGAAGAGCCGTCTTGTTGAGCCCTAACATGCTTACATGATCAAGATGTCTACATGATATCTCTGGCTCATGCCTACTTGACTCTTGCACATTGTCACTTGTGTAATCTTCTTCTTCTTCAATGTTTGTTGTCAAGAAACTAACTTCTCTCCTTCCCAATAATCTAAACTCGCCCTCGGTTTCTCTTCGTATCGCGCTCTCTGAATTCGAGCAGACTTTCGTGCTTCGTTCCACAACTGCTTCATTCGCCTCTTCGATCTCAGGATCATGGCGATGATCTGATCGATCTGGCGACAAAATCGACGAAATCATTGGACTTTTGATTATCTTTGAGGTTGTTTTAGGTTGTTCAGTTCTGCTGATGAACCAAAAGGGTGGCTCCGGTGAGGTTGACTCACCACCACCGTCGGACCCTGCCGGAGTCCGACCCAAATTGATCCATAACGAGCTCTCCGGCGACTCATCGTCACTAAACACCGGACTCTTCAGCACATCTTCGATCCAAAAGCTCCGATTCTCATCGAAATCGGAGTATTTATCGATCTCCATCTCTGTATCAAACACTTCCTTCACTTGATCGGAAGTGTATACGCCGGAAAACGCAGGCAACCGTCGGTCTGCATCATTTTCCGATGATTCACCATTGCAATTGTTTCTTACATCGAATAATCTCGGGCTTTCTTCACCGAAATCGCTAAGATACGACGGAAAAACAGGGGTGATCTTCACTATCCCGGATCCGGTATGACCCGGTTGAGTTTGCAAGCTTCCGATCACCGATTTCTTGATCAGAAGACACCCGAATCCACTCGGGTCATACCCGAATACTCTGTAAAACGATGTGATGATGAACTCGGGTCGAAACAGAGATAACCCGAGTGAATCCATATCTTTTGGACCCAAGGCCCCTGCATCAAGCAACACATGCCAATTGTTTCTTCGAGCTAATGACATCCATTGGAATGAATATTTAGCTCCGGTGACCCTCGATTGCACCGGAAAAACAAAAAGTCCGGTGCCGGAGTTCTTTTTCTTCTTCTTCTTCCTCTGTTTTCCGGTGATCTGATTGCGCAAATCGGTTGCAGAAACTTCAAGTGTAGGCCAATTGAACCCAACATTTTGAACTTTTGCCCCTTGTTGTTTAGCATATTGAGCCATCCAGTTAACCGATTGGCTCTCGTGATCGAACATTGTTAACAGTTTGTTATTGGTGTGAAAAGGGTATGATTCTGCTAACAGTTTGAAAGCAGAGCCTCTGCTAACAGTGAACACGAGCTCGTATTCGTTATCGGGGATGTTCATGTAATCAAGAATTCGCATCTTGATATCGTGTTCGATGGTTCCTTTAATGGCGCCACCGTACAGAGCATAATTAGTCAAATTTGCAGTGATTTCTGATAAATTGAAAGTGCAAGACTCCCAATAATGAACTGTTTGAACAAATGAAAACAACCCGAATCCGCAATAATCAAGGCATACCTTTGGAAGATGATCAGATAGGTGGGAGTATTCATCTGATCTTATGTGATCAATCTCTTCTGTTGACTGATATTCAGGATACATGATCAAGAACTTTGAGAATGATTGATCAACATCAGGGATTGAATCTTCTGATTCGAATGTGTGATCAGCAGCAAGTGCAGTGGCTTTTAAGAACTTATTTTGAGAATTGAATATTGCCAATGTGTGATTTTGATCTTCGATTTCTTGGTATTTGACAAGTGACCCATTTTCAGAGGCTTCTTCAAGAGCTTCTGTGAGTTGGTGTTCTTGCAGTTTGCTGATACTCGATGGGTTTATGTCGATTTCGTCGCGATCCGACCCGTATTCCTTTTGGGTTTTCTTGTTCAAGATCAGAGCCACACAGTGAGATAATGGCTTCCATAGTGAAAGATGCATTCTAAAAACAGTTTTTAGAACATAAAGGTGTAAACTTTATATCATTATAAATCAATTTTTTTGCATTTAAAGATTGAAAATTAGAAATTTTGGTCAAAAGATTAGGAGTTTCCAGCTGATAAAAGTGGATCAAACAGTTGCAAATTAGAGTATTGATGTCAAAGATGGAGGAAGATGAGGTGGAGAAAGTTGAAATCTTCAAATTTTATATATCTACAGAAAACCTACCAATAGAAAAGTCAATTTTAGTTCTCTAGTGCAATATTACCTAATCAAAATTAAGAATTTATGACTTAAAAATTAAAAATACTAGAAGGGGAAGAACAAGAAAACCCACAAAAAGTGGCCACAGAACAGATCAAGATATAAGAATTTTATAGGCCTAAAAGAGAGCTAACAGAAATTTTACTTTTTTTGTGACATGGACTTGGAGCATATTTCCAGCAAGTCTTGTGGTTTAAATTCTTTTATTTGGTTTAATAAAAAGTCTTGGTTTAAAAAACGTGAGAAACAATTAGGAGCGTCATTGTAACTCACTCAATTCAAAATGATTTTATAAAAAAAAATTATTTAATGTAGGTAAAATACTCAAATTAAAAAAAAAACACTCGTTTATACTTCACAGCATATATATAAAATATAAATAATCATTATTACAAAAGAAAATATTCATTTTCCACAAAATGAAGCTATTAAAATGAACCATTAGTAGACAATGGTTAATAAAAAAATAAATTTTTGAGTATAAAGTAAATGAGTATACATTTTCAGGTAATCTGGACGGCTATTATCAAATCTAATAATTCTCGTACATCAGTGAAAAATTATAAAACTACTACCATACCCTGTCCCCTACAGGAATACCCTTCATGATGCTTCGGTTTTCATGTATTCCCCTTAGGTCAAGTTTTGATCCCTATATATCAAGAGTCTATTTTTTCATGAAGGATTTATATCCTTGATCACATTCCGATACTTTATGTGCATTTTAAATATATTTATTATTGTTATTGTTTAAAATAAGAGTTCTCTTGAAAAATCTTGTAATTAAACTCCATATCTTAATATAAATACGACACTAATCTTTATGTAAATAAAACTTATCCTATAAAATCAAAATCTACCCTTTCTTTATTTTTTTAACAATAGCTCATAATTATCGCAATTGTATACCCTCTAAGACTAAAAACAATATTTTATATAGTTAAATAACACATCACTTATTACTAGTATATTTTATTAAAGACAAATTTTCGTTTATAGATTTGAGCCCTTAATTACTTATAAAAAATAACACCATTACAACACACTTTATATTTTGATATAAAGACACTGGTAAATCAAAATCTATCTAATGATTTACAATAACAGTAATAGTTTTATTATGATAACAATAGATATTAACAACTGTTGTGAATGCTATTTTGTTGACCCTGTTCATCACTTTTTGAATATTACTCTCTATATAATAGAAGAATGGTAGCTACAGTATCGTACATATCATTTAGCTTAAGTTACAACTATTCTATGCATGTCTAGCTTTTGTTAGGTTTTAAAGCTATTTAATTGCCACGTTTCATCCGAGTCTGCAATTCTGCATGATCAACTACATGAGAGAAAGGAATCCGGAGACAGAGAGAGAATCGTGACCTTCGCATGCCGATTTGCCGCTTCCGATGGTGACCTCCACCCCAACATTCAGCTGCGGCTTTGGGGTTCAGCACGTTTTCGTCAAATCTCAGATCTCGACTTGCAAGGTAACTCAAAAGGTTTGAAATTTTTGGGTGTTTTTGATCTATAAACTTGGATGGTGATCAAACTTTTTGTAGGTGAAAGATGCATGGAAAGATGTTTCATGGGGTTCAACTCTAACGATTTTGAGGTCGTGTTCAACGAAGAAGCCCAAGGAATCAGGTTTGCTTTCTTAGATTTTTCTTCAATATCTTGACCTACTTTGGTCTTGCTTACCTTATTATAACTAACTGAAGTTGATTATGTTGCAGTTTGACCGATGAATCTGCAATTTTGTTTTTCAGATTATATCGACAATTGCGATTGAAATTATAGTTTAAGATTTTTTATTGTTCAAAATGGATGCATGTGTTTTGGTAATTGCATATATTTTCATTTGCTTTAGAAATACAGTTGAAGAACCCAAAATTTAGCAAAAAGATTGAGTGATTCGAGGGAAGGTTTCAAAATTTGATCATATGTATTAGCTTCCATCTTAGATTGTTAATGTAAATGATATAATCTAGAGTCTTTGGTGTTTATATACCGCATCTTATTTTTTTCTATAGAATTAATTGTTGTGACTATAGAATGTGATTTAAATATT
The DNA here is from genome assembly GCA_025215565.1 of Flaveria ramosissima. Lineage (NCBI taxonomy): Eukaryota > Viridiplantae > Streptophyta > Magnoliopsida > Asterales > Asteraceae > Flaveria > Flaveria ramosissima. The sequence goes on from CM046037.1 coordinate 12,460,613, forward strand.
TATTTTGTTTTAGAATTGACATCCACAATTAGGATTAATTTTATATTAATTGCAATTGTTCTTACGATTTTTCCTTCTTTCACAATTTCCAAAGGCACTTCACTTGCTACATTAGGATTTTTCTCTGATTTAACCACTAAGCTACTGCGTTTACAGGTGGGTGGAGTGGTTGGCTACGTGTCTCATTGTTGTCACTAACAAAAGATTTAGGTACATTACTTGCTTAGCGATGTTGCTCATCTTTATTGTTAATCTTAAATGGAATTACAAATTTGTATTTGGTTTGGCTTCATGCCAACTTATGCATTTTGTTTTATAGTTTGCATTAGGTTTTAATTTTGGTTTTAGTTGTAATCTGTTGCTACATTTTTTTGTTCATAGAAACCATTTTTTGGTTACACTATTGTTTAAAATAACTTAGTGTTTGCATTTCTAAAGTGTGATGGATGTTGGGTTGCGTCTATCTTTGGTTTTCATTATAATTTGATGCTGGATTTTTTGTTTATAAAATTCATATCTAGGTAACTAGGTTACTGTTATTCTGAAAAAGTTTGTATTGGTATTTTATTTACCGACATACTAAACTTTGAATAGAATAATTAAGAAAATTAAAAAAACCATTGAGAAGAAAAACACATCATATTCTTCACATATTAAAGCATCACCATGTTGACTCTTCCTACATGTTTACTTATTTGCTTTATCACCAAATAAGATTTTAGTTTTTCTCGTAAAAAAGTTTGTATTGGTATTTTATTTACCGACTACTAAACTTTGAATAGAATAAATAAGAAAATTAAAAAAAAACCATTGAGAAGAAAAACACATCATAGTCTTTACATATTAAAGCATCACCATGTTGACTCTTCCTACATATTTACTTATTTGCTTTATCACCAAATAAGATTTTAGCTTTTCTCCCTATCATGTTCACTGTGCGCGAGGAGAAGCATAACAGATTAACCAATGTTAAAAGATTCTCACCTTTTTTGTGATATATGAACTTTATATTTATCTTCAATTCTATTAGACAATTACATAAAAATTTTGAAGTTAGTAACCACTATTTAGTATATAATACCCTTGACAAATGCCTTTCGCTTTTGCTTTCACTTTTAAACTCAAATTGTACACTGTATCTTGCACGTATCTTGCACTTTATTGTAGATATCGGACGATGTCCTATAAAAGAAGCAAGATGCAATTCAAGTTACTACTAATCAAAATGGGCTGAAGTGGTTTCACTACGCCGAGGCACACATGTGCACAATACTTTGTAGTAGTGAGCCTACCTTTTGTCAATGGCACGTTAGATTGTGAGCAAAAAGTTTTTCGAGCGAAACAAAGCTGACCCATCATCAAGCTTTCCCTATATTTGCATGTTTGGCATATGATTGTCGGTCATTCGTGTTACCTTTGTGATATTGAGTTCGAACTTTCATTTGGTTATTGTTGGAGCTTCTGTTTAATTCTTATAATGCATTTTCTATGTTTTCAATTTAAAATTTTATGTAGATTTATAAATTTTGGGGCCATGATCATGATTTCTGCTCTGATATTCCTTATGAGTACTATTATCACCTTTCTAAAATGATATCCCATATTTTTCGAATTTTAATTGGTTCAATTTGACGTGTTGGATTTTAATTGGAATTATGGGCCGCTATAGAGTGCATATATCACACTAAATTTGACGATAAAAGTGATGTTAAACTTCAATGTCTTAAACTTTCTAAACTGCGTTCAATTTGGTATCAAACCTGGACTAGATTACTCCAAATTTGGCAGCAAAAGAAAGCATCAAAGTCCGGTTTCTTGGCCAACTATATAGTGCACATAGTGCACTTAATTTGACATCTAAACTAAAGTAAAATTAACAGCCAAATTGCATTGTTTTAAACTGTACCCGTTTAAAGTTGCACTGTTTTAAACTACACCCGTTTAAAGTTGTTTAATTGTGGCCCAATAATAATGCATACAATTCTTTCGCTTTGATTGATTTTAAAATGCTATAAAGGAACCGACCAACAACAATTTTATTAGCATGTCATCATTTATTATGCCCTATATGACACAGGGACTGATCGGTCGAGCCAATGTGTACCGATGGCGCAACGCGCCAGTGAAGCCAACTAGTTTGAATATTAATAGTAAAAAGTCAGATAGACAAAGTTTGACAATTTTTAATTTTAAGAATAGTTGCAATTTCAAAGATTGGTGGGCTGTTGATTCCGTTGTCGTCGAGTATAATATTGCGACCACCTGTCAGACTTATTTTTTAATTTCTTTTAGAAGAATCGGAGAGCAGTTATGACTCATGACTTAAGAGTAGAGTGTAGTGTGTATGTATGTATGTATGTATATATATATATATATATATATATATATATATATATATATATATATATATATATATATATATATATATATATATATATATATATATATATATATATCATATAAGCTAGATTTTTTTAACGGCAAATGTGTGATTCTGTTTCGTAAGATAGTTGTTATTTTAATCCCGGTTTAAATCTATTTGTTTTTCAGCCGGGACTGCACCCCCAACCCCCTCAGAAGAAGATCCATTGCTGGAAAAACCTCATGGCTCAATTTGAGCATTTTGCTCAGAGTGAAACTTAAACCCATAACGTCTTCATATTTATATGTATAAGCTAGAGGGAGTAACAAGACCAACTCAATATTTTTTTGGGCTCCAATCAAACTGAGAAAACTGAAGGCCCTCTCAAAATTTTGTTTTATTAAAATCATTCTCTTTTATCCGGGATTGAGATCAGCAATAATAAACTAATAATTTATAGTTGGCAATATAATTTTTTTAAAAAATTATATGTTGTGTATGTATAGATGTTTAGATTAAATTTGTTTTAGCCTTATATGATACAACTTTGTTGGATTGGAGACCCAACTAAATAAATAAAGTGTACATTTTTATAGAAGGGTACGTTTTCATCGAATTGAAAACCCAATTAAATTAATAAAGTGTTTAGCCCTACCAAATTTTTTACACATATAAACCTATTTTACAAAATTTAAAAAGTCTTTTAAAACTGAAAACTTAAAACCCTAGCTTTACTAGCTTTACGCTTGAGTCGGCCATGTGAAGAAACAATCTTCACTTCTTCCTTAAAATTTTATATCTAACTATTTTTGTCAATAAATTATATCTTCTCTGAACGTTCCTGAAGATATGTAACCCTTAACATCCAATAAATAATTTAATCTATATAACTTTCTTTTAACATCAGATAATTTTTAATTGTACATAAATAAGACGTGCACACAATACATGTCAAATCCTTACCCTATTGTTTGTAAAGAAGTATGCTTATCACTACTTAATCTCACAACCTCAAGATTACAAGTTCACAACCTCACGGTTGCTCTAAGAGCTCAAGTTTACATACATCTGTATATATTATTATTGTAAAACTTAAGCTAGTTTAGAAGAGCAAATGAACTAAAGATTGACATATCCTATCACTATAAGGATGAAACTAATATGACATAACAATAAAACACAAGGATAAAACTATTTTGTAGAAAAAATAGCCGGTTTTCTAATATATTTTAAAAGAAACAAGACTTGATTTTTGAGCAAGGAGAGCACTAATATATAGTGAAATAGTGGGCATCATATTGTGTCAAGTACAAAGCTTCAAAGCTACCTTCTACAGTAATCTTGCAAACACTAATAAATCAAGTAAACTTCAAATCAAAAGCAAGATTTCATAACAAAAACAATTGCACCAGATTCAAATCCACCATGAACATGATCTCCAAATGAGCATCTTCTATCTCCATATATAAAGGCAAAAATCTTTACCAAATGATTCAAAACTTACCCAATTTCTTCTGTTTCTTCACCCTTCATGCCACTCAAACCTCCATTTTCTCCTATAAACGATGGATTAAGAAATTTTGCCACAAAAACCCATAATTTATACACATCTTCAAAATTAGTCAAGAACCCGAGTGAAGCGGTTACAACCTCAGCTCTAACAAACCCACCGCCGTTCCCATCGTTGTTCATAGGTTTGCAAACCGTTGTATCAGCAAGATCAATTGCAGCACGATTCTGTTTCGTGCTCTGTATGATCCTTGCATGACAGATAATCCCAACACCAAGAGAAATCCCATTTGATTCCGCTAATTTTTGAACAATTTCTGGACTGATTAGTCCTCTGCTTCTATTCCTTATGTTAAACGCAACTGATGCACCCCGTTCGTATTTTATCTTAGGCCCATATATGTGAACGAGTGGGTCTGAACCAGGTAATCTCAATTGAAGCAAAGAGGTCACGAGCCAATTGACCAAGAACCGAAGCCGGAGTGTGGTCTTGTTTAGACCAGACATGTTTACATGATCAAGATGCCTGCAAGTTATCTCCGGTTCTCTTCTTTCTGATTCTTGTTCTTCATAATAATCTTCATCATTGATATAATAATCTTCCAGCTTGTTATTATCTTCCAAACCGAAAGACACCCGTTTACTTCCTTCCATTCTCCCTAACAACCTGAACTCGCCTTCTGTTTCTCTACTTATAACAGCACTTTCTTTCGGTTTCTTGGTTTCAGGTTCCTCTTGTATCTCTGTGTGATTTAACTTTATTTCGGTTTCTTGAACTTTTTCTTCCAAGTTCTCTGATTTCTTGACATTGTGAACAGCAGCATCAAATGATAATGCTTCAGTTACACGATGTGGTGAATCAATCTCTTTGTTGTTGCCTTTCTTGCCTGTAAACAACAGTGAATATTCTATGAAGAGGTGCGAAACTACAAATTCATTACATATTTTTCGGTTAAAAACATAGACGATGGCCAATTTAGATCATATTCAATTGTAGTTTAACAACTTTTTGCTGAAGTATAAAACTTTACACCTTTAAAGGAACTGTAAGGTTAACTGCATGGTTACCGTGACCAACTATATGCTGCAAAAGTGCAGATTGGAAGACAACAATATTAACAAGGTGATAGTTGGTCACTATACTATGCAATATAACAATTTTTTTATAAATCCAGAAATTAGTTTATGATTTTACACATAAAAATATTAATCGTCTATACTAATGACAACATTAGAGGAGGTGACCATACCTGCTACCTCCTGCCTAGCTCCATTGCTACCTTTAAACCACGATGGCGGATGTAACGGAGAATTTATCATCTCAGACTGTGAGTCCATCGGGCTCTGGCCCAAATCGATCCACATCGAGTTCTCAGATGATTCATCTTCACTAAAAACAGGACTTTTCATGACCTCACCAACACCATGATTCCCAGTTTCTTCATAAATGGGGCTAGCTGCATCATGCTCCATCTCAGTTTCAAATACATCCCTCACCTGAGAAGGAGTATATGCACCAGAAAACGCCGGTAAAAGAGCTCCAGCATGACTTTCAGGTACCCCTTCACCTTTTCCAACAGCTTCCTCGTCTCCAATTCCCGCCAATGACGGCATCCCATCCATGGAGTCACTAAGATACAAGGGAAAAACCGGGCTAATCTTCACTATCCCGGACCCTGCATGCCCAGATTGATTCTGTAGACTTCCAATCACTGATTTTTTGATGAGAAGACACCCAAATCCAGTCGGGTCATACCCGAAAACTCTGTAAAATGAAGTGATGATAAAGTCGGGTCGAAACAGTGACAACCCTAACGAATCCATATCTTTCGGGCCCAATGCTCCAGCATCAAGCAACACATGCCAGTTATTCTGCTGAGCTAATGCCATCCACTGATACGAGTATTTCGCACCAGTAACTCGTGACTGAACAGGAAAGACAAATAGACCCGTTGACGAATCTTTCTTCCTTCTTTTTTTGTTCAAGATTTGTTTCCTAAGATGGGTTGAACATGGCTTTAATGTAGGCCATTTGAACCACGCGCTATGAACCTTCGCACCTTTCTCTTTCGCGCTTTGAGCCATCCAGTTTACAGATTGACTTTCATGATCAAACATTGTTAGAAGCTTCTTGTTGGAATGAAAAGGGTATGATTCAGCCAGAAGTTTAAAAGCAGAACCTCTACTAACAGTAAACACAAGCCCATATTCACTTTCAGGGATGTTCAAATAATCAAATATCTTAGACTTTATATCATACTCAACAGTTCCCCTTTCTCCACCACCATACAGAGCATGATTACCCAAATGTGCAGTGATCTCAGATAAAGTAATTGTGCAAGATTCCCAGTAATTAACAGTTTGAAGAAATGAAAACAACCCAAATCCACAGTAATCAAGGCATACCTTAGAGATACTCTCTGTCAAATGTGAATACTCATTCCCCCTTAACTGATCAATCTTCTCAGAAGACTTATACTTAGGGTACATTGTAAGAAACTTTGAAAGAGCTTCATCAAACTCAAGAATGGAGTCTTCATCTTCATAAATTCTATCTGCAGCTAAAGAAGTTGCTTTCAAAAACTCCTTTTGAGCTTGTAATCTAGCAAGTGATCTTGATCTCCCCAACCCCTTATCTTCTCTATCAATCGACTCTGATAAATCCATATTTTGGGATTTAACAAGAGACCCATCTTCAGAAGCTTGTTCAAGAGCTTCTCTGAGCTTATTCTCCTGCAGTTTTCGAAGAACAGATGGATCTCTTCTAACTTCATCATCAGTATCATCAGACCCATATTTTCTCCTGCTCTTTTTGTCAGAAATTAGAGACACACAATGAGATATAATGGGTTTCCACAGTGATATATGCATTGAAACCTCACAAATTTTGAGAAAACACTCAACACACTCAACAACAACAACAAGAACCGATTTTGAGTGAATTTGTGCTTATCCCATCTCACTTCTCCCCCAAAAAGCACAAAAAAGAAAACAAAACAAAACCCTAGATTCAATAAAGCAAAAAGCACCCAATTCCGAAGCGGTTACCGAATAAAAACCTTTGATTCAAACCTCCAAACGCAAAGTTAAACAAAGAACACAAAAGGGTTTCCAGTATCCTCGTCAAAAAAGGGTAAAATCACCTCAAAACACCCTGAACAACAGGAAGACACACAGATTCAAGAAAATGGTTCAAGAAAGGGCGAAAAGGGGATGATTGAAAGCAATGATTCGTAGGATGGAAACAAACCCTAAAAGATTCACGAAAAGGGTGAGTGTGTGAGTGTGCATTAATGAATGGAATTGAATGCAAACCTATCGCAATAAATGAAGAGAGGTGAGATGAGAGGAGAGGGGTGAATTGAATTGAATTGATTACACTCTGTGTTCTTGAGCTTCTACTCTGGCAGTGTGGTGCACTGTGTAAGGAAACGAATCTTGGTTTAAATATTATTGTAGTGAGTAAAGTAAAAAGCTTTGGTTTAACCAATTTTAGTATCTTTTTTTGCTTTCTTTAAGTTGGAAAGGTTGAAGCTTCCAAATTGTAAAATAAGTTGTTTGAATATTTGGTTGTTTTTTTTAAATCAAATCGGAGCACTCTCCAGTCTCCACAATCCAAAGATTAAAAATTAAAGCATTGTTAACTCTTTTGGTTTATAAAATTCTTTTGAAATTAAAACTAAAATTAGAAAATTTTCTGTTTAAAATGTTTTATGAAATTAAAATTAAAAAAGTTTTCTTACATTTATTAAAATTCACTTTCTCTTCATTTATTATTGGAACATTCAACAATTCAATAGAATATTCAAATTTAAAATTTTAATTTCACTAAAAATTTTACCAATCAAATATCTTATCAATTTTAACTAGATTTCATTTCAATTTATTTTTTATTTTCAATTCCTTTACAACATATTTTGTGAACTAAACGACTCCTACAATTCTAAAAGATGTAGGTTTAATAAGATCTGTTGTTGAAAGAAATTAAATAGATGAAAAATTTTCTTTTAAATAGAAGGTAATTGGATTATTTTGAAAAAAAAGACATGTTAAGTCGATAATCGCTCATCGTACAACAACCCTATATAGATTGTTGAGGTTAACATGTGATTGAATCAGAAACTGATTGAGTTGTATTTGTAATTTATTTCAACTTTAGTTAAATTTGTTCCTTTAAGTTTATAAAAGAACCTATTGCCTCTGGTATGAAGGCATGCGCATTTTTCATTTTGTTGAACGATTGTGTAGCGTTAGAAATGATCTAAGAGCATTCACAGTAGGTTTTTTATTTTTATGTGAGTGTATGTCATATATTAAAGGGGATGGTTGTAAGTGTGTGAGTTAAAATTTATGAGGGTTGTACCATGTTTTCCCATATTTAAGGAAACACGGTACAACGCTTATAAATTGTTTAATATTTTTGAAAAGTGGTTGTGAGTTGAGAATAGAGAAAAGATAATGATAAAGATATAAAAAAATTATTTAATTGAAAGCGAGAGGAAAAAATAATGTTTTAATGTAAATATGAGAATGAGTATGAGAAAGTTAGTGTGAATGCTTAAGCCCAACGAGTTAGTTCTCCTCGAATAAAGCCCGACCCAACCTAGACGGATTTAGTAAACTTTGGTTAAATGAAGGATTGGTTTACTTGAATAGATATTTTCTTTTTTATTGCTTGGAGATAAATATATTGCCTTTAGATCTATAATTGTCAAAGGAAAACTCGATGACCGGTCATATGAAGATGTATATAATGTTGTTTGGTCTGATTTAAGACATTGGACACTCTAGATAAACTCGTTTCTATAGTAAGTGAAATAAACAATTACCATAGTTTAATAAAACTATTATATGATGAGGGTTTATGGATCCTGGTTTCTTATAGTGGACATTGCTAACAAATTAGCACTAGTTTCTTATATTGGTCATTATATATTATTTATACGCCTATATATTACGATTTATAGAAAGTAAACATGCATGCTAGATTTTTTATAAAGTAATCATTTGAACAAAACCAACTTGAAAATAAATTCATTGTTTTTAATCAAGCTTTAGATATTTTATTTGTCTAATTATGGTCAAGTTCCTTAAAGTACGGTTCTAGATGCTCCGAGATTTGTTTTAATGGTTTCTTTTTGTATTTTTAATCTTAAATTGTATTGCAAGATTAACAAGTGCTTGATGAACAGACAAATTTAGATAAGAAGTTACATGTTTCACATGATATATAATTTCAAACTAAAAAAAATGTTCTAAGTATTTTTATGGCAACACTTTTTAACGAAAAATTTAACGTATTCTTAATATTAAATTACACCAAACTAGTATATTTAACGCTTGGGTTTAAAAACTTGTGTAATGAAACTCACTAGATTGGCTGAAAATAGACTCGTTGTAAAAGAACTAAGTAGAGTGCGTTTGATTTGTAAATGAGCCAAGATAAGCACACAATCATCTAGATTAATCTTAAATTTTAATGTTTATAAGTTATAACTCAAACAACAATACAATCTTAATACTTTTACGTAGGGCTGTAAATGAACTGAACAATCACGAACGTGGCCTTGTTCGTCTTCGTTTGTAAGAAAATAATTTGTTCATAAACTGTTCGCAAACGCTTACCGAACGAGATTTTTTGTTCATGTTCATTCAATAAAAAAATAATTTGTTTATGAACTGTTCACGAACACAAACAAAGACAAACGAATGCACACAAATATTTATGAACACAAACGAAATTTTCTAAAATAAACAAATACAAACCATTATATATTGATTTTATACTTAAAATGACAAACATTATGTAATGTCCACCAAATATAAATAAATACTTAACATAACTATTTTTAACATAACTTTTAAATGAATGAACACAAACGAACGTTAACAAACACATCATCGAACGTTCACGAACATAAATAAAAAACTGCAACATTTGTTCATGTTTGTTTTTTTTAAGTAAACGAATGGAATTTTCTTGTTTATGTGTGTTCATTTATCAAACGAACGAAAATAAACGAACTTCCTGCCGAACGCTTCACTAATTGTTCGCTGAATGTGCGGTTCATTTACAACCCTACTTAGTAGGCCCAAGTTTTGCATCAATCGAAGCTCGCTAGCTAGTTCGTTTGGCTCGTATAGAATTCATTATAAATTTGTGTTTATGTAAAAAGAATCATTTCTAAAATAAATGAGCCGGCTCGACAAGCCATTAGCTGGCATCTTTTTCAAGCTCATTAGACATAAAAGAGCCGAGCCGAACCGAGTTGGCTCACTTAACTTCAAGCTTAAGCTGAAGTTGGCTTGACTAAACTCGAACTAAATATATTTTTAACATCAATTAAATATTTTTAAGAGAAATCCTATAGGCTGTTTAAAAAAACAGATAAATGTTATAAACAAAAAAAAACTAATTTAATTCTTCCACCTACAATTTACCAGTAAATATGAAAATAGGGAACACTACAAATTATTTGTTGACCTACTATTATTTTGTTAGTTTTTAGGGGAGATTTTATTCTTTTTGGGAGCTTCAAAATGAAAGCAACCCTTGAACTTGAAAGAGATGGTTTTATATAAAGTTAAAATGATTTTTTGACCAAAGCCAATTTGGGGTTTGTATTTTACCAATTTTCGTTAAATCAAAATAAATAAAAAAGCAACGTTAACATTGGCCTCCACTGAATTATATCACAAAATCCAAAAAAATTATTGTCGATAATATGAGCTATTACTTAATAAAGCTACATCAATTATTACTTCAAGACTTGAATGCTTAAGATCATATCATATGAAAATTATCAATTTGTACACATCTGGATATCATTGGACCAAAAGCTCTTGTAGAATATAATATTAACTTGTAACATATTTGTTATAATATAAATTATAATCTATTATAAACTCTAAAAGATTAACAATTTAAAAACACTTAGTATTAAACAATATCAATAATTGAATCATAAACTTATAAGTTATAATCAAGTTTATTTTTTATAAACCGCGGCATTTCGTTCAAAGTAAATATACAAGAGGGGCCTGGCAAGTAGCTAGACCCAACCAAAAACTCCCAAGTTTATTACAAAATGAAATTAAAACTATATTGATCAGACAAGTACAAAGGCTTTCGGTATACTTCTTTCATTTCCGAATTTGCTTGCCACAAATCCTAGCATTAGTATGAGTTTGTTGACCGCGAAAGGGTGATCCGAGCAATTCGACTATTTTAAATCATGGTTTACCACCCTATCTTTAGTCAACAAGTAAGTCATTGTATTGACATCTTCCAATAGTTTAGTGAGACACACACTTCCAAAGATACCACATTGTTAGAAGAGAGATTGTTTGTATCTAATTATCACTTTTAATGAATTTTAGTCTTACGAAACTTTATATAATTGACATTTATTTACTTCAAATGTTGCAAGCAACACACACTACTAAAGTCCACAAATATTATGTCTGCCATACCGTTCGGAGAATTCTACTAATGTCCTAGTTGGTTCTCGATTTCTCACAAACCAGGTACTAAAATCGATATATTTGATGCATCGTTTCTCCTTATATGACGCTTTTAGGGTTTCATTGTTGCATATTATAATAATATGCATGTCTTATACTTTTCAAATTCTTCCTTTTTATATATTTTATACTTTTCAAATTCTTTTTTTATTGTATGCTTTCATTTTAACTCTAATCTGGCTTATGGCCTGTGTATGTTATACATGATTTTTTAACCTAGTTAAATATTTAATAAGTAAAAATTGAATAAAGTTGTGTAGAACATGAAACTAAATTTAGGTAAAAGTTGATTGTAAAAGTTTTTAAATTAAGGGTAAAATGGTTAATATTGATTGTTTTTTATATAATATATTAAAATGGATATATATATATATATATATATATATATATATATATATATATATATATGATATTTTAATTGTTTTACAGGGATGTATGTAAGGCCATGTTTTCACGTAGTCTCATAATAGGGTTTGGACATCAAAAACACAAAATTTTAAACTCAAAATCATATTGACTGTAAGCAGCGGATGGAGAACGTATTCCCTTCACAGCAATTAGTGAAACAGGGGCCATCACTCTAATCTTCTTTCCCAGCTACAGTGGGCATGAAAGAGATAGCTCAGACATACGCCTAAGGAGAAAGTCTTTATATCTGAAGTCAGCCGAGTGACATGCCAGTGGCTCGGGAGTAAAAACTGACAATTTAAGAAAACACAATAAGAACTAATCTTTGTTTATAATCAACGGTTACATCAAATCAAGATAACATTAACTAACTAAGAAAAACTATCTCCGGTTGCTTGTCTTGATCATATGTTAGGTAGCTTACAGATCCATGCCAAGCTCACAACTTATTCACGTAGCATACCTGTCAAACTAATATGCATACAAAAGTCAGCGACGCTGATTGAGCTTTAGTTTACTTTAACAAAATATTTTAACCAAACTTAATCATTTAACTAACTTTTTTTTATCATGCTTTGGTGATACATTAAACTTTAACTTTAAATCATACTTTATCCATATACTATACTTTAGACTTTACTAACTTTATCTTTGTGCTTACATTTAGGTAAGGCTTTTTAAACTTTTACTATGTTCATTCTTTAATCGTACTTTAGCTTTTACTTTATCGATACTTTGTCTTTACTTTATCGCGAGTTTGCACTTTATGCAGAACTCCTTTAGCCATTGCTCGTGTAAAAACACAAGACTTCACTGTCGCTTACAATTACACAAGACTCCTATGTCGAGGCTTGAAATACTTCAACTATGCTTAAGGTATGTATATTATCCCCAAATCATCAAGTATGTATATTAGCCCCAAATCATAGATAACATATAAAAGAAGGGGTCTAGAACTCACCTTAAGATGATTACAAGCAAAACAACACCAACCGAGAGCTTTAACACACAAGTCAACATGCTTAAGCATAAAACTATTATTCTTTCATCCATTCTCGCATTAAACAAAACCTAAACACGAGATTACATACCTTGAAGATGATTTTTCCTTGCTTCTTTCTCTAGCTTTCGCCCCCCCCTCCCCTCTCTCTAAACTACACCAACAACAGATTTCGCATAAGGGTAGAAAGTATAGGACGCCCTCACATCTTTTATAGGCTTTTCTAAATGAATGTGTTCTCATGCGAGAATATGTTGTAGCGCAAGAACTTTCTACCACGCGAAAACTTACCGATTCTTTGTTTCCTTGAAAAATTTGGGGTGTTACAATGTATTTGATAATTAAAAATTAGTTTGGATATATATGATATTTGATAAATTTCTAAGGATGTATGAAGTTATCCCATTATTTATTTCTAGCTAAAAACTATTTTCTGATGAAATGGGGTGAAGACAAAGTGAAATTAAAAAAACCATTGAAAAATTATAAGTATAATATCAAAAAACCCATGACCATATTTTGAGAAATATATATATTAAATGCAAATTTTAAGGTAATACAATTTAAATTATTCACATCCACCATTATAACAATCGATGTCACCGTTATCACTACCACCATCCCCTAACCACTTAGGCATGCTAACATTACTAGCCTCTTTTTCTTGCCCCCACTCTTGCAACAAAATCTAGGTACCAAACATTTAAACAAAACTATCAAATTCAAAACAATTACTTTTAAATCAAACTAACATAAAAAGTCATGAAAAGTCAAAACACACACATTTGTGTCATTCACCTATCTCACACCTTATGTCACTACCTCTTCGATTAATCTCAACCCGTAAGAATCATCTCTGTCTCCGAATTAACTTTTATCCTCAGTTCATCATGCATGCAAACCATTTCTCTCAATAGCAAAATATAATTGTCAATCCATAGAAGACTCAAATGTTAGTGCCACTATAATTAAGTAGAAGAAATTATTTAAACCAAAACAAACATAAAAACCCTAACGGAATAAACATAAATCAAACACCATAGTCATAAAAGCAAACATAAAATTAAACCCTAAACAACCACTAATACTACCAAACTATAGAGTATGTTATTGTTTTAGTCTCTCAGGTTTGGTCTAATGCTCTTGTAGCATAAGATTAAAAACTATATATACATGTATGTACATATATATTTCAAGTAAATCTCTTTCTCCCCTTTCCCTATCATCCTCTGCCATCATCATCCATCATCATTATTTTCATCAACAGCACCTAAACCATCATCAAAATAACCTGCCACCCAAGAAATTCCAAAATTTCCTAAAATGAAATCAATGGCGGGATCATTATCAACACAATCGACAAGGGTTACACAAATCCTACACTAAATTTGACATAATCAACATATTTAGCCATACCATCCATTATCATTGTAGGGGTTCGCCCCCACCATTTCAAGGTGTAATGGAGAGGGAGGGAACACAATCTAAGCTTTAACGATACATAACCCTCAAATCTAAACCAAAACACTTTACATGTAAAGAAACTCCAAATTAGGGGTGTCATTTTTAACCAAACCCGAATACCTAACCCTTTAAACTCTACCAGAACCCAATTAAGGTATAACCCGAAAAAACCAAACTCGATTACACATCATACCCGAACCCTAATTTCTTATGTAAGTCAGTCTTTGAGTTGTATTTTGGGAATTCGGGTTGACCTAAAGAACTCGAATACCATATCATCATACTTGATAATCCATATTTCATATTCTAGGATTTCAATTGACGATATTTGTTTTATCTTTTACGAACTCGATCAATCCTTCCATCTGTCTATTATCAATTGATGACATAAATCTTGAACTTGGTTATTCCATCAGTCCATCTTCCATACTAAACTGTTCAAATCGATTACAAACAAGATATGATGATTTCTATACTTGAGCATTCTCATAGATTTGTGTAAAATATATGTTTGTTAGTCTTTGTCCAAGCATAATACTATAATGGTAACATGTTTTTTGGCCTAGTAACGTGTGATTGTTTTACATTTATTCGAGCAATAATAGTTAGAAGATGTTTGTTTATATTAAACATATGTTCAAGTAACATGTGGATTTAGTATTTGATTCTTGTTTTTTCGTAAACTATGGCTACCAAACCTACTTATGAAGAGATATTAAATCCGATTAATGATAACCATAACAGTTGGAAGTATGTTGTCTTTAATATTAGTTTACAAGTTGACTAACCTGACACCGATTAATCCGACCCGAACAAACCCGAATACTGATTAAATATTAGGTCTTCGAGTTGATTTCCTATATCTAAAACCCAAGAAACCCAACCCAAGGAACCTGAAACCCGGTTAAAAAACCCGAATGACCCCTACTCCAAATGGAAGTTTTAAATCGAAGGGATGATGCTGATGGTAATGGTGCGATGTTGAGTGATTCACAAGCGATGGTGAAGTGCAATGAGAGAATAGGGGGAGAGAGGTGGTAGTTACTCAGGCGTTGATAGCTTCAAGCGACAGTGAGGATGGTTTCATTTGTCGGTGGTTAGGGTAAAAAGAGACAAAATGCGAAGATATCTATATCTATATATATATATATATATATATATATATATATATATATATGTATGGAAGGGTTCTAATGAAAACCTAATTATAAATAAAAACTAAAAAAACCACTTTCTAGCCTTTGATTTTTTCATCAGTGGTTAAAACTGATTAGTGGCAAGATTGTAATAAAATGGTGTTTAAAGAATTCAAATAAAAGATGGTAGGGGTATAATAGGCAAATCACATACAAATCATATGAAACCACTTTTCTAATTAATTAAATCCCTAAAATCACTCACACTCTCTCTCCTCTCTCTCAACCTACACCAAAATTTTTCATTTCTTTCTCTTATTTATTATACTAATATTTTTTTAACAAATTTAAATAATAAATTATAGTAAATTTGGTAATTTATGGATGAATCCATAATAAATGGAGTAGAAACACAAATACATGACCACAAACTGAGTTACATATATGTAACCACATTAACAATTTTCAATAAGTAACACTATGTTACGTATACGTAATAATGTGCTATGTATATAAAATATTGTGTTATGTATACGTAACCTAATCAAACTTCAATTTCATCGTTAAATCAAATGTCAAATCTGTTGACCATCTGAACCACTTGATAAATTTTACTACATATGTAAAATTGTTATCATTTATGTATATGTAAGTATAACACATATAACAAGTACAAAACATTTTATTAAACCCGTAAATTTACACTTATGTAGATGTGGTTACGTATAAATAAAAAATACAAGTAAAGTTGGGTCATAATCATTGCAAATACAAGTGAAATATCACCAAAACATAAGAACATATTACATTTAAAAAACATCGTTACATATGTATAACAAAAGTGTTACGTATATGTAACAACTGTGTTTTGTATATGTAACATCGGTGTTACGTATATGTAACATACATGTTTGTCTTTGGTATTTTGTTCTTCGTGTTCAAAACCAAATGCTTTGATAATTGTTCGACCTATCACCATCTTTGATGCATCATCTTCTTCGATTATAACCGAAACCTGATTCATCATTTATTGAACTTTATTAGTTAAAATTCAGAAACAAGTATATTGACTTATATATACTACTTGGCAAAGTTTCAAATCTTCTTCTTTTTCATCATCAACATTAAGAACACACACCAGTGTGTGTTTTTATGTATACAAAAATTCATGATTTCATCCAATTCTTAATAGAAAATATTGATGAAAATATGTATGAAAATCATAAAAAAACATGAGTTGAATTTGAATATCATCAATTCTTCATCATCTTCAATCATGAGTTAAAAGATTTATGTAACCATTTTAAGATTTTTTGTTATTCATACCTGCGATTAAACACAAAAATACAAGAAATACCTTAGGTATGAATTTTACCATCATGATGTGAAATTAATGAAATCATTATTGTATTTGCTATAAAAGAATGCTAAGGATATTTAATATATAATTTATATGTGGATGAAAAGCAACAAAGTGATAACATTCAAGTCGTTTTGAAAGTGACGATGAAATCACAAAACTAAGAATATTATATGATGACTCATATCCAAAACTCAATGATTGTCAGTTACATACCTCAAACCCATTTTCATTTATTCGACTAACTGGTTTGTTGTGATTGGCCTTTTGTTTTTTTATCTTTGTGTGGTTTCCTTTGATCTATTGTTGAAAGTAAAGAAGAATGGTGATGATCGATTTATTCAAGAGAAAATCAAGGAATTTAAATTACAAATTATACTATTACCTAAAATAGTGAGATGTTAGTTTATTTAAATACCCTTTTATAATTAAATTAAATAAATAAATTGTAAATTTTGTAATTGGTTGAACTTGGTTTTTATGGTTTTCTTTTAAAATTATGGTTTTCATTTGATCCCTCTCCTATATATATATATATATATATATATATATATATATATATATATATATATATATATATATATATATATATATATATATATATATAGAGAGAGAGAGAGAGAGAGAGAGAGAGAGAGAGAAAGAGAGAGAGAGAGAGAGAAAAAAAAGAAGAAGGGGGGGGGGGGTCGGGGTGGAACTAGGGTATGTAATGTTTGTTATGCTATCTAGAAGCATTATAGTTTTTTTACATTAACTTAATGAAACAAAAGTAACTGTGTTAACGGACTAGATAAAATTGGTTACAAATTGAAACTATTGGACCAAAAAGGTATTTTTAAACCTTTAAACTAAAATGGTTATTTTGATCACAACTCAAGGACTAAAAGTAGATTATGTGGATAAAAAAATCTTATATCACAGTGAATGATGAAAGTAATGCTTATGGTCGATTAACGATGAGATAAAACAAATCTTACAATTAAATTACAAAATACAACCGTCTAAAACACAAAAAAATATACGAGCCAGTCGAAATCAATTGAAAATACATATATTAATACTACATAGTTCATAACATATATCTCAATTTCCTTAAGATATAACTTATTCTTCGATTGAAAACTCAACAAAATTGAACTTAGAAAAAGACAAGGGTAGGTTTTAAGCCTATCGGTCAAAGGTTGCACCATTATCTTTTTTTCTTACTCCAATTAAAGTTCCCTAAAGTGGAAATCCTTTTTCTTTTATAGAATTATTGCATATTTTACCATCCACCTCAATGATATCTTTAATAATTTATTTTCCAAATTCAAATTCCATATACAATTTTTTCTACCTTTTTATCTAGACACATCTCTTTCGAAGTATCTTTTATAGCTACAAGCATGTATCACCTTTTTCATATAGGAAATAATTATTGATATAACATTAACTTAACAGTCACATATAAGCAACCAAAATTAAAATGTTAAAGGTGGAACCTAATCTCATGTTTCTTGTTTGTTGTTTATGTTCATCTTTTTCACACTAACCACAAACTAGACAATAACTTTATTTATGAATATGTAAGAACTAAGAAGAAATTTAAAATTACAACTTGGTTTAATACAAAACATCTAAATTGATGACAATTGTGAAAGAATTAACTTGAACATAAAATTCTTAATGTGCAACGTAGTTTGTAACAAAAATTACAAAGCTAGATTTACAAATCAATAATCATATATTTCTACTAAAAGTGTATCAAACCAAACATTTATTTATTTAAAATTAGAAAGTTAAATCCACTATATATACGTAAAAGAAAGAAAAGGTGGGAAATAGATTAGTCAACCATATGATGTGCATGCTTTTAGTAATTTTTTGTGAACGGTATGCTTTTAGTAATTGATTACCCATGCAAAAGTGATTAATGCCAACCAAATAGAAAAAGACAAGTCAACATTTGTTAAAGCTGAAATTACCAACTAATAATCATCAAGTTTTGACCTCTTTTCTTGGATAGTGGGTTTCCTTTCCATTAACCACAATCCCCATTAAAAAGTATCTTTTAGAACATGTATATCCATCTTAAATTGTGATTTTTAAATATAAATACACACATTAAATCATTATTTAATTAACTACCCATCACATTGTTGATATATCAATTGCATTTTAGGCTAGTTTTACCCAATCTATGTTTATCTTTATACATTTTATATAACGGATTTACATAAAAAACACCAGTATCACGTGGATTTATTATATATAATATATGGTATTTGATATTTTTTTAGAAGTTTATATCTAGACGTCTCATTTTGATTCATCGTCGTCTAGCAACCGGAAATTTCTAAGGAATCACACTAGTAAAAAAGAATCACGGGGTCTCTCATTGCCCCTAGGTTTTAGCATATATTGGTTTCTAGAGACTGCATTTTAGTATGATTTCTTTTGAGATCTTATAATGTTATAGTTGTTGGTTATGTAATTAAAACTTTTTTTCAAGTTTTTTTGGTTGCTTCTTCGAGTTTTGCCAAAGAGGTTCTTTCTAATATGTTTCTTGTTTTTCACGAAGAAAAAAATAATAAAAAAATCGTGACAGGTTACATAAAAATAATAATAAACATGTCGAAAAGGGCTTAGGATGAAAAAAATGCTCCAAAACCCTCCTAGGAAATGACATAAACATAAAAGAAATAGAAGAGATATCTTCAATGGGTTTAGATTTGAGTTACCAACAATTTTGTTCTCTAACACGATAGTAGCACGTTTGTGATCATCATCTATGACATGTTTTTGACTTTTTAATACATTCAATATTGTCAACTCTAACAGAACTTCAGATCCACTAACTTTGTTCTTACTTTTAGTTTCATTTTTTTTTGAATTAGGGTTGAAGCGATGGGTTTTATGAGATAATGTGCAATTGGCTTGCAACTTTAACTTGAAATGTAGTACAAAGGCAACATAACACATACTTTGTGCTCAAAATTCAAAAGCAACATAAATGGCACACTTTTGTTATCAAAAAGGGAATAAAGAATGAGCAACATGGGTGACCCAAAGTATATCTTCGACAATAGAGTGTAGTTATTTATCATGTGCGACCTGGCTCACGTGTAGGGGTGAGCAAATAACCGATTTAACTTACCCATATCCGAATTAACTTTACCGAACCGAACAATTAACCGATAGTTCGTTAAGGCATTATCCATTTACCGCACATTGCCGTTCAGTTTCGGTTTGGATGTACGACCTTAACCGCATTAACCGAACCATACTGAAACATATTAATTTTTTCTTTATATAATAAAAACATAACTCTTGTAACATGAACATATAGATTAAAAAAAGTAACTTAACTACAGACACAAAAATCAGTTACATCTAAAATAAAACATGTGTATAAATGTATAAAAAATCAAAACAAAACTAATTGTATGCAATTTAATATATTTTTAATTGATTGCACCATATACAACCCTACTTCGGTTTAGTTTTGGTGGGAGCTTAAAATCAACCGTATTGTGCACAGTCCTATTTAAATTAGTCTAAACTTGACCCAACAAAAATTATTAGTTAAAATTTTGATTTAAGAGCACATGCTAAATATATTGGTTAATTAGACTGCATTAACCGTAATCGATCCATAACTGATGATTAACCGAAGTGTAATTAACCGTAGTAGCGGTTTCGGTTTTGGTTATAAAATGGTATTAACCGCACCTGTTTAGTACTTATAGTTACTATTTTTTAAGTTTCTCATTCATTTTATGAAATCATATTAGCTTTATGACTCTAACAAAATATTTGAAGCCAATTGTTTTTGTGTTTGGACCATGGGAAGAAAAGAGTTTCAAGGAATTTCTATTGTCTAATTTTCAAATTTAAATCTCATCAACAAAACTGAGTTAGGTAGCATTATGAATCTCCAATAAATACCAATAGTCTACAATTCTATTATTTTCTTGATTTTGCTGGTCGGAAAAGATCTATCATGGATTAGTAATGCCTAAAAGCTTGTGTTGGAACACCGACTTGAGATGACAAGTTAATCTATCTTTAAATCATTTTTTTTCTTCCTATGATTTGAGTTATAAAATTATTAGTTACTTATTAATAACTTAAATTCTTTTTAAAAAACAGATTGGCCCAAGAAGGAGAAGGAACTCATTCAAAAGTTCAAATTTCAAGCGACAACCTAAACCGGTTTGGATAATATGTTTTTGTTTTTAAGTGTTTGGAAACAACTGATGTAAAGTCGTTAATAGTAGTTTAATACCATACTATCCCACAGCGAAGCGCGGTGGAAGAAATCCCTAGTTTTATTTACATGTATAATATCTTGTAATGTAAGATATCATGTGTGCAACACCCTTTTGACAAGGCCAACGGAACCCTCATGTTAAATAATATTCTTTCTGTTTAGAGAAGCTGTTAAACCTAGGCACAATCAAGAAATTCTATGTAATTTAGGAGTCAAAATCAGAAGTCAAAGTAGCATAAGAAAAAAGTCAAACTGTAAAGAACAAGGGTAAAATGGGCCAATTATGTGCACAGTCTTTTGTTCAATCCTAATGATCTTTAATACGATGAATGATCCTGGGCAACAGAAGCAAAATAAATCATATCAAATAGTTATCTAATTGCTATTATATTACCTTTGCAATATACTAGATGAGAACTCTCTAAAACATACATTTTAGACGAAAAATAATTATATTTCAGTAGACTTCTAAACGAATGATCAATCAAAAACTATCTTCTTCTGGTTTCATCAAATTGTTTTGCAATGACAGCAATTCAGCTTGCAGTTCATCAACCTCTGGGTGAGTTTGATCACCAGAAGAGAAAACATGTGCACCGCTAAATAACTCAATCCAACTTAAACCTGCATCTTTCTCCCCTAAAAGCCCCCTTATTTTCCTCCTCATTTTAGCCACATCATCCCAACGATCCATCAATGCGTATAATCTCGTTAACAATACGTATGCTGCACTATCTTCTTCATCTGCATTCACAATTCTTTCAGCCACACGGTCTCCTACTTCAAGATTTCTCCTGTCAACACACGAGCTCAGCAACGTTCTCCACAGTTCAAGACTAAACCTCCCTGACGTCGAATCTAAATCCATGATCATCGCCTCTGCTTCTTCCAACAATCCTGCTCGACTTAACAAGTTAATTAAACATGAATAGTGTTTAGATTTAGGGGTCAACCCGTTTTGCTTCATGGAGCTCCATATAGACTTCCCTTTATCGACTAAACCACAGTGATTACATGTTGCAAGCATAGAAAGATATGTTACTTCATCTGGGATTAATCCAAGTTTCACAATTTCGTCAAAGATTCTAAACGCTTTATCTGCTTTTCCATGGTGACCATACGCCAAGAGTATCGAGTTCCAACATTTCAAATCAGGTGTTTTTATGTTGGAAAGAATTAACTCTGCTGACTTCAGGTCACCTGATTTAGCATACATATCGATTAGGCTTCCACAAACATTCATCTCTACATCATACCCGAGTTTAACAGCTTGACAATGAATCATATCCCCTTGATTACTAGCAGCAAGATCTGCACACGCACTCAATGCAATACTAATTGCAAAGCTATCAATCTTGTGTTCTTGTGACATCTCATGGAAGCATCTGATAGCATTCTCACCATCACCCATACGAGCATACCCCGTGATCATTTCTGTCCAGAAAACAACATCTTTACTCGGAGCTAAAGTTAGAAGCTTTTGAGCCGCTTCACAATCCCCATTTTCAAAATACATAGACACCAGCGTGCTTCCAACATACACGTTTACGTCAAATCCTGATCTGATAACTTGACCATGAAGCGGTTTTCCATAACTACAAGCTGGTAATGATCTTGTTGCAGATATAACTGTAGCAAATGTATACTCATCAGGTTTAACAAAAGAAACTCTATGCAGATGGATAAACATTTGAATACACTTTTCGCCATCTTTAGTTCCTGCTAAACCAGACAACACCGAGTTCCATGAGACCGAATCTGGACTCTTTATGTCTCTAAAAATTTTCATCTCCATTTCGGTATCCCCACAACTTGAATACATGTTTAACAATGCATTCTGCAGCGGGAGATCAGTTGGTGTCCCTGATGTTATTAGTCGTGCATGAGTCACTTGCCCGATCTCATGCTGATGTAACTTGCTACACGCGGTTAACACCATTGAATATGTGAATTGAGTAGGCAAAGCTCCAGCCTTTATCATGCCTCCATAGAAATGAAGTCCTTGCATGATCTGTTCATTTTTCATGTGCCCAACTATGATCGAATTCCAAGCCATAGCATCTTTTTGAATCATACAACTGAATACCTTCGTCGAACTCTGCAAATCACCACAATCCGAATACATCCCAAGCAAGGAAGTTTGAACCAACGTATCACTCGTAAATTCAAATTTAACAATCTGCCCATGCAAACTGGAGCCTAACATTACATCTCCATGACAAGAAGATGCTTGCAGCAAGCTAGTAAAAGTAGGTCCATTCGGCGTAAACCCTTCAAGATTTAACCGCGCCAGTAGCTTAAACGCCATATACGCGTTACTGGGACTATGCGTATTCGAATAAGCAGCAATGAGGGCATTGTAAGAAACAATGGTTCTTTGAGGCATTTCGTCGAACATTTTGTGTGCGTCTACAACCGAACCACATCTTGAATACATGGATATGATATTGTTGTATAGGTATGGAGATGGTCGAATTGGGGGTGTTGAAGTGATCACTCGAGCATGGATTTGGCGCGCTTTTATTAGGGTTTTGACGGAGCTGCATTTTTGGATGATGAGGGTCGCTAATGCAATGGCTTCTTGAGACGATGACATATAAAAGACAGAAGCTTGTTAGTTACTTTCGAGTTCTATTTGTATGAAAGATAAAGCGAACCCCTGTTTTTCACTTGTATTCCGACGTTCTTGCTGTGTTGATTCCGGCGAAAACTGAGTCGACTCCGGCGACGGCGAGATGAGCTGGCGTCAATACTCACGCCTTTGTGGTCTTATCTGTGATTCTCTTCATCCGTTTAGGGTAAAATGTTCGCTTCGCTTCGTTTTATATTGTTTTTTCTAACTTCTTTTCTTTCATCGTTTTCATATAAGATTTCTCAGGTGAAATCAACGGTGTTGATGACGAAAGGAGACGAGAAATCACTCTTGATTACACTATCTGAGGTCTTTAATTACTAATTTACAGTTACCATTACTTGAAATCGTGTTTGAATGAGGAAATCGTCTGTTTTTATGCAAAACCCTAGTTTTCATCTTCTAGGTTTTGAAAAAGATAAAGGTTTGGACTGCTGAATTCGACTCTGATTCGGGTTCCGATTCCGACAATGGCGATCATGTTAGTGATTCTTTCCTTATAGTTTGTCATACATTCGAATTAATTATCTCCATCACCATTGTTGCATGATGAAGCTTACTTGTACTAAACAGGGCTACCTGTTGATTGATGTTTCAAAGTGTCATTCTTCAGCTTCCCATTGTTTACACAAGATCACAAATGATTTGGTACGATTTCACACGATTCTGTTATAAAGATTATGAGTTCAATTCATTAACCTCTTTCAGTTTTGATTTGTTACAGGTGTTTTTGCTAGCTGCAGAGAGTCAGTATGCTCAACATTTAGCTGCAAATGTGCTAGTATCCGTATCTGAGTTCGTGGTGGCGTCTGTATGTTATGATATCTGACCCGAAGTATGATCTTCCACCCTAATAATTTCGTTCTTTCTAACGCCAACATGTCTTACAGGGCAGCTATTGGGAGGAATTCATGCAATCACTGTGTTTTCACTTCGAGCTAATAATCTGTAAAGTGATTTCACCTTCTTCAGATCCACCGATTAGAGCTAAAAACCTGGGGTGTGATTCAACAAATTTCACATTGGATTTGCAGCCCATATTGAATAATGCTAGATGGCATTCAGTAGGTGCTGTTGTTTTAGTTTTACGCGCTATTCTGAAACAGCTGAAACACGAAGACGATACGAAAATCTTGGAAATCTACTTTCAAGTTCTTGGTTCTAGCCTTCAAGTTATACCATGGGACTCGTGTAACGGGAATTTAAGTGCTGACATTGATGCACCGCCCGTATCATGGTTTGAGTTTTGTGGATATCTTGTTCAGTTGTTCTGTACATTGGCTGATTGTGAAGACGAAAATCCAGCTGTTCGTGAAATCTTTAAGGTGGTTCCAAAAATTATAACATGGTATTTTGGAAAACAAAGGGAAAATTATAATTCTAGCATCTCACGATATATTCGACACAAGATTTTGGTATGGTTTTTGTTTAGATGAATCAAGATTGGATATACGCTCATTATTAAATGATAACATATGACTGTTTAGTTATATGCAGGTACTGATGATCAGGCTCAGTTCTCTGATCAATCTAGACTGTGTTACCGTTGTTTCATGGTTGCATCTTATTGAAGAATACTTCCAAGATCTATTATCTGAATCTATATCTGAACCCGAGGATGATCAAGATGATTGCCGCAGAGATTCTCCATTTAATGAAGCATCTCATCGACATTTACAAAGACGGGTTATTTTTCTTTATTTAAAGTGCGCGTTTAGTCTGATTGTGTTAAACGTAAAACGTAAGATGCAATGTTCATGTGGGAATATGAATTCTTGCTCGAAGAAAGGATTTGCAGCACTTTATGATTGGGTCAAAAAGCAACTTCCTGCAAATACTCTTGATAACCATGAGTTATATGATGATAGCTGCAGAAGCTTCACAAAATCTTTCATCCAGCTTTATATGCATGAGGATGATATGCTATTTACAATTCTCTTACAGCTGACATACACTCCTATTGAATACACACAACAGTGAGCAAATCTGATTTGTTGTTTTTTCTTTAATATCATAGTTACTAATTGTAGTGTGTATTCATGAATATATGTTACTCACCCTACAGGATTACTGATCAGATATCCCAGGTGGTTGAGAAAGATATGCTTTTCCTATTATCTGATATCTTCGATCCTGTGCGCTTATTTCATCTGTTTCTTTTGGAGGTGATTCTTTAACTCTTTAATATCATCGTGTTGAATTTCTATATAACAAAGTTATAACCTTGCACTCGTATCCCATTGGCAGCTACACTATGATCATCAGGTGCTTCTTGATTACCTTATTTCAAAAGATACTGGAACCAGCTGTGCTGAATATCTTTTAAGGCATGATAATATCATTTTACTTTATTCATTCTTTCGTCATGATTTGTTTCCAATCAATGCAAGAATATTTTCAGGTGTTTGCGGATTATATGTGATAAATGGGACTCCTTTTTGGAGTTTCCATTTTGGGCAGAAGTTGAAAGACAATCATGTCACAAACGGAGAAAATATGAGAACGAGAAGACTCGTGAACCAGCAATTGTTCATAAAGCATGTGACTGCTTGCTTCTGCTAAAGAAATCTGTAGAAAGTTTACACCAGAAAGATTTGTTTCCGTATAATCCACAAGTGCTATTGCGACGGTATGTTTTTCTTTTCAGATCGTGTTCTGTGCATGTTAAATTAGTAATTCCCATAGGGAAGTATTTTCTTTAAAAATTTCTAAGTTTGGAGGTTTTTGTTGCACTTGTGATTAGTTGTTCCATTTGCAGTTTAACAAGATTTCAGGAACTTTGCTTAAGGCAATAGGTCGTTCTTGAAGATAGATTCTGCAGCATTACTCTTGCTGATTCAGATTCGAACATTGGCGATTAGAGTTTTGTTTGTATATTCGTTAGCTCCTTAGATTTTACATTGTATTTTGGGGAACTACTTCTAAACAATTTGTGTGAAGCGCCTCTGGACACATAAACAGTAGCAGATAGAAAGTCGAGACAGAAAAATCATCCCATTGAGCTGACCATACTGCTGTACACACAGATCTGCTGCACAACAAACATGTGTTCGGTATGTGTTCGTAAACAGTTCATGTACATATTTTTTTCCTTAACGAACGAACAAGAACAAGAAATCTCATTCGTAAGTGTTTGTGAACAAGTTAACGAAAACGAACAAGACCTTATTCGTGTTCGTTCGGTTCGTTTGCGGCCCTAGTCATACTCATTATTTGACATGCTAATAGAGGTATATACAATCTGAAAAATAAATCTCTTGATATTAAATCAAACTTTTATACAAATTTTGTGCTTTATGAAGAATGGCTACAATTCATTAAATGGATAAGATTACAAAGCTCCTAGCCACATTCTCACAACTTGTTTTCAAAATGATTGTTTATGACTTACAAGGGACAAAATAGGAAAAGAGACCATATAATAGTTTACCTGGCAAGATGGGCGGGTCGGGTTGGGTCGGATGCCAGGTCAGAATGGGTTCGGGTTAGGATGGGTTTGGGTCAAAATATACTAATTTAAAAATGGGTTAGAATGGATTCGGGTCAGGATGGGTTTGGGTCAGAATGGGGCGGGTCAAAATGGGTTTAGACACAATAAACCACATTGATTAACAATTCCATACATAGACCAATCCCAAGGCACGAAAAATGCTCGTTCGGAATGGTCCGCTCGGTTGTAAGATGGGCGGGTCGGGTTCGTTCGGATTTTGCTTGAAAAATGTTGGTTTGAATTTTTGCTCGAAAAATGCTCGTTTTAATTTTTGCTCGAAAAATGCTCGTTCGAATTTTTACTCGCTTGTAAACGAGTCGATCGGCTCGGATCGGTTACGAGCCAAGCACGAGCAAAGGTCCGCTCGGTTCGGTTCGGTTCAGTTCGAAACGAATTTATATGTATATATAGTTTATACGTTGTACTCTAGTAGATTTGACCATTTTATACAAATATATAATTATATTTATGCATAATTGATCAATCAACGTAATAAAGAATTCTAGATTAAACATAAAAGTAAAATACTAAGACGTTAAGAGATATTTTTTCGATCATCTC
The DNA here is from genome assembly GCA_025215565.1 of Flaveria ramosissima. NCBI lineage: Eukaryota > Viridiplantae > Streptophyta > Magnoliopsida > Asterales > Asteraceae > Flaveria > Flaveria ramosissima. Next base: position 12,488,311 of record CM046037.1, read on the forward strand.
CTGCTTTCACCGTCATCGTTATCTGCAATATGCTCTTCGCCTTATCGGATACAGCCTTAACTTCATCGTCAGCCACAACGTATTGTCATCCATGAAAATATTATGTAATGAAATGTGACTGATTTTTATGGCATTAAACCTTATTCGCTGCAGTATAAATAGTATGACACACAAATAGTTGGGTTGTATAAATTGTTCGCCGCTCGTTTGCGCTCGCTCGACGCTCGCTTGAAAATTTAACGTTCGAAAAATGCTCGATCGATTTTCCGCTTGGTTGTAAACGAGCCGATCGGCTCGGTTCGGTTTGAAAACGAGCAAACCACGAGCAAAGGTCCGCTCAGTTCGGCTCGGCTCGGCTCTTAAACAGCCCTACCTTAAGGAACAACTAGCTAGACAAACACATTTAAAATTAAACTTTAAGCAAATGGTTATAAAAAAAAAAAAAGATAAACTACATGGTGATGGTAGACGTGGGTTGTACAATTATATTGTGGTCTTTTACCCCCATCATGGAGCTCCAATTTACGACGCCCGGTTGCCGACCCGTTCATCTCATATGACCCGTAAACCGATCTTGACCCGTTCATAAATCCAACATGTTTATCATTATCACTTAGAGGTGAGACTATGTGTGGATTTTGAAGAAAATATGAGGTGGAGAAAGATGGGTTATGAGAAAAGTTAATCAACCCATCCTGACCCGTTCCTTGTTTTTTATAACCCATCTTGACCCGTTGATCATTTTTCCTAGTTTTAGAGTTACCCAACTTGACCCACTTAGAAATTTAGCTTAACCCAATTTAACCCATTACTTCATTATTACTACCCAAATCAACCCAAATGTATCCAATTGGGTCAAAATTGCCAGGTCTATATAATAGTCATACCAATAATTGTAACTTACAACTTATATGCCAAGACAAATTATTTGAAACTAAATTTCAAACAATTTTGTTTTCATTCTTGAAAAGATTATCGAAACAGACAAGATAAATTAAGCATATGTGTGGGCTATGTCAAGAAGACAAACATTGAGTTGCTTTGAGTCACATAGCATCGCCATGTGATCAACATCTTGAAGTTCTTTCACATCATCCACCGGATTATTATCGATCATCCATTGTTGAAATCCTTTCTTGATGGCTTTATCTTTGTCACAAATCACATATACTCGTCTCACATGACCATACCCTTCTTCTGTAAACTGCTTTGCGTCATGTAGATCTTTCATAAACATTGAGCTAGGTCTGATCAACATCTTCCCTAATTCAAGATCCTACATTAATACACAATATTTTTGTTAATACCCTAGGATCTACTATAAAAATGATCATACCATTAAAACACTAGCAATTGCTCTTTTGCGACCGTTACTACGTCGCTTAAATCCCAGTGGCAAATAGTATTTGCCACCATTAAAGCGATCAAAATATTTCTAACCACATCATTCTTTTTTGTTTTTAAGTATTCACGACTGATTTTGTGACCGGCTAATTTTTTCATTAACTTTTAACTTTATTTTATCAAAAATGGTTTCGAATTATTTTTTGTTTCTTTTATCTTTTTTATACCAGCAACCTGTTTTGTTATGGCTGCTAACTTACTACCGATTTTGTTTTGGTTGCTAATTTTTGACTATATGCTCTTCCATACGCTAATGTGGTGACACTTTTTGTTGGTCACAAATACAACCGATTTTGTTTTGGTCGCTAATTTTCGACCATTTGCTTCCATACGGTGGCAATGGTCACCTCATCGGAGCAAAGTTGATAGAGTTTCGACGACATAAATTCTGGGCCGAAGAACATCGACACTTCCGACTCAGTTTCACATTTGTAAGGCAAAAACTGAGTGTCCATCCAATCTTCTGCAGAAGATCTTTCTTTAAACTTCAAAATCAATAGTCCAACATACAATAACATCAATAAAAAAAACTGTACATTAACATTGAACTAACATAAAAAAAAATAAACATTATAACCTGTTCTAAAACATAAGATTGCTTATGCACATAATCAGGCATGAAGGCGGCGAGAAAGACCGCGACGGAGACTTTTTCCGGGAACTTTTCCATTGCAAGAGCTATGTTCATGCCACCCAGGCTATGACCCACCAGCACCACCTTCTCCTCGGGCGGAATGGCGGTCATGAACTCGAGCAACGGCTTAGTGTAGTCGGAAAGGGTGGTCAAGTGTTGGATTACTTCGGTGTTGGTGCCGGAGGCGGAGAGGTCGAAGGCGGATACGCGATGGCCTGCAGACTCGAGAAGTGGCTTGAGCTTGAACCAACACCAGGCTCCATGGCATGCACCATGTACCAGAACAAAGTGCTTTTGGTCATGTGCTATGAGGCCCATGTTATCTTTGTGTATGTGCTAGTGTGTGGTTGGATGGTGTTATTAATTTGTTTTGATTGTTTGTAGAGTTATTTATAGGAAGTTTGGAAAATGGATGAGAAATGTAATGATGTAACATTGTTATGTCATGTATGAGATTTAAAACATCACTAAAGTTATATTTTATTATACATAAAGTTATACTAATAATAGGATTTTAATTTTGAGAAACAATGACAATTTGCCAATGATAAAGTGTCACGTCCAAGAATATTGTCCCCGATTTTATCTCTATTATTTTTAATTTAAAGAAAAATTACACACTTTAAAGTTTAAAGTTAAATCAATTTAGGTTTGAATATTTTCGGCTAAAGGTTATTGAATGTATTTTTTTTTAAATTGTTATATGTGAAACTGAATAGACATTTAAATGATGTATATAAGATGGTTAAATAGTTAGATAACTTTAGTAATAAAAATAAAGAAACCCAATTTATATTTTTTTGAATGATGTTTGGAACTACCCTTATATTCGAGTGAGTATTCATAAGACGGGATTTTCACCATATATATTGATTTTGACATTTCAAACTTGACTTATCTAAGAAAAACATCGTTAAGAATGAAACCTATCACTATAGAAAAACTCATTTGAGTCAAATTTAAAAATAAAAACTTAAAAGATATTAAGTTTAATCATCACTTACGTGTCTTCGGATCAGATCGAAGACCCATTGCAAATCCAATTTATATAGTAAGATAGACCAATTAATTTAATTTATAAACTTAGGGCATTATGTAGAAACATTAATTGGTTGAAAACTTGAAATATAAGCATCTAACATGCCAAAAGCACGTGTTTCTTTTCTTTCAATAGTGACAACCGCAAATGAAACCAATCAAGTCATTTTCGTGTCACTATTTCCTTTATTTAAAATCGGATATTTGAAATTTTAAATATTTAATATCCGAAAATTTTGAATAATACAATTCACTATCCAAAATAAATCTGAAATTTCGGATATCCAAATTGTTAAAAAAAAATATGTATTGTTTAACAATTTTTTATAAGAATTTAATAATATTTATTAAAAAAATTTGGATATCTGAAGTTTTTAAGAAAATATCCGAATATATCCGAAGTTTTTAATTAATATTTATCATTTAATAGATTTTATGCTTTTTTCACATAACTCTTATATTCAAAAATCCTCAAATTTTTATACTTTTTTAAGATAATTTTTATATTTTTAAGAAAAATTTTAGATATCTGAAATTTCAGATATTTGAATTTTTGTATATTTTGGATACATATATTTTTTGAACATCCTAATCACTCAGCATCTACAATATATCCTGTCGTGAAGGTTTAACTTTGAATATATACTTTTTTCTAAAATGAAAAATTAATGATACCAACGACTATAAAAGAGTTACTTGGTGAAAGATTGATCGTTCTTCTTTGTGCTATTTGGCATGAGTTTAGTCGTTACCATCTATGTTCGTCAAAAACCATAATAACAAGTGCTGACATTGCTTCTGATAATACCAATACTAGCAATGATAATGCTCGCACATAAACAATATTGTAATGGTAACTTCACTTGCTATAGCTTACAATACCAAAATAATTCTCGAATTTCGAATACAACTTCGTTTTCAAATAAATGTATATCGAAAAATGGACAAAACACAACTATAAACAACCACACATTTTGGGTTTTAAAAAGGAAGAATTACATATTTCCCCCTATAAATATCATCAATTACATATATACCCAATTTAATATTTTAATTACATATATCCCCTTGTAAAACTTAGTTAGTTACATATATACCCAAATTAAAAGTTTAATTACATATATCCCCTTCTAAAACTTAGTTAATTACATATATACCTAACCTAAAAATATAATTACATATATCCTCTATATTAAAACATAGATATTACATATTTATCCATTTGATTATTTTATCAAAATAACTTATATAATTAGTAATTTACTCTTATTTTTAATAAACTATAAAATTATGTTTTTTCTTTATACAAGCATATCAAGTTTTAATTATTTACTAATATTTCTATATTAAATTTTTTATGTCTTTTAGTTTTTTACCTTTTGCTAATTTTTTTAGTTTTCTGTAGGAGACAATTCCTGTCTCGTTATACAACATGATCCGAACACATAATTTTATGTTGTATAATGATACTGAAAGTGTGTTAGACATGTACCGGAAAAATAGCATAAAAAGATTAAAAAAACAAAAAGAAGATAAAAACTTTTAGTATAAAAATATTAATAAAAAATCAAAACTCGAGAAACAAGTAAAGAATGAAAAACATAAATTTATAGTTTAATAAAAATAAAAGTAAACTACTAATTATATAAGTTATTTTTAATAAAAGTAATAAAATGAGTAAATATGTAATATTTATGTTTAATAAATTAGATATATGTAATTAAACTTTTAGTTTGAGTATATATGTAGTTAACTAAGTTTTAGAATGAGATATATATAATTAACCTTTTAATTTTGGTATATATATAATTAACTAAATTTTACAATGGGATATATGTAATTAAAATTTTAATTTGGGTATATATGTAATTGATGAAGTTTATAGGGAGGTATATGTAATTCTCTCTTTAAAAAAAGTTAACTAACAAAAGTTATTTCCCACACTATAAAATAGGAGTTGGTCATTTCCCCCGCGCTTCATGCCATGGGTTTGGTCATTATTGTCTCGGCTTATAAAAAACCATAAAAGCGAATACCAAAACCAATTTCAGCATACTAATACTGAAAATGATGTTTTTCGCTCATAACCAGTTCGTTTGTCAAAGTACTGCAACAGTAACTGTACTCCCTATAACCAACGCAACTAAAAAATATTCGATTTTTAATACAACTTCATTATAATATATATATATATATATATATATATATATATATATATATATATATATTGGAATGTTGATAAAAAATTACACTAAAATTAAAATGCGCATTTCGTTTTAAAAAAATATTAACAGAGAAAGTTGTTACAAAAAAACTAAAGCATCAGAAAATAATATAGGTTAAAACGTAAATTATATATAGTAGGAGAGGTGAAAATGAAAATTTTGAAACAACAAAACAGTTAATATTTTGTGACAAAATTAAAAAAAACTAAAGTTTTGAGCCAATATCTAAAACAAGTAACACTTTACTAGTCTCCAAGTTCTATAATGTGTTTAAAATTTTGTATGATACACAAAAATTTTAATAATAACTTCTAGGTTTTTAGTGTCCGGTTTTATTTTGTTATGTTTTTTTTGGCAAAAATGATCAAGTTTTTAGAATTTTTTTAGAAATTTACATTTATTTCCGATTGAACCGTTGAAGAGCAAAGTAACGGACACAAACATAGGATTTGTTAACTAGACAACAAGGTCATATCACGACTTGCACACTCATCTATTACACTGGTAAATACATTAATACTCCAACCAGTATTTGACTACATTAATTCTTAATATCCTTTGAAGACTTCCATGTTTTGATTATAAACTTTGAGGTTTTAAAGTTTAAAAAACTGTGAGGAATTTTATTTAAAGACTGGGTGCAACATGTGGTTAGTATTAAATTAAGATGACAAAAAGGCCTAGAATTTCCTTCCAACTTTGAAGGTTTGCGAGGAGGGGTTAGAAGGTTTACAGAATTAGTTTGTTGAAATAAAAGATTTGAATTATATTCAGATAGTATTTGAAGGGGTATCACCCCAAAAGACAAGCAAAGCCCGAACTGATAAAACGTAAGGTCGGGCTGTAAGCCTCAGCCGCCGATCACCCAAGTCGCGGCCCAAATGGGCTGTAAGCCCCAGCCGCGGAACACCCCAGCCGCGGAACACCCCAGTCGCGGAACACCCCAGCCGCTGAACACCCCAGCCGCGGAACACCCCAGCCGCGGAACACCCCAGCCGCAGAACACCCCAGTCACGGAACACCCCAGCCGCGGCTCACTCGGGCTGCAAGCCCAAGCCGCGTTTCACCCTGGCTGGGGGCCCGAGCCGCAGTTCACCCTGCCCCAAGCCGCGCTACAAGCCTAAGTTGCGTTTCGCCCATGAAATCAGCCCAAGCCGCGACCAGAAGAATGGACCCAAGCTGCGGCTGGGTAGTTAGCTCAATGTCACAAGGCGATTTACCTCACCTATGACACTTAGAAGATCTTTATGAAAAGCCCAAGCAAGACAAACGTGGTAACCAAGAAAGCCATTCATTGGTTACAAAGGAATAAGAAAGAAACACAAGATGACAAAACGAATAAAGCCAAAACATTGGCAGAAGTTCAGAGCAGCCCCCAAAATCCCCAAGTCAACTACAAAGACAAATTGCATTAATGCCAGTCAGAAACCCTTTACACCAGACTGGTATAAAACCTCTGGCTAGGGGATCTCAGTCCCATATCATTGACCACAGGCTTCCAAGAATAGAACCATGTCATATTATGTTTCCATCCACAAACACTATAAATACCTCTCCCATTTCACAGGTAGAGGGGACACACATCTTCTCACATTCTGAGAACATTCTCACTACAAGCCAATCACTTACTAATCTTTCCCTTCAAGTTCTCTCAATACATATACTTATTCTCACGCCGGAGTGTGGTCTCGGGGGGGAAAACCCTTTTTGCACGAGGCGAGGCTCACGGTGTTATTTTTGTCTCACAGATATTCCAGTCAGCTGAAGTTCACACCAAGTCCCAGCCAGATCTTTGATACTCTGCTCAGCCAAAGCCAAGCTCAGCCGAAGCCAAGCTCAGCCGAAGCCAGGCCTCAGCCGAAGCCAAGCTCAGCCGAAGTCAGGCCCAGCCGAATCCCAGCCCAGCCGCATCCTGATTCTCAGCCGCATCCTGATTCTCAGCCGCATCCAGATTCTCAGCCGCATCCTGCTTCCCAACGGTCAAAGTCAAGGCCAAGTTCCGGCCTGATCTTTGGTAGCAACCCCATTCTCGCACTGCTCTCAAGTCTTAATCCCTTGATTAGGATTCGTGTAGCAACATTTGGCGCCATCCGTGGGACCGAAACAAAACAGGTTTCGTGCTCTCTTACAACGGCTAGATTGGTGTTCTTGTGTTCTGCACGAGACACCGTCACCTATCGATATGGCTCCAAGTTTCAGGTTCTAAACTCTTACTATCTGCATAACAACTTTAATAGTGTTTATGTCGTATACACGACTCGTTTTAATGGGTTTCAAATCTCACATTCTCTTCACTATGAATGCTCTAAATCTTTAGATTTAGCGTACCAATGCATATCCGAAATATTTTCATGGTTATATTCTACATGTCATATATTACTCATATCGCTTGTATTTCTCATATGGGTAAAAACACAGATGGAATGTAAAAACAACTTGGGTAATGCATTTAAGTTTCATTTCATGTATGTACGTAGGTTTGAACTGAATGAATACATGGGAAGCATTTAAGACAACAAAAAAATAGATATGTTAGATATATTTTTAAGGAAAACTTATCACACTCTCTTTCTTTGAAAACTTAATATGACCACTTTTTCCTCATGATAACTAGTTTACAGCTCAGCTCATGTACAACAATAGCTCGTTTGATTGCTTTGCCTATATCATACATAATAGAAGCGCAAAATATACAAAACAAAAGATGTGAAAGATAATGGCTACGTTTTCTCATCACAAATGTTTTAGAAAACAAATGGGAACCATCAGATTTTATTCTATGTAACCATTTCGCCTATAGCCTCGAATAACCATCCAACCTAAATAGTTTTGAAACACTCATACACTTTCTTACCCACGTCAACACTCAACACCGAGACCCGCATCCTTTCTTCCAAACATAGTTCCGTTGAGCCAGCCTCGTTCACCCTAGATCATAACCAATTAACCAATCGAAGCTAAACCCGGTTCCTTAGTCAAACTCAGATCTAACAAGATGTGAGGCGATTTGCCGCGGCTGAATGTTACGAGCCGCGACTAAAGGGTTACGAGATGCGGCTGGTGTGAGCTGCAACTAGTGTTGAGATTCGGCTGGTGTAAGCTTCAGCTTGTACTGAGATGCGGCTGGTGTGAGCTTTAGCTAGTGTTGAGATTTGGCTAGTGTAAGTTTCAGCTGGTGCTCAGCTGCAGCTGGTGGGAGCTGCAACTAGTGTTGAGATTCGGCTGGTGTAAGCTTCAGTTTGTACTGAGATGCGGCTGGTGTGAGCTTTAGCTAGTGTTGAGATTTGGCTAGTGTAAGTTTCAGCTGGTGCTGAGATTTGGCTGGTGCTCAGCTGGAGCTGGTGTGAGCTGCAACAGATGCTAAGTTGCGGCTGTCGTAAGCTTTAACTGGTGCTAAACTGCGGTTGGTGTTGAGCTGCGACTGATATAATATTTTACTAGTGTTAAGATGCAATTGATGTGAGCTTTGGCTAGTGCTTCGCTCCGTTTGATATGAGCTGCTGGTGGTTAGCGGCAGTTGATAGTGAATTGCATATATGTTGACTTTTAATAAGATTCAAAGGAACCTAACATCTGGTGGGTTATAGCAAAGTCACGAATCAATGGATTCGATGCAAAAATACCTAAGTTAAAGTCGTTATTTAACCAAGGAAGATGGGAACAATGGCACATACAAACTCCCTCAACTAGATCTTACCACCATCCTGCATACATGAAATGGAGCTCAGCTTTAAAGGTATTACATGTATTTATATGTAACTAAATGATGTATTTCAACTTTTATAAGTAGATAAGCCACCCAACCACGTCTGGGAAAACAACACTAAAAGAAATTAAGTCACCCAGACACGTCTGGGTGGACAACTTTGAAAACAATTAAGTTACCTAGCCACGTCTAGGTGAAAAACATTGAAAGCACCTAAGTCAACCAGCCACGTCTAGTAGACAACTTTCAAATCACTTAAGTCACTCGACCAAGCTTAGGTAGATGATGTTACTAGCAACCAAGTAACACTCAATCATGTTTGAGTTAGTAGCCATGAAACCAAGCAAGTAACCAAGCTTGAGTAGATAATGTTGCATACAACCAGGTAACTCAACCATGTTTGAGTAAACAATGAAATCAAGCAAGTAACCAAGCTTGAGTAGATAATGTTACAAGCAACCAAGTAACTCAATCATATCTATGTTAACAACTATGAAATCAAGCAAATAACTAAGCTTAACTAGATGATGTTACAAGCAACCAAGTAACTCAATCATATCTATGTTAATAACTATGAAATCAGGCAAATAACCAAGCTTGAGTAGATGATGTTACAAGCAACCAAGTAACTCAATCATATATATGTTAATAACCATGAAATCAAGCAAGTAACCAAGCTTGAGTATATGATGTTACAAGCAAACAAGTAAATCATGTTCAAGTTTTGTAACAATAAAACCAAGCAAGTAACTAGGCTTGGGTATATGATGTTAAAATACTTACGTATATTTGGGCAAATAATGTCTCTAGCAAACATGTTACTTAATCGAGTGATCTTCTGGTACCTCACTCAGGTCCCAGGTGAGTTTCTCTTGTTCTTTCTTGGCTCAGTCACAACGAGATCGAAGAGATGTATTCTTATCTTTCAACTCAGACAACTATTTTTTAAGCTCTCTCATTTCTTTAATGCATTCTATCTAACAATCATGAATCTCTATGAAAGAAAAGAAAACTATTCATATCTTCTTAGCACCCAACGTTCAACATTTGTTTATTTCTCAAACTTTTGCCATAGTTAATCTTGGCTAGAGCGAGAGTCAAAAAATAAACTCCCTGCATAATTCAGGTGTTCTTAAGAATAGTACCATTAGTCAAGTCCAGTCGGGGTTAACAATGTCAAAAGTGGACGTATGGTATTAAAAAGTCGGTTGGGTGATAGCCGAAGAAAAGCAATGGAACAAAGAGTTGGCATTAACAATGTCAGAACGATAACATAAAGTCAGCGTCGCGACCGAAGTTACGAGTCGCGGCCAAAGTTAGAGTCGTGGCCGAAGTCACGAGCCGCGACCGAACCCATGCGTACTTATGTGCAGAAGGTATTAAGTCAAGAACCAAGTTGCAATAAAGAAAGTCGAGCAAACCCAATGACCAAGCACGATTTAAAAACATACATATAGGGTGCCAAAGTTTAAATACCATTACAAAAAGAGACAACATAAAGTCGAGTACAAGATTGATACAAATACAAAAACAACACCCAAAGATAAACCAGCTAAACACGAGCAGGGTCTTCAACTGGAGGGTCCAGGAATGACCTACTTTCCTCAATGCTCGAATCACACATAGCAGCAATAGTATCAACCATGGGAAAAATGGCTTTATCAAAGCAATCAGATTCAGCTCGTAGTCTCTTCAATGTATTTTTGTCAAAATTCTTGGCTTCCTCGGGTTTCTTGCCCTCTGCAGCAAGGCGAGCTTCATCCAACATACTCGCATTGTACCCCACCTTGTCTGAAAGACTGTAGATCCTGGCCAAAGCATCAAGAAACTCGTCACTATCGCATATCTTATTAAAAGCCAAACCGACACCATCCGAGATGATCCATTTCCTCTCAAACGTAAGATGAGCTACTCGCTCCTCAAGGCTAGCAATTCGACTTTCAGAAGCCATTTTATTATCCTTCAAATCCAAAGAAAGTGTTTTCACTGCAACATGTTGAATACAAAGCTCATCTTGGGCACCACTGAGATCTCGAGTAAGTTTTTTAGCAAGCTCAGACACATCACAACGAGACTTGAGGGACGCGTTCTCAGCCTCCAATTTTGACACTTGCTTCTTGAGATCACGAATCTCATTGACACCATCAACCCAATGACCATGAATCTCAACAAAAGAGGATAAACTGTTCACCATGGCCAAACAACCAGCATTCGATAATTCTCTATTTTTCACACCTTCCCCACGGTAAAACTCAGCAGGCGTGCGAGACGCGAACATAAAGTCCCTACACGACTCCTGAGTTTCAAAGGTAGTTCCATTAGTCAAATCCCAGTCAGGAACAAATTTCTCCTCCACATTCAGGTTAGTATCCTCAGAAGAAAAGGTCGTTTTCCCTTTATCAAAGTCACTAAAGGGGCGATTGATGTAGAAAAACCCGTAACTCGAGAAAGGGTATACAATGATGTGATTGATGGAGACTAGGGTTGGGGCTCGAGGAAAATATAACATGAGCATTGGTAAGAACAGTCATCATAATTATTATTCCAATGACATGGTTGATACCATGACATTGGACTGGGGGGACATGAAGGGGTATCACCCCAAAAGACAAGCAAAGCCCGAACTGATAAAACGTAAGGTCGGGCTGTAAGCCTCAGCCGCCGATCACCCAAGTCGCGGCCCAAATGGGCTGTAAGCCCCAGCCGCGGAACACCCCAGCCGCGGAACACCCCAGCCGCGGAACACCCCAGCCGCTGAACACCCCAGCCGCGGAACACCCCAGCCGCGGAACACCCCAGCCGCGGAACACCCCAGCCGCAGAACACCCCAGTCACGGAACACCCCAGCCGCGGCTCACTCGGGCTGCAAGCCCAAGCCGCGTTTCACCCTGGCTGGGGGCCCGAGCCGCAGTTCACCCTGCCCCAAGCCGCGCTACAAGCCTAAGTTGCGTTTCGCCCATGAAATAAGCCCAAGCCGCGACCAGAAGAATGGACCCAAGCTGCGGCTGGGTAGTTAGCTCAATGTCACAAGGCGATTTACCTCACCTATGACACTTAGAAGATCTTTATGAAAAGCCCAAGCAAGACAAACGTGGTAACCAAGAAAGCCATTCATTGGTTACAAGGGAATAAGAAAGAAACACAAGATGACAAAACGAATAAAGCCAAAACATTGGCAGAAGTTCAGAGCAGCCCCCAAAATCCCCAAGTCAACTACAAAGACAAATTGCATTAATGCCAGTCAGAAACCCTTTACACCAGACTGGTATAAAACCTCTGGCTAGGGGATCTCAGTCCCATATCATTGACCACAGGCTTCCAAGAATAGAACCATGTCATATTATGTTTCCATCCACAAACACTATAAATACCTCTCCCATTTCACAGGTAGAGGGGACACACATCTTCTCACATTCTGAGAACATTCTCACTACAAGCCAATCACTTACTAATCTTTCCCTTCAAGTTCTCTCAATACATATACTTATTCTCACGCCGGAGTGTGGTCTCGGGGGGAAACCCTTTCTGCCCGAGGCGAGGCTCACGGTGTTATTTTTGTCTCACAGATATTCAAGTCAGCTGAAGTTCACACCAAGTCCCAGCCAGATCTTTGATACTCTGCTCAGCCAAAGCCAAGCTCAGCCGAAGCCAAGCTCAGCCGAAGCCAGGCCTCAGCCGAAGCCAAGCTCAGCCGAAGTCAGGCCCAGCCGAATCCCAGCCCAGCCGCATCCTGATTCTCAGCCGCATCCAGATTCTCAGCCGCATCCTGCTTCCCAACGGTCAAAGTCAAGGCCAAGTTCCGGCCTGATCTTTGGTAGCAACCCCATTCTCGCACTGCTCTCAAGTCTTAATCCCTTGATTAGGATTCGTGTAGCAACAGTATTCTATCAAAACGATGTGGTTTAAGTATTTTTGCATACAAGTTAAATATTTAAGACTGGGTGTTGTGAGGATGCTACCAAAGGCGTAATGAAGAACACCATAACACATGTGGTGGTTGGTGTAGCACTTGTGAAAAAGAAAAAAAGGTAGCTATTGAGGGCGGTCAACATGACCGTTCGATGGTCAAAGGGGGCCATTTGAGGCCTATCTAAAGGAAAAAACAATCTTTTTTCTAAACCTATATATATATATATATATATATATATATATATATATATATATATATATATATATATATATATATATATATACACACACAATACACACATTTCGAATTAAATTAACTCAAAAAATTCTCATGTTCTCCCATCCTTTCACATAAATATTATATTTAAACGCAATGTAAAGCTCTTATTCGTCATCAACTTCATCTTCTTCCAAAGAGGACAAATTGATATTGGATGCGGGAAAAGCTATCATCATGTATTTGACGAGTCGAAGTGAGAGTTCACGCCCCCTAACAAGGGAACTCCCACATCCTCGTGACTGCGAGAAAGCTAATGTCCTACTTATTAGATACTATTTTAGTGAGGATTGTGTTTATGACGCGAATGATCGACTTTAGGAGGTGTTTTCGAATGAGTACAAAGCTATTCACGCAAATAGTTGTAGATTTGGAGGCGTTGTATGAATTCTTTCAACAAAGACATGATGCTTGATGTAGACATGGCTTCATCATGTTACAAAAGCATGCATCCACCATTCGACAACCGGATACGATACAAGTGCCGTGGGACGAATACATGGTCATGTTTGAAAAAGTATCATAAGATAGCCTCTTATATTTTTGCGAAGGTATATTACTACTAATTTGTTTTGTATGCATGTGTTATATTGTTAAATTAAAGAGTTAATTACATGAAAGGTCCCTGTGATTAGGCCTATTTACAGTTTTGATCTCCAATTTTCGAAAATAGCAAGGTCAGTCCTAACATTTGACAAAACATAACAAAAAATCCCTGGCTTGGATGACCTTTATCTTTTTCCATTAAGTGCTTGTAAAATGATCAAAATACCATTGATTATTAAAATGTTAATATTTATATATTATCAAAAACAACCAACCCCAATCTCACCCTACCCCACCCTTTCACTCTATTTCTTCTTCCCTCTTTTCTTCAACATCCAATGTAAATGAAAACTTTTGTATTTTATTTTTTTATGTTTAATGAAGTATATATTGTTATATTTAGTTAATAATTGAATATTAATGAAATTTAAATTGTATTTTGATTATAAAATAAAATTTTAGTTAAATGAAATGTCATCTATCATTATATATCACTATCACTATACCACAACATACCTTCTAATCACTATCACTCTCCAATAATACATCTTCTCTGAAATCTAGTAATCGCCTAGAAAACACTAATTTTTTATATTTTTCTAATCCATTATCACTTTTTCACAACACATACCCTAACAACGTCATATTTACTTTCCTCCTTTTGTAAGTTATCTTACATGTCGCCGCACATTTCTTCTATTATAGAAAAGTAAACTTTTTAAAATAGTAATAAAGTTTTAATATTATTATAATTAGGTTATTGAAGTTTACTTTGATATTCTTATCTTATATATTTACTATGAATAACAGGTTTGTTATTCCTTTAGATCATTTATTAATTTCAAATAACTTTTAACAATTGAAATATTTAAAAACATTAATAATATATATAAGAAATGCGGATTATTTAATTTTTTTGCGAATTATTTAAAAAAATTGCAAAAAGATATGAGTGACTAATTGTATACTTTTAAAACTTTAGTTACCTGATTGAAATAAATAAAAATATTAGTGACCCAATTGAAACACCTAAAAATATGAGTGACCTAACGAAAACACTCTTAAAACTTTGTTACTATTTTGTGAAGTTTTTTTTAGAAAATTGTGTCGATAGAATTAATTTGTTTAGATATTTATTTGAATAAAATTAAATAAATTTCAACCTTTTACATTCACACTAGGTTTATTTTATTTTATTTATTTTATCTTTTTCCATATATTTTACCTAAAAACCATCGATCCTTAAATTTTTTTCTCATTTTTTATTAACTCCCACATCTCATTCTCTATCTTTATATTTATATATATTTTTAATATTTATTTCTCTTTCTTCAATTCATAATCTTAACTAACAACTATTTTGTCTTTTATATATGTATATATATATATATATATATATATATATATATATATATATATATATATATATATATATATATATATATATATATATATATATATATATATATATATATATATATTCAAATAGTAATAAAAAGCATACATGACAAAATAGATGGGTCGTGTCAAATTAGTTTTGACCAAATTAGATTTGGGTCATAATAAATTAATAATTAATAATTAATAATTAAAATTTTATTCTTGATTCAACTAAAAACACATAATTAATAATTAATAAATGATTTTTATTTCATCAAGTAGAACAAAACTCTAGTACGCATACTAAGCTGATTATCAAAAAACCTGATAAAATGAGAAAGAATTTGAGGGTGTACCTCTTAAACCTAAACCTTTCATGAATCTATAAGAAAGAAAGATCCAACGAAGTTAACCCTAGCAAAATTTACCGTTAATCGTCTCCCAAACTCCCTATCAAATCTTTGATTTGTAGAATTTCGGGAGTAAAATTGTTGTTGCTCTCTTCTTCGTTCATGATTTACTGACCATGGGAAGCTGTTTAGGAGGAAAGTGGAGGAAGGAAGATAACATATCGTCAGGTTGTAGAGGATAATGTGTGTATAGTAGATCTTTAAATTTATGGAATTATTATACATACCATAAAATTTATAAGATATAAGATAAGGGATAAAAAAGATGATGGAGGACGAAAATGTGAGATCTTTAAATTTGTTTATCAAATTTTATAGATAAGGGTTCATATACAAACCCTGATGTGAATGCTCTAACAGTTATGCAACAACAGTTATGTAATGGCTTGATTGCTTGTTTTTGTTCAACACGCCCTTACCCTAAACCACCTAAACCGCGTCATAACACATTGACACCAGCCAATCATGTTGGCAAAATTGCCCCATTCATGCCTAAGCCACTTTCTCCATTTTAAAAGTGAACTTATATCGAATTCAATAATGTTCGAAGGAAATTACCCAGGTAGGTGGTTGAGATGCCCGACAAGCATGGTACATTGTTTATTATACACGAGAAATTGTTTGGGGTTGCTTCATTGATGTAAAGTGGCTTGAAATTGCTTCATTTTAAACACCGATTAGACTCCACCTTATTTAGGATATCGAATTTGAATCTTGTTTTTAAAATCTCTATAGCGTGCAGTTCTACAGCGAGAAATATGTATTAAGCATTTACTACACGTGTCACAATCTGCAGCTACTATACATGAAGCTACACTGCATGCATCACATACGATTCTTCCCTCCCCAACAACCTATAAACCACTGCATTTCGTTGCAACAGCTTCAGATTCCTCACTACATTCTCACCATCATTCATCATCACTACACCTCTCATTCAATTCTCCAATGGCACCATCTCTGCAACTCAAGCTCATCATCGTCACGATTCTGCTCTCAACCTTCTGCTTCACCGGAGCAACCGCCACCACCACCACCACCGCCGGCGTCATTACTCCGGCGACTCAGGATTTCGCCTTTTCCCCTACCACTTCGCCTCACGACATCCATGACTCGTTCGCACCGACTTCAATCTTCGAGCCGATTCTCGCGAACCTAGGGTTCCAGGAGCTCGCAATGGCTGTTCCTTCACTCTCCGATGACTCTGCGTTCACTACGTGGAACGGTCCGACTACTCTCTTCGCGCCAACCGACGCTTCGATCCAATCGTGTTCTTCGTGCTCTGTGGTTCGCCTTCTTCGCGAACATATTGTTCCAGGTTTGTTCTCTCACGATTACCTCCGGAAACTCGCTTTCGGAACGAAGATCGAGACGATGGATCCTGGTCGGTGCATCACGGTGACGTCGTCTACTGATGTCAATAACTACACGAAGATCTTCATCGGAGGTGTGGAGATCACGCGTCCAGATCTCTTCAACAACGGTCTCGTTGTTGTTCATGGCCTTCAAGGCTACGTTGCTCCGTTATCTCCGTTCTCGTGTAACGTCGAGCGAATGACGTCTCTGTCGTTTCCTGTACAGACGGATAATCGGCAAAGTGTTGCTCAACAGTCGTTTCAGTATCCGACGTATATCATGAGGCTTATGCTGAGGGACGCTATGCTGAGGCTTCGGAACAGTGGATTCAGCATCCTCGCGTTGGCGATGAAGATGAAATCAGTAGAGCTCATGAATCTACAAAACATGACGGTGTTTGCACTCGATGACGTTTCTATCTTCTCCGGCTCGCATTCATACGTTAACAACGTAAGGTTCCACATAATTCCGAACAGGCTGCTCGCGATCTCTGACCTTGAGAAGATCTCATCTGGAACGCTACTACCTACGCTCGAACCAGGCCAATCGCTGATGGTTACAACGACTGCAGGCGGATTTACGCCAATGAGGATCAATTACGTTCGGATTAAGGTCCCTGACGTCATGCGCAACCTGAAGATCGTGGTTCACAGCATCTACTTACCGTTTCCGCACCTTCATCCGTCTACTGTTTTGTACGAAGACACTGGTGTTAGTGGAGAAGCTCTGCTGGAAATTGACAACACTTCGGTGTCGTCTGGTTCGTGTACGCACCAAGCGAGTGGAAGCTGTGCTGTTGGCACTAGCAGTGGCACCACAGCTGAGGTCAAGCCCATGGCTGTGAGGACGGAGCACCAAGGTCTGTAGTCGCCAGTGTACCACTTGCTTATTGATTTCTGATTAGTCAATGGTAGTCAACTAGGAGAAAATTAACAATTACAGTAATACTTAGCTTAATTGCTAGCATCATGCCTTAGGATACATATTCTAGTTGTACTGTCACAAACAGATTTCATATTGAATGCAGTCTTCACCTTCATTTGCTTTGATTCTCTGTTTCCATTTCAATTTTTATATAACATAATTGTTGCAGATACATAAACAATAAATCATAATTCATAATTCGTGTTCATTTTCAATACATATAAGTTTGATCACATAGCATACACGATCTCACCGCTGCTGTCTATGTAAAGTTCTTCACGGTCAGAGTCAAAGTCATGAAGGTCAAGGTCCAGGTCTAGATCATCTTCCATCATATCTAGATCATAAAGACCAACAGATGGAATTGTAGCTTCAGATATTATCTTCATGATTGCATCCACACTTTGCTTAGGTTGATCAGGCTCTTCAAACTGATTGTTCATCATGTTCTCATCATCCACCAGATCTGCAGGCATGTTCTTCACAAACCATTCATGTGTTTTTATTTCCGCCATTGTGATTCTCTGTTTACATACACAAGTAATAAAAACTTTTGTCTAGCGACTTGATAGTATCATATAAAGTATTATAATGTGTGACAAACTGTAGTTGATCAACCTGTGCAGGGTCACCAACGAAGATTCTCGAAAGCAGGTGGCGACATTCAGGTGATATTTCAATGTTATCTGGTATTGAATACTGAACATGGAGGATTCTCTGTAGAATGTCGCAGAAGGGTTGATTTGTTAAAACCGAAAAGATAATTATGATTGATAAAATGACAGGTTTTAGCAAGTGTTTTCTTGTGTACATGTATAGTTTTCCGGAAATCTCTTGGTTCATTTGGATCCTCAAAAGGATAGCCACCAACAAGCATAACGTATAATGTCACCCCACACGACCACACGTCTGCGATCTGAAAACAAGGCATGACGATAAGGTGTCTGATTGATGACTTATTTTGGTAGAGATTTGTACCTTCCCATCGTATTCTTGTGATGATAACACTTCTGGAGCAATGTATGCTGGTGTTCCAACAGTTGATTTTGGCTGTGAATGCAGGACAGAAGACTGCAGTAGATCATTTACAAGAAAAGGAAATCAGACCAAAATTGGAACAAAATCAAGGGCATATACGGGTTCCAGGGGTGTGGACCATTTTGGGCTTGATGTTAGCATCATAACCCTGCATTTCTGCAAAAGTTTGTTTCATGGTGGAAATTAACCAATTATACCTTTGAGTAACCAAAATCACATATCTTCAATCTGGGAGCAGGACTTGCGTCTATCAACGTGTTTTCTAGCTTCAAGTCTCGATGACAAACTTGCTGCAACAGAGGTAAATAGGTAATACCAATAGTTAGCGTGTTTATATCATTATATATGTTAAGATCGATATAGAAATCTCTCTCACACACAATGAGTAACATTAGGAATTGAACAATCCAACACAAACCATAGCATGACAGTAGCCGACCCCGGATATCAATTGTTGAAAGAAGAATCGAGCCTGCACAAAAACAAAATAAGGAAGTCTCCAAAGCCGATTTGGTTAGCTTTTCATGTTAGATACATATAATTACTTAGTTAACATTATAGAAAGCTATGTTAGACATTTGACAGACACAGATACACAAAAAAAAGAACCTCGTCCTCACTGAAGTGCCCTGCATTACAAATTCTGTCGAATAGCTCCCCTCCAGCAACATATTCCATAACAATTGCTAGATGAGTCGGGGTCAATATGACCTTTAAAGTAACAAAACATAAAATATCAAGCATATGAACCGCGATGATGATGAAGACAACAAAGGATAAACAAGGTCGAACCTCTTTAAACCGGACTATATTAGGATGTCTCAAAGGCCTATGATTGATGATTTCTCTTTGAACATTCTCATCTATCTGAAAACAACAAAGATTAAAATACTAAGCAACAATTACCGAACCAAATCACCAACAAATCCACAATTTCCAATTTAATTACTAGTTAGTATAAGCAACATATATTAAGATACTAACTAATGATCACCAAATTCAGAGAGAGAATTATTATTATTTATTTATTTTCGGTAAAACGACCCAATCAATCCAATGAAAGTCCTATATTTACACCAACGCACATGAAACAACAACCGTTTCACCAATCAAAATCATGAAAAAGAAATTAGAAATTAGTTAACTGACCTTTTCCCCTCTCTCAATATACTTAACTGCAACAAGCTCTTTGGTCCGTTTATCTCTCATAAGCCTTGCCACACCGAAATTACCCGACCCGATATCGCGAACAAAGTCATACTGATCACTGTCGTGTATGATCGGCATGTCTATCCCATGGCTCACCACCGGCGCCGGACGATCCATATTCATTCTCCGGCGTAAAAACAAGATCACATTACAGTTACTCACTAACCAACACAATCCTCATCAACCGGGGTTAACTTTTCAGTTTTCAGTTTTCACCAGCGGCCGGTGATCAGCATGCAAAATTACACGTGAGATGATAGAATTGTCAAAGGCTTGAAAGTCGGTTGCTTTAAGTGGGAGAATTTGAGGGCGTTGATTTTGAATGGGATTGGAATCGGTTATTAAATCTATTTGCAGAGCAGAGGTTGGAGGGGTGATGGTGACGGGGTGGGGATAATGGAAGAGAAACAGGGCAATACGACACCGTTTCTGGTGAAAATGGACGTACCCTACGACGCCGTTTGGCTATAGTTTGGTCACCCAACGACAATTGATCCTATCGGGTTTTATTGAATCTTTGTCGTTTTTTTCCCCAGTAGACTTCGTCTGAATCGGCTGGCCGAGGGGCCAACATGGTGCTTTTTTTAGTATTAAAAGTGCTATAAAATATAAAATGGATTAAATCTACAATTGCTCGTTTTATTTTGTTTGTTTATAAAATGCAACTTGTTGTGTTTTATATTGTTGAAAAGCAACTTGCGTTAACATTGTAAGATACTTATGTTGTCACACGAAAATGAGAAGATAATTTAAGTCCAATATATAGCATTTATTATACATTATGTTTATATCTATATTTTATTTGGTGTTTGGTTTGAATGAAGAACATGGGTTTAGGTATGAACCATTTATACAAGGAATTGAATTCAATTATAATCATTCAGCTTGTCTGGTTAAAAACAATGGAATTCGATATCTGTTTAAATACAGTATCGACCAAATATATTAATTCTGTTACCAAATTGTGTTGTTATGTAAACCCTTTTTTTAATCTGTGAACATGGGCGAAGCTTTGTACGGGACGGGAGGGCCCACGCCCCCCACCCCCGCCCCTAACCTCTTTTTTCGTCAGTAATTTTAATTTTCGTTTGAATAGTGTAAATTTTTTAAATATATATAGAGTTCGCCTCCATTAAAATAGTTTACTTCCGCCCTCGACCTCTTATAATTTGATTCAAGTTCCGCCAGTGCTGTGAACACGATGACTTTAATAGTGTTTGTAATAATAATTTTTAGAGTTTCTAGTTCAAACCCGTTTATGTTGTATATAAAATAATGTGTTTTTATTTTTAAGAAAAATGTGTCCGACCATGAAAAGAAATTTAGTATTTGTTTAGTGATAGTATACAATAAAATAAATTCAACTGGATTTGTTATTTCTTGCGTCTTGTCATGCATGTTGGTTTGAAATTTTTTATTGCTATTTAAAATACTTAAAAACAAGATAGTCAAATAATGAACAAAAGATTTGAATTTCTCAATATGGGGCACTTATCTATCTATCTATCTATCTTTTTTTTTTAATAGAATTGGGGTTAATTTAAGTTTTAACATATACTTTGTGTGAAAGTTTATTTCACAAGTGAGGAACCTAAACGGGTTTTTATAATTAAGAATTTTTTTGAATAGAAGTGCTATCAATCCAAGAATTTTCTTGGGTGCGATCCGGAACATGTCAACTTATGTGAAATCCAATGTTAAATAGTAAAATTAAAACGTAATTATAATTAAATTGCACGAGTGTCCGAGACTATAACAATTAATAAAATTGATCGTTTACACTAAGTTTAAAGTTTGATGTTAAACGAGGATCTTCCCACTAAACTTTATACCCCCTTTAATAGTTACCCCAAACTCATGAAATTTGTGTGTGGACTCATTATATTAGCATTGTTCGACATCATCAATATGTAAGGAGCAACATAGTCATCTCTTTTCTCCCCTTTTATGATCACGACTTGTTTCTTTGTCTGTCTTGTAGTTATTGGAAGAATAATCCAACTTCCGACCAGATCAACGAGGTGTGTAGACGTACACACTTCTGACGCACATATGCATTTACCATTGAGTCACTTTCAAAGAATAAAAAATGGTTAGAAAATCAAGCATTTAAAGGATAAGGAGCGGCTATAAACCCGTGCATATAAAAACAAAAGTAAGGTTGATACTCAAAATAATGACCTATCACACGGGTTTAGTTATTTATGACACGCAACCCACTGGTCTCAATTTATATAAATTTAAAAACACTAATAAGTTACAATTATTTGATGCATGTTTTCAAAAAATTCTTAATATTTGTTGATAAAGTACTTCAACTTGTAAATCTAAATGTATTTGTTATTGCAAATTGGTGATATGTAAATTAACAAATTGACCATAGAATAACGTGAAAGGGGAAAGAAATGAATTCTCTATTTAAAGTGGAATGTATATTTATTAAAGTTAACGCTCGTTAGCTAACAGAAAAAGACACTCGATAAAAACAAAATATAGAGTAAATTACAATTGGTGGAATTTATCGAGCTTTACTCATTATGATTGACTTTTGTTTCCCACAATGAAAATTCGACTTGTTATTAACGAAGGGTAGCTTGGTAATTACACGACCAAGTTGATTTTGATATGAAGAGGCCAAGAAAGACTCGTTTGCTAAAAGTGAATTAGACCAAGACTAAAACATTAAAAAAAAGACAAATGGTTTAATTCTTAGCAAAGTCACCTGTTTTATATGCCCGAAAAGAAACGATTTGTTAGGTTTAGAATTAATGTTTATCAAATCGTGCTAGTGTAAATCTAGTTTTTTTCATTTACCGTCAGTCCAAGGCAAAGATTCAAGAATCCTAAATCCAAATCATCTGATTCAAAACAAAAAAAATCCCAATTCTAACTATCAGCGAGAGAAAAAAGAACAAACGGATCTTGTCAGATTCAAGATTCTTTGATTTATTTCGGAACCATATGATTAATCGTATGCTTGGCAAAATAGAGTCTAAATAGATGTTAGATGTCTTCATCAAAATGATCTACAAATATTTAGGATCATCATACTCAGTCTTTTTAATTTTATTCTATCAGAGAAATAAAATAAAATTAGCTATCAAGCCATTGTGATTGGTTAAGGGCTTTTTCTTTAATTTTATGTTTGAAAATGATGGTAATTGGTAGTGGAGATGAATTTGATTTGCTAAAGTTGGAAAATAAAGGAATATGACAATTGGCATGCATGTATAGTGACATTTGGGCTTTGACCAAGACTTTTTTTTTTACCATGGTTAATGGAATGGTTCAAAGTTATAATACTTAATGCGCATTTGATGATATCTAATAACATATCACCATATATGTTATTTTTTGGCACGTGAACTAATGTGACATTTTTTGTTTCCTTTAACCCTATAAATATATATCTAACAAAATTACTTTTATACAAACATATCATCCAGTGACTCTTAAAAATTCTTCTGCTCAACACAATTAATTTTATTCTATCATCATTTATATCCGACTCATTCAATTCTAGTGGTCTCTATTTCTTGTCGAAGTGATATCTGCAATAGCCGAAGCTTGACACAACATGATTAAGGTGAAATTAGGCGCCACGTGATCATGAAGGGGCTCATGAAGTTTTAAAGAATAATTACTTCATTGAAATTGCCAAAATACGATGAAGTGACGTGAATTAATGTTTAGAGCAAAGTTTTTTTTTTCCTAAGAATTATTTTTAAAAAATGGCAAGGATATAAACACCAATTTTGAATGGTTTCAAGAAGTTTACGATGAGAGGTTCAACTAGGCCTGTAAATGAACCGAACGAATACGAACATCAACATATTCATGTTCGTTCATTAAATTTTACCGAACACGAACACATAATCGAACATAATTTTTTGTTCATGTTCGTTAATTAAGAAAATAAAAATGTTCGTGTTCGTTCATGTTTGTTCGTTAAAAAACTAAATGAACACTTCACCAACATAAACGAACACAAATGAACAATAATAAACGAACATATATAAACAATAATAATTGAACACAAAAAAACTCCTTAAATGATCATTTTGAAACCTGTAGGTGTATTAGTGGAAATTGAAATCTCACTAAACTTATAGGTTTCTAGTATAACATATTACACTTATGTTTCAAATATTAACACACAATACCCTTTATATATATATAAACGAACGTTCATGAATATAAACGAACGAACAAAACACGTGTTCATTTTTATTCGTTTAATTAAACGAACACAAATTTTTTGTTCATGTTTATTCATTTTGTAAATAAACGAATATAAATGAACTTCTAGCTAAACAGTTCATGAACGATTCATGAACGTTCGGTTCATTTACAGGCCTAGGTTCAACAAGAGTTTCACGACCTTACAGAAACATACATATCGGCAATTCGTTAACTCACAACTGTTAATCTTTCTGACAACACGATAATATTTAGCTATGTGATTGGTACATATCACGTACGTTTATTTGCATATTAATTAATTAATTAATCCAGAAAAATAATTACAAATTGTACTAAATTTATTCGTTATCATATTTCATAGGACATCAAAAAAACAAACTTAAACGATGCAATTGTGATTAAAAGAACGATCAAGCATTAACATCATGCCAATTTATACATCATATTAGTTAAATTAATTCCAAAAAGTTCATGAAAATATTCTTAAAGCAAGGAGACAAGAAATAATTGGTGACTATGATTACTATATATTTATTTGCAAAGGTCGGTGTCAAATGCCACTGATCAAAAAACCCCTCAACTATTTATTTGACACTTTTTACTCTAAGCTTTTTGTAAGACTTTGAAAAATATCACTTCGACCCCCTTAAGTTTTTTAAAGTTCCGGATGTACCTCTGTAAAATATAAATTCGGGTCAATCATCGTTAGAACCTAATCAGATGTGACTCGGCTTAACTATTTTTCAACAAACGCCTACGTTTTGATGTAAATTTTGTCAGATATTAGTTGAGTCAATTTAAACGTTTCGACGTAAGTTTAGTTTGGGAACGCGTCAGATCAAATATAATATATTTTTTTACTCTACGTGTCGACGTAAACTTAATTCGGATACGAGTCAAATATAAATGTTTCAATATATGTTTTGTTTGGAAAAAAGTTGGGTCAAATATAATACGTTTTCTTTCAACGGTATAGATTCGAGTCACTCAACATATTGGCGTAAATGTAGCTCAAAAACGAATCGGGTCGATTGTAGTTTATACATTATCATGTAACGTAAGGTGTCGTGGCAACACGTGACGGGTAAAAAAGCTCGTTTCGACTTAAACTCGCAAATGAAAAGAAATAAACTAGATTTCAGTGGAGTTTAACGTGGGCTCAATCAAGTTACCATGGTGGGCTGAAGTTTATTAATTTGTTATGGGCTGAAATTTGATGGGTTAGTAACTGAACCAAAGGAATTAAATAGGAGGTTTAGAGGACAACTATAAAATATAAAGGGGCTTTTATTATATCAGTTATATCTTAGTCGATCCAAATATACTCATGACATTTTTGGTCAGACAGGCCTGCTTGATTCCAAGCCCGTCCACACACCCTTAGTTGCTAATGAATCGATTACTACTGACGGAAAACCCTACAAAGATTCTACACGCTATCGGTATCTTGTTGGGGCTTTACAGTGCATGACAATTACCCGACCTGATATTTCTTGCTATGCTTGGTCTCGGGCCGCCACCTTTCCGCTTGAGGGGGATGTAGGCCATCTTAGTTTTAGTCTATGCTTATGTACATTATTGTAACTTTGCTATTCTTTATGTACCACATATGTAAATTATGCATTTACATTAACCCTTGCTCCCCCACATTTGGGATATGCAGATTACAAATTTACAATTATCACAGTAGCTTCATATGAAGATTTTTGTTGGTAACATTAACCACAAAAATATTGACACCATATGTAGTAAAAGTTATACATGTCTACGAACTTTCCCTTTTTATGGAGCTTGGTGCCTTCAAATTTATTAACTAGCTTGCAGATATAAGAATCTTTTTTTAGTTTGTTAGAGGTGTTTTATCTTTAAATGAAATCAAACTAGTTAGTTTTTGGTTTGCTTTCTGCAACATGGTTTTAGTATTTTGTTATTTTTATATTGGCATTTTATGGATTCTTTTGTAAACGTATTTGTATTCTGTTAGGGTTAATTTATTAGCTTCATAAATAGGGCTGTACAAAAAGTTCGTAGCTCGAAGCTCGCTCGAAGTTCGCTCGAAAAAAGTTCGAAAAAAGCTCGGCTCGAAAAAAGCTCGAATCTAAACGAGCCGGCTCGGCTCGGTTCGAATTCTAAACGAGCCGAACTCGAGCCAGGGTTAGCTCGGTTCGAGCTCGGCTCGTGGCTCGGTTCGTTGGCTCGGCTCGTGGCTCGGTGCATATATATATGTATATATATATATATTTATATAGTATAATAATTATTATTATTATTACTACTACTACTATTATTATGATTATTATTTTTATATTAGGATTTTAAAAATGTTTTTTTAAAAATAAAAATGGATTCTTTTTTAAAACATTAAGTATTTTGTTTAAAAATATTATTTTGATAGTAAATTGTTTATATTCAAAATAATAATCTTTGTTCCTATAAGTACGGAGTACCCAACAAAATGTAAAAACCCTAATATATATTTTTTGTGTTTTCATATAAATTAATGTGAAAATTTAAAAAAAAATATTTAAATCGAGCCGGCTCGAACGAGCCACGAGCTGGCTCGAGCTTTTCACGAGCCGAACTCGAGCCGGTGTTTTGAGCTCGTTAAAAATTTTCGAGCCGGCTCGGCTCGGCTCGATAAGCTTCGAGCTCGAGCTCGAACCCATCCTGGCTCGGCTCGGCTCGGCTCGTTTACAGCCCTATTCATAAACGAGTTTTATTTACAAATCAAGAGAAGTTGCTGAACAATGGAACACTACCTATGTGAATGAAAACTGACTGTTGTTCAATTCAAGCTAGGTCTTTCTCCTTCATTTTTAATTATTTGAAACCAAATGGTAATGGTTTATTCTAGTTTTTCTTAACCTTATGTAATCATTCTATTCTTATGTTTAGAGCATTTTTCATAAAAAAAAATACAATAAAGGGTAATTTTGTCATTTATCACTATTTTACATTCCAGTTCATTTGAACCAAACAAGATTATGTCAAAGAACTCCGTTACATTATGCCCGGAATCAATTTCAATTGCTTCAAATTCCAATTTCTTTCACAGATTCCATTTTCAACAGAAATATTCTACGAACCAAACGACCATTTAGTATTTTTAAGGATATTTTATATGTGTGGGTGTTCTTGAAATCTTTAGTGTATAGGAAAATTGTTCTCTTTTGTGGGTGGCAACCTTGTCAGGTTAGCAGGTTGAATCAGTGAGCCTTAACATGACTCGGATATTTATTTGTGTTGATGACGTCAATCGTAACGCGAACACACTTTAAATCATGTAACCATAACACGACCCATTCAACCGAGTTATCTAACGAGCCTTGATGTGTTGTAATGATATTGTAATTAAATTATAAATGTGTTAAATGGGTTGGCGGGTTGTAATAAATGGGTTAATTAATAGGATTTAACGGGTTAAACAAGTAACACTAACACAACCTATTTAATTTAACAGGTTAATAGGTAAACCCGAACATGACATATCTAGTGTATTTACATAGGTGAAACTCTTCAGCCGCCATCAAGACATGGTTCTTCTTATTGGACCCTTTATCTCCATCATCTTGATCCAAATATCCTATTATAGCACCAAAATTCAATGAATTAGACTTCACTAAATCATAAACACATAAAAAACACATTAGTTTAGAGTGTGATCCTAGTGTCTTGAACTATCAACTGCTTTTTGCATACTAAAAGAGCACCATCTCCACTTAGGAACTTCAACTTGGTATACAAACTCAAGAATATCTTCATGTCACCTTGATGTTGACTAGTTCCAAATTCTTTCTAGTGGCACACCCACTGTACAAAAAACATCTATATAAACCCATATTCTTTAGCCATAAGTTCTAAGTATAATCAACAAGTTCTTGCAGCATAACAGATATGCAGTTTACAACTATTAATCTTGTCTTTTGCCTTTTGGTTTTTCAACCATTTGTATACAGTCAACTTGATTACAAATTCTATGATTACACTTGTCCCAATTTGACAAGAATCGTGAGGTTCGGTGTCTGGTCTGCTATGACTAATGATACCAGAATTGCTGCGTCGCTTCTTCGCTTGCATTTTCATGACTGTATTTCTAATGTAATAATTTTAAACTTTTCATTCTTGTGAAAATTTGAAAATGCTTTTATTCAATTCAATATATGGGATCAAGTAAAACCGGTTTGCGTTGGGCAGTTGTCCTTCAAGGGTGGTAAAGGGTGAAAACCAGTGGAAGCTGGATTTGAACCTGAGATCTTTGTTAAAGGCATCTTCCGTTTTAAGGTTGATTTTATTTAATGTTGGACTAGATCTAATAATATTTGTTTGTGTTTAGGGGTGTGATGGTTCGATATTACTTGATGAGACAAGCAGTTTCAGTAGCGAGAAGGACGCTTTTCCTAATCGAAATTCGGCTAGAGGATTTGAGCTTATTGAATCTATAAAAGCAAATGTGGAGAAAGCTTGTCCTAAAACAGTTTCTTGTATTGACATACTCACACTAGCTGTGAGAGAAGCAGTTTTTCTTGTAAGACTTTTGTTTTATGCTTTAGTTTTGATAGTATTCTAATAAACACATAGCAAGTGACCATTGTCACATCACTTTTTTTACATACAAAACTGATCAAACATGTTTAATTGTTTTGTAGTCGGGAGGGCGTTATTGGCCTCTAGCCTTGGGGCGTCGAGATGGTCTAACAGCAAATATAACCGCAGCAAACACAGAGACTCCATCGCCTTTTGAGTCTCTAGATAACATTATTGCAAAATTCACTGCAAAAGGTCTTGATCTAAAAGATGTTGTTGCATTATCAGGTAAAGAATAAACGCTACAACAAATTAGCTAATTATACACACACGACATGTAGTTGTAGTATCGTATCTTTTTTCTAAACGATTATGTTGTGTTGTGTGAAGGTGCGCATACCATAGGATTTGTACAATGCTTCGCTTTCAAGTTTAGACTATTCAACTTTAGCGGATCAGGTGCTCCTGATCCATCACTCGACGCATCACTTGCATCTAGTTTGCAAACTACGTGTCCGAATCAAGATGATTCGGACACCAATCTAGTCCCTTTGGACCCAGTTACAACTACAAAGTTTGACAACACCTATTTCAAGAATCTTGTGAACAATTCGGGGATTCTGGCTTCAGATCAAGCCCTTATGACTGATAATAGAACCGCGGCCATGGTTATAAACTATAGCAAGTACCCGTTTTGGTTTGCTAAAGATTTTGGTGATTCGATGGTTAAACTTAGCAATGTGGGTGTAATTACGGGGCAAAACGGGCAAGTTAGAAACAAATGCAACCTTGTGAACTAGAAAATTTGTAGCTTTTGACGGTTGTTTTAGGTTTGCTATGAAACCCATTAATGTTTAAATGAATAATACTTGATGTGACAATTTTGACTTATTTACTTACATGTTTATTGTTTGAGTTGTGTTGGCTCAAGCGAGGTAAATAAAAGAAAATAAAAAATGAACTCTTAAGAAAACTTGAAACTTGTTGATTATTGATACGCAAATGTTCATCCGAATAAGTATTTAATCTTTCGGGCAACGAACGATTTCATTTTGACAAAGATTGATTGTTTCTTTTTAACGACTAACTGCTTTCGATTCGTTTCTGTATTCACTCCATGGGCCATCAGTTTCGCCCGAGCTTTGGGAAAAGAAGTCTGAGCTTTAAGTCTGAAGTTCGAGCCTTCTTTTCCCGATATCTCTCCTTCGCTATTATTTTTCATCAACCCATCGTTTAACGTCAATTCACTTAACCTTTTCAAAGCCGAATCACGACCTTCTTCGGCTGCAAGTCTTTGTTCAGTGGCGACAACCACCCGCCAGTCCGCCAACGACGCTTCCTCTTTAGCTCGCCTCGTTAACGCAAAATAGTCTTCTTGAGTTAGCTCAATGGTCGAACCATGGTTCGACACCTGAGCGCGTGCAACTTGTTCTAGTGCTGCTTCAGCCGAAGCGCGATACGCCTCAGTTTCTAACCGAACCGCCCTCAAAGTGAGCTTAAGTGTCCTAAGCCTTTGTCTCCTCATCTTGATCTCCATCTTCATCTTCGATCTCTCTCTTTTCCCTTCATCAATTTCAAGCTTATTGTTTTCCATTTCTTCCCTTAAACTCTCAGAAACTCGAGTCATCTCATTGATCTCGGTTCTCGCTTTGAGATCATCCTCTTTCTTGAGCCTAATGCTTATATTAACCGCCATCAGCTCCGATTCAAGCTTCGTAACAATCGTGTTCTCGGATTTCACCTTCGCATTGGCTAGCTCAGACTGCAGCTTCTCGAGCTCATCGATTAGGGGCCGCGAGTCTAACCACGACTGCATCGCTTCGTCCTTAGCGCGCTTGAGCTCTTCTTTGATCCTGTGGAGTTCTTCAATCTTGTCTGAAAGTACGTAGAGTTCTCTTGCTTTGTATGTTCTATCATCTTCTTCATAAGAAGCCATTTGTGGGTTCATGTTTTCTGTTGCTTCCATGAATGTATGTGTTCTTGATGAAGAAGAGTGGTGTGTGTTTATGTGTTTGGGGAAATATAATTTGTGTTTCATCGGTGTTATCTCTAATGGTGTCGATTTGTGATGGATGATTGTGATGTTTTCGGCTAATCCTACATTTGATTCATCAATGCATTGTCATGGATAGTGATGTTTTGTACTTGTGCGTGTTGATGTAAATTTAGCAGGTATTATATCATATTATAAACTAATAAGTCTTTTTAAACGACGATTTATACACGCATCTACTTAAATACTTTTATTTTAAAAGTACATCAAATTTATCTCATGACAAATTAATATTTTTTCTTAAGAGCTAATTATAAGACCTATACCATCCGATCATAACTAGAATTACTTTTAATACTTAATAAGTTTTATTTTTTTATTTTATTTTACAACCTTTCAAAAATATAAGTATTAATAATTCAAACTATCAAATACTATTTTGATCATATTCATTTAAGTCGCGTGCAAAGGATGTGAGATTAAATATTATAAAGATGTTAAGAAAGAGAAGATTTAACCACTAAGAGCATTCACAACTCATTCTCTAAAATAATATGAGTGTAGTTCCTATATTATATGGTATGTTTATAAGTGGTTGTGCGTGAAGGATATGATAAATTTACTGTTCAATTTATATTTTTAGGAATCACTGTTCAAAACCCTATAATTTTTTAATATATTTTAAGTGGTTGTGAGTGAATGAGAGAGAAAAAATAATGACAAAATAGAAAAAGAGAGAGAAAAATAGTGATTTATAGTGTAATTATATGAATAAAGATGGAGAATGGGTTGTGAATGCTCTAAGTACGTACTATTTTAATATTCGTTTTTATAATGATATTATATTAATCTATTTATTTTTATGGAGTGGACAGAAGTTCTGACGTGTACTCAAATAGACGTACTCAAAGTCTCAAACTCGAGATTAAACTTTACATGCTAGTGGACCATCCTTTATTTATTATTATCTATATTCATTGGTGTGTGACGTTTTTTAGTTATAACATTTTTCAGTTGGAACTATCGTAACTCGAGAAACATGTACGACTTGCAAATACACACATTCAAATCACTATCATTGGAAAGTTATACTAACAACAACAAATAAACTAGGACATCACGTCTATATATTTGAATTATGTATAGGCGTTATTATTCTAGCTAATTAAACTTGTAAAATATATATTTTACAACCTGAAAATCTCACTAAAAGAGTAAAATTATATAGTTTAGGCTTTTATATTATTTAAAGTTTGTCAAGAAAATTTATTTATATTCCCATATGTTCATAAAATAACTGAATTCTAAAAATTCAAAAATAATTTCATTCATATTTGTAAACTATTTATTTCCTTTTAATAACTCATATTTTTTTCTTTTGGAAAATTACATTTGATTTGACCTTTAAGATTTTATAACTCGATATGCTTATCAGATGTCTAGGTAAAGCAAGAGAAGTCTAGAGGTACGTTCTCTTCTTCTATGACTGTGAAGCCAAAATTATACCAATTGTTTTGAAACTTAAAGGGTGTAAATAGGTTATTTAAAAAAAGCGACCAATGTCTTTATAATTGCGTTAATTCAAAATATTTATAAAAATATTTCTTGTTTTTGGATCATAAGTTGTAAGTAATATAGAAAAGAGATCGATGCATATATTCAAGTATTTATAGTGATGCTTGTGTTCACTATAGCGTTTCTGAATTGGTAGAGATCACCATTACAAGTTTTCTCACTAGCGGATACTAATCAACGTCTCAACGTCTCACTAAACAGTTAGTGATCACCCATAAAACTTACTAAAGGGATAGTGATCGCCCCTTAAACTTCTCACTAACTTTATGGTGATCACCCTTACACCTCTTTTCTAGCAGTAGCATTAGTAGTACGTATTCTATCTAGGTGTGAGTGAGTGAATTGATAATACACTACTAGACGTATAACAATTTTCATATAAAGAATAGAGTAAATTACGATTTTAGTCCCTGTGGATTGGTGGTTATAACGTTTTTCATCCAATAGTTTAAAAACGTCCGGTTTAACCACTGTGGTTTGAATTTTGTCACATTTAAGTCCAAACCGTTAACTCCACCCAATCTCTCGGTTAGCTTTTTAAAAAAAGACAAGAATACCCTTAGACTAAAAGTGTTATTATCTTACAAATATATAAAAGAGTAAATTACGATTTTAACCCCATATCATTGTCTTGTTTAACCACATCTGAACCACCTCCACTGTCACCACCCATCACTCGCCGGCAACCACACCGCCACTCGCCCGCAACAACACCGCCACTCGCCAACACTTTCAGCAACCACCACCGACACTCGCTTAAATCTGAACCAAACCCTAAACCCCACCCATTTTCTCTTTGACCAGACCACATCGTCACCTCCCCCGCCCAACATCGACGGCCAAACCTCGATTAGAGCCATTGTCGACGACCACCTGAAACCTTCATCCTCCCCTTTTCACCAAACATAGAAAAAGATGATTTTATAGAATGGTGGTGGTGCGGTGGTTTAATGAACGAGGGTGGCGATGGTGGTGTGGGGTTTTCGGCGAACTTGTTGAGCCCAAGCTTGTACGTACAGTCGCCGTACACCGGTTGACGGAGGATGCTCCGGCGGTGATCATATGGGCGGCGTCGTAGTTGATGATAGACATATCGGCGGCGGATGCGACGACGATGTGAGTGAAGAAGAAGAGTGTAGCCATGGGAATGAGCTTCATGATGTTGCAGGTGGATGAAATGAGGATTGTGGGGTGGGGGTGGTCTGATGCCGGTGATTGTTTGTGTCACAATTCTTACGAAACCTTACGTTCATTATTTTGGAATTATTTTAGAAATCTCAGAAACCCTATCATAAGCAAGCTTCAGACCTCCTATCATTACTGTTAAAACTGACATTCCACGTGAACCTGATGTTCTAATTTTCGGGACGAAAATTCCTTCAACAACGGGATGATGTGACAACCCGAGTGTTCAGGTCAACGTCGTTCGGTTACCCAACTTTCTTCTACGAGTCATGATTAACAATTTTGATTATTAAACTAAATTGGTTGTTATTAAACTTTAACAATGATTATTATTATTATTAATAAACTTTATCAATTTATTAAACTTTAATTTAAACTATATTGGTTGTTATTATTATTAATAAGAAACTCTAATTATAATAAACTTAATTATCCTTAATGCAAATTAGGTGACTTTGGAGGACCATTGTGTAACTTTTAACAACTTTAGAGGACCATTGTGTAACATATAACACCCACTCCAGTATAAACCGTAACCTCCATTCGGTTCCTTCTTAGCAAACTCCATCGGCAGCCTTTGAACACCGTAGTATCTCCCCAACGTTGCTCGACGATTTCAGTCCCGACGAATAGCGTGGTGAACCGTGACCGCTCGTCTATCGGTACGTTCCTTAATCCCTTGCGATCGGTTTCGTTGTTCGGTTACGGTTACGGTTTCGGTTACAATCTTGGCGTTATGATCTTGCGTTTCGTGCGTATATAGATGTGTATGTTCTGCGTGTATATATATGTGTGTATGTTCTGCGTATATATACGTGTGTGTTTCTGTGATGCGTTTGTTCGGTTCATAGTGTGTGCTTGTGTAAGTTTTGTGTTCTAGGGGGTGTGTGTGTATGTGTGTGGCATCATGTTTCCGCCGTGAATCTGCATGTGTATGTATGTGTTATGTGTGGGTTCTTTAGTATATGGTTATGGGTTGTGTGATTTTGTCATGTATATGCATTGTACGTGTGACCTGCATGTGTGGGGGTTTTGTAATGCATATGCATATGCATACATGGTGTTGTAGGTATAGGATGCCATTTGGAGGTAGATGTATGATTTTAGTATGCATGCTACATGGATGTACATCACTTGGTTTTGGCATAGGTTCATTGCGTTTATGTGTGTTTTGTAGAGTGTTCATGTAAGTGTTTCTGTTGGAGTGTGATTTCATGATATGAATGGTATTAATATACCATTGTATGTGTATTTTATAATGGCTTGATATTGTGTGTGAAGTACATGTCGTGGGGTACGTTAATGTTACGAAATAAATGTACTTTTCTTTTCATGGGTTACGTATGGGTGTATAGATATATAATGTGTGATTTTCGTTTGTGTTGTTCTACGTTTGTGATATGTGGGTTATGCGTTTAAATCGTTTGGGTTTTTTTTATAACAAAAAGTCACAAAATTTAAAGTGTAGAAACAATGTATTTTTATACATAGTAATCGAGTTTTTATACGTTGGAAGTGAATGAGTCTTCGAGTGTAATTGCTTATGAATGGGGGGATATCGATAACGTACACCGTAACCGAGCCGTGAAACGCAAAACCGTGCATTCATTATATTTATAATTAATAACTAAAATTGATATTATATATTAATTGGAAATTCAGGTTGTTCGGAAACTTAATTACTTATTATCTGCATTACCTTGTTGCTGTGCATTTGAGGTGAGTTCTCAGCCCCACTTTACTTACTTTCTTTGGGGTGAAAGAAACGTGTGTTCTAAACGTATTTTCACCTGATCAGTATTACTTTAATATCACTTGTTTACTAGTGTGACACCATACTTAAGTCCTCACTTTCGAACCGTTAATATATGTACTCTAGCGAGGTAATTCTGAGTAGATCTACTGGGTTTGACAAACCCCACCCGGGCTAGTCGCGCTAGCACAACGTTCGTCAAACGGGTGTTTAATTGACCTAATTCTGTTGCTGTGACCGGTGTTCATAGCCGAGGCATTCTTTACGTTGTCAGCGTCGGTTGCGAACTTCATACACTTAGTAACTTGTTGAGTAGACTAGCTATCTACTGATATTATCTTGATTACTGCATCAGTTTACTGTTATG
The DNA here is from genome assembly GCA_025215565.1 of Flaveria ramosissima. Lineage (NCBI taxonomy): Eukaryota > Viridiplantae > Streptophyta > Magnoliopsida > Asterales > Asteraceae > Flaveria > Flaveria ramosissima. The sequence goes on from CM046037.1 coordinate 12,523,967, forward strand.
TTCAATTTATCAAAACCTGTGGACTCACCAACCTTGTGTTGACACTTTAGCATGTTTCTTTCAGGTTCACAAGATTCGCACGCTTAGGAGCATTTCATTCATGCATTACTATCCACGTGATTTATTTAACGTTTTTCAGTGAATTTTATTTATTCGATTTGCGCGTGTTGCGCCATTTAAACAATTAAGATTTATTATGCTTCCGCAACTTTTGTTATGTTTACGTTAATAGCTCAGTTGTTTGGTTTTATCAAACTTTAGAAACAAATTATGTTTTATAATTAAAGTGTCGTTTGGTGTAACTAGTGGCTGAGATCCTGGAAGTCACACGCCTAACGGTAATACCCCGTTTGTGGAATTTGAGGGTGTGACAGTTTGATGGAGATGGTATGGTGGTTTTGGTTTTAAGGAAAGAGATGGGGAAGGGGTGAGGGTGGGGGTAGGGATTATTAAAATATATTATATCAGAGGTATTTCTGTCTTTTCATAAAAAAATTAACAGAAAATGTAGACACCGTTAGTGAAACATAGTTAATTATGACAAAATTCAAAACACAGTGGTTAAACAGAGCGTTTTTAGTAAAAAGTCTGCAAGAGTCATATAGTTAATGACGCAGTCAGACTTTGTAGCGGCTATACGGTGATAAATGAGAAAACATGTTTTTGATCTTAAGAGAAGAATGTTCAAGGACGAGATGGAATGAAGACTAAACACATGATCGGATGAGGAAACATGTTTTTGATCTTGATGAATAGATGTTCAGTAGATGATGTGAGATATTCTGATGTACATCTAAATATTGTTCTCTTGATGATGGTGTAGAGCATCAAAGACTATCTTCCTATCATGAACAAAAGTTATGCAGGGGGTTGATCCGGGACTAGATTGAGACAATGAGGATGATATGATGATGGAGAAGATTAGACCATATCTATACCCTTAATGATCCACAAAACAAAGAGTCCACGAACAAGCCCAGCTGCCACCTTAGCCCAATAAGAGCAATCTAGCCCAATGATATAATTATCATGCAAAAAAAGAAAAGAAAAGAAAAGAAAGAAATGATATCGCTCGTTAGCTGTAAACTTTTGTTATTGAATTGAAATATTCATATATTTCAACATACGTACTCCTTAGATTTTATTTTATCTCTTAAAAACAGATCTGTTAAAGAAATGTCTAAACATTAATATCGACACTATTAGAAAGTTACTTATAGCTACATATAAGGGATTTTGATTTGAGACTTGTGTTAAGGGAACAAGCCAAATGCTTAGATTGCTAAGCATTTTTTTTATTTTACAATCAATTTAACCATTTGTCTCATTCCACGTTTTAAGAGCATTACTCATTTGGTCCAAACCATTATAGTTTTACTTATTTTAAATTTGAAAGCAATCCCTTCGGAAACACTCATCCAAATTCTTGTACAAACATATTCTATGAAAACATTTTAATAAGGGACGTGTCACTGTTTATATAATCTTGTATGGTTTTAAGGTTTGCTTTTCTTAATAGAATATTATCCCTGAGTAATTAAAATCTATACCAAATTCATGTTGTTTTATTGATCTTGTAGTATGATTAGGTATGTTGAATTAATCTTGAAAAATCATTTAAAGGTGGCATTGTCGGTTAACATTTGATTGGGCCTGAGACCATGGTCATTGTACTTACGTTTAAGTTGGTCGATTTTAGAAGAAACGTTGGCACACAATCCATGATCGATAATGAATCGCCAATGCTTTTGCCGAGGAATCATTTGATCGCTTGCTTTTGGTGCTTGATCTTTTATATGTTGCTTTATGAATTGATCTTTGCAAATATTATATATATATATATATATATATATATATATATATATATATATATATATATATATATATATATATATATATATATATATATATATATATATATAGGGTGAAGTTCTATTGAGAACCCATAATTATTGTAAGAACCCTTTAACCAAATGTGGACATTTGATTAAAACCTTATGGCATGAGATGAAGCCATGTGTCTTACATTTTTTTTAAATAGAAAAGGGTAATATAGACATTTTATATACCACTAAAAAGTCAAATAATTCAGATTTAATATAGTGGTGACAAGTGTCACCACCTACCATCTTTTACTTCACTCCATTTTTTTAATTTTTTATAAAAAAAATTACCCCCTTTATTTTTATAACTTCTATAACTTTTTTATAGATTGTTATATTTTTATAATAATTACATCATTAAATTCATTTAATTTTTCTCTTTAATTCCAATATAGTCTCGAAAATTTTTATAATTTTTGTTTCGGACGTTACGTGTTACATTACTGTAAGTTGTAAATAAATGTATGGTATAGATGTAATTTCAATGTTACAGTGATGTAACACAGTGCAACATACTTAGTTACACTTATTTACATTATGTTAATTACAAGTTTTTATTACAAGTTTATATTACAAGTTTTTATTACAAGTTTATGTTAATTACAAGTTTTTATTACAAGTTTATATTAATAATAACTAAAAAACTAAACCAAAAGTCTATTTTTATTACATAAAACCTTCAAAGTCAAATGATCTACTTGAACTTGCATATGAATTATATAAAAGAAAACAAGGTGTGAGTTATATCATATTGTAAATCATCATAGTGACTTGAATTGAAAAAAAAAACATATATAAAAACTAATAAAAATAAATTTTTAATGAAACTTAATATAATGCATCCAAGGTGCCTTATAAATTTTATTATAAAAATTGTACCACTAGATTCATCATATTTTTTACTTTAATTCTATTATAATATTTCAAAAAATCACTCGTACGTAATTACATCATGTTACAATGCTACTCTACGTAGTAAATCAATGTAATTTATTGTAAACCAATGAAAAGTAATGTAAACCACTCTGTAAAGTAACAAATATCAGTAAACCATGTAACCATACCAATGTGATTTTAACAACCTAACAACCAAACTATATTAAACTATGTTACTATATCACTGTACCAAAATTTTAATATTGTTATAAAATCAAATTAACAAAACTACAAACTGTAACAAAAAAACATCACTGTAAAATACACTATTGTAATGTAATAAAACAAAAAAAATGCTACATTGTTCAAACCATATTTACAACAATTACCAATGTAAGGTGTAACACCAACTACATATTTAAACTAATCTTGTGCAACACACAACACCAAACATGAAATATTAAAATTATGCATAATGCATCAAAAGTACCCGGATCTTAACATAACATAAAATGAAAAAAAGATATATGCCTCAACGTAACCCAAAATCAAACAAACAATAAATATATGTCACTAATAAACCTAAACCTATGTGGGACTTGTGTTCTATTTATAATGAAAAAAACAAAAAATACTTGAACTGGACATTGCATATACAAACCATTACTCATATTACTATTAATTGCAATTTTTCAAACCATTTTTCATATTAATCACCATCTGCATAAAAGAGCACTACCAACATTTTAACAAAATGAATACCACTAAAGACAAATCACTCTAATTCCCGAATTTCAATCGGCAAAATCGTTAATCTACACATCAAGAGAAAGTTTAAAAAAATACATATAACCAAAGAGAAAGAATTTACTAATGTTGTCAATGTTCTTGTTTGACTGCACCAAGAATGAACACGACGTCCAAACAAAACCCAAGACATGTTTCAGATCCAGAAAGATGGTGTAGTGATCTGAAATGTTTTAGATCCAGATTTCGAGCAAGAAATGTTTCAGATCCGGTGATAACGTTGCTGCCAAGGGTTGGTGTCGCTACTCAATCGTCATCTAACATATTCTTTGTCTGAACACGACTATCAAGACGATTCTGGCCATAAGAATTGGGGGAGGGGGTTTGTTTGTGGTGGGGTTTCTTGTTGGTGAAATGAAACAAAACCCAGATCCATAGAGTTTAAAGAGAGAGAGAGATATATGATGTAGTTTAAAGAAGAGAGATAGAGATGAAATGATGTTATTGATGTGATAGATATCTTACACTCAAAAGAAGTACAAATCCAAAATTACTAAATTACCCCTGATTTAATAATAACCATTCAAATAGAATATTCTAGTATAGATGCTAAATCAAAGGTGGATAAGTGAGTTAAAGGGTTCTTACAATTACTAAGGGTTTTCATATGAACCCAATCCTATATATATATATATATATATATATATATAGATATATATAGATATATATATATATATATATATATATATATATATATATATATATATATATATATATATATATATCTATATATATATATATATATATATATATATATATATATATATATATATATATATATATATATAGGGGATGGTTCAAATGAAAACTCACTTTTTTTGTGAAAACTCTAGTAACCAATCTCGACCACTAGTTTTCAATGGCAAAATGGTAATTAAGAAACACATAATAAAAAAAATATAAAATGAAAAATAACATAAAAATATAAAAATAAAAACACAAAATATTTCCCTAGTTTCCCTCTTTCATAAAAAAATTAAAAAAAATTATAAAAAAAAAAAAAATCGTTTTTTTTTATAAAATTCTATTTACACATGTGTAATACCGGATTTACACATGTGTATCCAGTATTACACATGTGTATAACCAGATTTACACATGTGTAAACAACGGATAAACGATTTTTTTAAAATAAGTATATCAATATGGTAGGCGTTGGAAAGATAAAAAAATATTAAATTTTATGGTGAATTTTTTTTTTGAAAAATGATGTTGTGAAAAAAAGTTATGAACGTTTTAAAAAAAAAGGGGGAAATGACATGTGATCAAAAATGAGTGGCTCATATTGGTTCTTAGAGTTCTCATAAAAAAGTAAGTTCTCATTTATATATATATATATATATATATATATATATATATATATATATATATATATATATATATATATATATATATATATATATATATATACATATATATATATATATATAGGGGAGGGTTCAAATGAGAACCACCTTTTTTTGTGAGAACTCTAGGAACCAATCTCAGCCACTCATTTTTTATCACATGCAAATCACATGTCATTTCCCCCTTTTTTTTAAAAACGTTCGTAACTTTTTTTCACGACATCATTTTTTCAAAAAAACTTCACCATAAATTTCAGTATTTTTTTATCTTTCCAACGCCTACCATATTGATATACTTTTCTAAAAAAATCGTACATCCGTTGTTTACATATGTGTAAATCTAGTTATACACATGTGTAGTACTGGATTTACACATGTGTAAAACGAATTTCGTTAAAAAAACGGGAATTTTTTATTTTTTATAAATTTTTTTGTATTTTTTTATGAAAGATGAAAAGTAGGAAAACATTTTGTGTTTTTATTTTTTTTATTTTTATGTTATTTTTTTATTTGTAAATTTTTTAAATATGTTTTTGTTAATTACAATTTTGCCATTGAGACTAGTGGTTGAGATTGGTTCCTAGAGTTCTCACAAAAAAAGCTAGTTCTCATTTGATCCCTCCTCTATATATATATATATATATATATATATATATATATATATATATATATATATATATATATATATATATATATATATATATATATATAATTTATATATATATATATATATATATATATATAGGGTTAGGTTCTTTTCAAAACTTCATTATTTATAAGAACTTAAAGAACCAATCTGGACCACTTATTATTTTCTAATCATAAAATTTTAAAAGTAAATAAAAAGGGTATAATAGTAATCTACAAAAAAATTCTCACTCTAATTAATTAATTCATTGATTAATTGATTCTCTCTCATATTTTCTCTCTCCAATCTCATTTTACAAATTTAGATATAACTTAAAAATTAAACACATCTTGAATTTCATCCTTAATATTCAGATACAAATTCAACCAAATAACTACAATTTATTTACATATATTAAATGTTTAACATTTGCGAAAATATACAGTTTACATATTAGTAAATCTTTATACTAATTATCGTTTTATCATATTGTGCTTTTACATATAAGTAAAACATTATACCAATCGTTTATTCTATAAATAGGTCTTCTATATGTCAAGTTTCAAACGATCCTCGATTAACATATTATAAATTTTCAAGATGAATATTAATTTTTTAAACATACAATCTATTTTAATATGTAAATCTTTACACTGGCTTTTATTTACATATTTACATATATCTAATATTCAAATAGAACCAACTTTTACACAGATCAAATGAAGCTGTATATACATATATATGAATCTTTTACATATGCATAAATTAACTATATATATATATATATATATATATATATATATATATATATATATATATATATATATATGAATACAATATACATGTTTTGAGTTTCTCTTGTTTACATATATATAATATACTAATTATACATTTTCAAACTAATAACTATTTACTTATATGTAAATTTCATACAAATCATTTATTTTCAATGCACATGGTATTTACATATATGTAAAGTTTTCAAACGAATCGTCTATTTACATGTACATATGCATACAAAAGTACATATACGTAAAAGTGATTTTTAGATATGATTAAGTATGCTATTTACGCGCATACTTCAAATTGATAATCAAAATTTTAAATATAAAATTTCATTTACACACATGAAATTTGATAATTTAGATATATGTAAATTTTTAACACCAACTTAACTGGAATATAAAATCAAACACTTTTTAGGCTTGTCACAAAAATACTTAAACAATAAGATAAAACGTAAAAGATAAAGCAAAATTACAATAATGAAGGAACTAGCAAGTGAAATCTCACTACTTAATATATATTAGAAAAAATTTTCAACAATCAGTATATAAAAGCTTTGATGTTTGCTTTATGTTTATCAAGTACAAAAAAAAAACTAACCTAAAAAACTATTTAAGAAAAATTAAAAAAAATCATTCTAGAATACATATCCAATAAACATTTGAATCTGCTATGAATTTACCTTATTCTTAATAACCCACTGTATGTGTATATATACACATAACCATCACCAAGATAAATAATCATCAATATTTTATATATATATATATATATATATATATATATATATATATATATATATATATAAAATAAACATCTCGAAATCTTAGAATTAGCATTTAACATATATGTTTATCTTTTTATTATCATCAAAATATGTCTTTTATAATGTGGATGTAAGCATTGAACTAAATAATAGAAAATGATCAGCATAAAGAAAAATGTATATGAGATAGGATGGATAAGCCTAAATTCGAAGGAAATAGAATATTTCAATTAAATTAGAATTTATGGTGTATTAAGTTGACTAAATAATCATGTTTCATTTATGAATTTGTTAAAGAAGTTGGAATATGGTGGTGGCAATGATGGTAGTGTCGTAACAGTGTTGGCGATTGTGAGGATGATGGTAGTGGATGTGTTGGTTGCGGGGAGGTTGTGATGGTTGTGATAGTGGGACAAATTGTAACGAATACGATGAGGCAGTGGCTGCAACAACGTCATATCAGAGGTAGTTGACTAGCTATGACACTAAGTGGCGATAAGAAGATTCCAAACTTTTGATTCAATTCTTTTATTATTTGAAATGAATGTTATTTTTTACTTAAAAGTATTTTAGGGAACTACTACTAACTCTAGAAACATTCTTTATCCAATTAAACATGTTAACTTTTGAATTAAAATTTTAACACACTCTATATAAAGTTTAGTTCAATTTTAATTTTATCGGATTCAAGAGAATTAAACCCCAAATCTTTGTAAAAACTTTTCTAGCATACGACTAGTATGATTTTATTTTCTTTTGAAAGTTTTTAAAAGTAAAAAAATAAAGGGAAAAAGGAGTGTGTGAAAGAAAATATTCGAGTAAAAAACAAGAGGAGTATCTTGGAAAAAACCTATATTCACAAAACTTTTATAGGTTTATAGAACATTATTCCATTAAAACAAACAACGATATTCACTTTTGAATCATTCTTATGTTTCAAAACGCCCAAATCAAATCCCTAAATTATAAGCCAAAATTTACAAAAAAATAAAGTTTTAAATTTCTTCACATGAAAGTCAAAGGAATGATTATAGACATGAAAAAAAAAAGTCAACTCAGCATGATCATTGCTTGCCACCTTTAAAAGCATTTGAATCCATAATAACTTGTTTTGAAAAGCAACCGCCCTCTACTAAATATTTAATAACACTACTAACTTAAGGAAAAACCATCTTCATAGGCTTAGCGACAATCACTCAACAGATTTTTACAAATAAGAGGTGTCATATTTGATTTCACTTGATGTTTGGCTCACACAAATTGCACCTATGTGCCACTGAATTTATGAAGCGGCAGAAATCTAGAGCTAGACAAATGAAATCTGTCGCAACATTGAAAAGGTCTGTTGTAACTGAATCCGTAAAAAAAAAAAAAAAAAAAAAAAAAAAAAACCTATCAAGCATCGCAGAATTGACACACACTAATCCGCCTAAATTTAGCAACATTATTTATAGCTGCTACTATCTGTCCCAAAAATAGTTAGGAAAGAACTAGTTACAATGCTTTTAGGTGTCACATATACATTTAACGGTAATGAATGACAAAAAAATGTGGTAGCACAACACAGTACGCTAAATGTGAACTCATGACATGTAAATAAATGGGAGATTGGGAGGTCATGGGTTCAAGTTTCACTCTGGGCAAAAATGCTCAGAGTTGAGCCAGTGAGTTTTCTCAGCAATGAGTTTCCTCCTGAGGGGGTTGGGGGTGCGGTTCCGGCTGGGAAACGGATAGGTGGGCCCGATTAAGATAACACCTATCCTTCGAAGCAGGGTCGTACATTTGTCGTTCAAAAAAATGTGAACTCCTAGTTGTTGTGTCACTAAATGTGGTAACGAATTAACGTAACTACCCTTTTGAGAATCAAATATTTTGGGGGTATATTAAATATTTCCTCTTTGCATAGTCACTTGTAACATCTCTTTGATCAAGTTGTTATGTCAATAGTATTTTCTATTTTTTATACTAAGATACAAAAAAATATTCTTGATTTGATGTTTTTGAAGCGATATCATGAAAATTCAATTTGATGTTTTTGAAGCGATATCATGAAAATTCAAGTGTGTATATTCAGCTTATGCTTTTTTTTAGCCCTTGTTCCATACACCAGAAATTCGGCATTTTACACCATCTCTGAAAAACGGTCGTTTGTCAAAGAGTAAACTGTTGTTTGCATGGATGTAAACTACAGTTTGCATGAGAGTAAACTACAGTTTGCAGAGTAGTAAACGGTCGTTTACAGAGTTATAAACAGCAGTTTACAATGTAGTAAACGGTCGTTTATTATTTTTTAATATTTTTATTAAAATTTTCTATTTATAGTTATATTATACTAATTATATAAATTGAATATAAGTATAAATAGAAAAAGTTAATACATGTACATAAAAACTTATGTACATGTATTAACATTTTATTTATAATTATATTAATCTTTTCTATGTATAGTTAAACGACAGTTTACAAGTTAATAAGTCAGTCGTTTCCCTTTTTCTACATAGTAAACTAGTCGTTTCATAATTACATTGGTCGTTTTTCTATTCATAATTATATTATACTAAATTGGTCGTTTCTCTTTTTCTATTAATTATACTAAATTATATAATTTATATATTATTAAGTTTTTATGTACATGTATTAACTTTTTCTATTACATTATATAGTTTTATATAAATTTAAGATAAAAATTATATATAAGTTTAAAATATTTGAACTTTATATAGTTCATATAATTTTTATAATTTTCATAATTTTTGAAATTTAGAAATAACAATAAAACTTATATAGTTCATAATTTTTGAACTTTATAATATGAATAGTTACAAATGATACTAACCTAATCTATATTGAAACGAGTAACAATTTTATTTTGAAGTATATATTGACTATATCTTTGAAGCCTCTCCTCGTATATTTTTTCCCACGCAGCCGCATTATTACTTTTGTGAAAATTCCATAACGGCGTTATAAAAGGCAATGGATATTCACCCTCTAAACGCACAGAGACGTAGTGGCAACCATACACATGTGCAATAGTAATGAATTGGTGGTACATGACTTCATGCGAACCTGTCCATAGCGGAAAATAAGTTGAACTTTCAGTGGGAGATAAGCATTGAAGAATCACATTAAATCTGTTGGCGATCAATAATCCTGTGTAAGACATTATCCAGCTATAGTATGACCAATAACGCGATGAAGATATCTATACAACGGATCGTTCATTCTTGTAGCTTTCGTTTTATTGTTAGGTATATACTGGCCATCACCAATTTCTTGCCAAAATATTTTATTCATTATAATCTTCTGGAAATTATGTAAGACTGTTCAAAAAATCAGATTGATGAGTCTCTTGAACTGCATATAAACCCATCAAAACACCAAACTCAGCCACAGAATAATTACGTGGCACCCCCCCCAAGCACGAAACTGATAGCATCGTTATCACTGTTAAAAAAAATATAAGTTCAATTAAATGTAGACTCGAAATTATATATAATCCAACTAAATTGGTATACCTATAGTTATGGTTGTTCGAGTCGAAATTAAATGTAGAGAAAAACTCCAAACAAAGCTCCTTATATTGCGGGCCACTAATTGCAAAAAATCTGCTCCACGGCTCGTTCATCATGTTACGAGCACGAGTAAATTCACCCACGTCCCGTAACAAGCTCCAAGATATCGAACGTGAAGCCTCAAATTCTTGATCTAAAAGTTTTTGAAGCCTTTTATATTCATCTGATCGTCGACGAAAATGAAGCCACGGATGATTCGAATCATGAACCAACGCTGTATCTTGACGTGAACTTGAAGCCATTACCTAAAATAATTACAATCAGTAAGAAAATAAAATATATATTAAACTAAATTTTATTATAATAATAATAAAATAACCTTTATTTTAAAAAGAAAAATAATGAGATGGTGAATATGTTGATGAAGGTAAATTTCGTGGATAGAAGATGAAGAAGATGAGGTGAATGGAGGTGAAGAAGTTAGATGATAATGGTGAAGGAGTGGTATAAATTAAAGGTGAATGGAGGTGAAGAAGCAGCTGGTGGTATAAATTGAAGGAGTGGGTTCGGTTGAATGGCTACAAAACAAAATTCGACTTGTCAAATCATGCAAAAGTAAACGACCGTTTACTTTAAAGTAAACGACAGTTTACAGGCGGTCTAAACGACCGTTTACTAACAGCCTAAACAACCGTTTACAGAGACAGAAAACGACCGTTTGCATTGACTAGTCACATCACCTGGTGTATAAAACACATCACCCTTTTTTTTTCATTTCTTACACCATCTCAAGAATGATGACAACCCTAGTGTTGATGTCATTGGTATCTTCACTTTTGATGTTGTAATGGCTTGGTAGATCTTCTAAGATTACACTAGAGTAAATTTTGATAACATGTAAAAGATTTTGTTAATACTAATTGAATAATGGTTTAAATAATTAATGTACAAATTATTTGTTTTCTATACAATTGTCTTATATGTCAATTTATCATACTAGATCCTTTAATTATAAATATCTTTCAACTTAAAAAGTCAAAAGATGGTAAGTTTAGACTAACTTGTCAAGCTTAAATTTATAAAATAGTTTTGTTTAAACCATATATTTAAAATTGTATATGCTAGCCTAATACCAATGATCAAAACTAGGTCTCGAATCTTATTTCTTAAAGAGTTTCAACTATTTATATTTTTAGAAAACGAGATTGTCAACGATTCAAGAGTTTAGTTATTCAATATATATTTTTTATGAAATGTTTATGGAGAGTAATTCTCATATAAGTAATCTAAAGTTAACAACGTTTAAACAAATAAACAAATGGTGAATTCGTTTTTTTTTTCGGCTAAATTCATTTTTTTCGGTTTTTAACCGAAACTGAACCGCATTGAATTCGGTTCGGTTAGCCATATTTCCAATTCGGATCGGTTCAGTTTTCGGTTATGCCTGAAAATTTTCAAAACCAAATTAACCGATAACCGAATTAACCGATAACCGAATCGATCAACACCTTTGGTCTCCAAACTTTAAAATTTACAAAATTAGTCCAAACTTCTTTGTACTCATTGCACTTTTGGTCTCTAACATTAAATTAATTTAGTTTTTAGGTGTTTCATAGAATTTGGACTAACTTTTAAATTTAACTTTAGAGACAAAAAATGCAATACTTAAAAAAAGTTTGGACTAACTTTATAATTTTTAAAATTTGAAGACCAAACTTGCAATGAGTACATAAAAGTTTGAACTAATTTTGTAATTTTTAAAGTCTGAGGCTAAACGTGCAATCTGGTTAAACCAAAAAGACTATTTATGTAATCTTCTCTATAACTTAATGTTTTTAGAAGTTAGTGTCTATCTCTACGTGGGTAATACTCATTGTGAAGACGCACGTACAACAAATGATGTTGAAAGAATGGGTACATCTAAACCAACATGAAGTTCAAAGATAATACTTACTAGACTCGTGTCGAGTCTTTTTCAAAGATAATGGGATGCATGAAGTTCTCAAGTTTGTTGCATGAAGATTGAATTTTATCTCAAAGGATTTACGGTTGATTTTTTTTAATATCTCTTTATTTGTTTCAAGTATTTATCATTTTTTTAGTTTAAATCGTTTACTTTTACTTTGGCATTGTAATAGTTTTCGGGAGTTTTTTTATGAATATTATTGGTAGTTAATGAACTTTGAGCTCTATCATGTTCTTGTTCTTTTCTTCTTGTGATATGATTTCTTTATCCGATCCTACATCACTTTAGTTAGTTAGTCATCAGTGCTATTTTCTGTTATTCTTTGTTCACGGCTTCTATGTATAAGAGTGCATAGATGTAGTACCTTTGTTTTAAGTATTATTTATTTCAATTAGAATTTTTAGACTCCCAATATTTGTTGTCTTATACTTTGTTGTTGCTTGTTTGCTGCTTTACTTTTGTATGTTGCTAATAATTAGTATATGAACAAGACCTCAAATTTAAATTTCACATAGGCCTCCAAATAGATCGAGTCGTTACAAGAACCGAATATAAACCATCAAAACATCTAGAAAATGGTGTTACTAATGGTATACTTTTCATGATGCTACAATGATGCTTTTCGAGCACACTTGGTACATATGTTAAGAAACTATGGGGCTGTTTGGCAGCCTCTTAATCAGCCTCTTAATGGTTCAGATGTCTGAATGGTTCAGTACTTAATGGTTCAGACTGTTTGTTTTGCGAGCAAATGTCTGAATGGTTCAGACATTTGCCTCTGAATGGTTAAGCATTATACTAGTGCTGAATGGTTAAAATATCTAATGCTGAATGGTTATACCTCTTATCTGAATTGGTTAGACATTTGCATTTGAATAGTTAAACAATATACTAGCTCTTAATGGTTCAGATCTCTTAATGGTTCAACACTTAATGATTCAGACCTCTTATTGGTTCAGCACTTAATCATTCAGAAGTTGCCAAACAGCCCCTATGTAAACTTAGGAGTTAGGAAGATTAACAAATCACAGATGAGTAGTATAACAAAAGCAAGATTTTAAGTACAAGGGTCGGTTCTTTTTCTTTTTTTAGAAGCAACGTGATCAATTTTCACATCTAGATTACATTTACTAGTTTGAGTAGTTAACAAAATAGAAATAAATGAAGGTTTGTTAGATATTTGATTATTTCAAATTATAGCTTTTATTGTTATTACCCATTTAGATTTTACACTTGCAAAACTGTATTATTATACGGTATTAAAAAAAGATTTGTTGACTAGCCGCGTGTTTAATGATCGCAATAGTTTATAAGGATTTTCTAGTAACTTTATTAAACACCACACAAATAAAAAAACATGTACAATTTTATATTTGTTAAAAGAAAAAGACAAACTGGATATTTAAACCAGTAGGGTATATAAGATTAAAATAATAATATAAAAAGGGTGATAAAATCCACTCAAAGAAAATATTATATCGGTCACGTTTGAACCAAAAATACTTATTGACATTCGATTTGCTGCAACAAAAAGCAAAAAAAAAACATATTGACAGTTGACATTCTCTTTATCATTGTTTATTATTGAAATCCCACTTTTTTATACACAAAAAGCAATATTGTTATGGTAAATGATTTTAAAAGAAGAGGATGACGTAGGCAGTGATATACGCATTCGCTCTCACATCCCTACCATTTTGAATGTATCAAAGACGTGTCTTGGAAAAAAATATATCTTTATATATTATTTCCTTTAAAACTAAATTTTTATCAATTAACACTATACAGTATTAGTTTTAATAAACATCATGGAGTTTTAACGAATGTAGATTTAACTATAATTTAAAACTGAATACCTAAAAATATAAAACAAGAATAAAAGTTTATGCATATAAAAACTTATATGATTAACTAGTTTTAGTAAACACGTGTATTATACGAGTTGAATATATAAACTACTAAATAAAATAAAGTTATATTAATTATAAAACATATTGGTGAAATATGATTGAAAACATACTTACTATAAATAGAATACAAATTTTGTTTCAAAACAAACGTTTTTAATAATATCATTTTTAGAAACTTTCTTATTATAACTTCTAATTTTAATTATATTTTATTTATAAAATTTTTATTTTTTAAAAACATCAATTTTAAATATATTGTATTTTAAAAAAAGGTTGATATTTTAGAAATTTATCATATTTTATAACTTTAGAAATCACATTAATTAAAAAATATCTTTCTTACTTTATTAAAAACCTATTTTAATCTAAAAAAATTAAATAATACTATTAGCAATTAATTTGATTATTTAATAGAAAAGAGAAGCGAGAAAAATTTAATAAGAAAAATACAATGTTGTCACATGTCCCCTATAGTTATCCTTTTATTAGAGTACAAAGATGACATCTAAAAGAAATAAAAATTAAATATGAAGATACACGTATCTAACTTTAGGATTCTTCCAGCTTTGAAGAATCAGATTGAACGTGTATTGTTCAACGTGTAAGTCCCTATCACACCTGACTCTAGCTTCAAATCCAACACTGGCAAAGAAAATGTGAAATCTCAAGCTAAACATTTAGTGCTTATGCATGTTGTTCACTTTGGAGACTAATAATTATTTGTAGTCGTTTTACTAATTAAACTATTAAACATTTCGTTTGTGTTATGCTATATGAGAGGATCAAACAAACAGAAACGTGTTTAAAATGAAGCTAAAATGAATAAAATATATATTCTCGAAGTTATGTGGTTGAAACATATATAACTATGGAATTAAAATTAACATTCAAACTCGTTTATGGTAGTGGGTCAAATTAAAATGAATTCATAACTGGACCAAACATTTTGTTAGACATTATCTTGTGATCTTTGAGGTCTTATGCACACTCCTCTCTTCCATGAAATTATATGTGTTTTAAGAAGTACCAATCTTTTTTTTCTCACACAAAACCACATTTGTAAAAACAATCCATAAATAAAATCCATCCACATCCAGATCTCTAAAAAAAGGGAACGGTCTTTGAATTAGGGCAAAAACGAATCAACAGATGTTAAGGGTGGTGGTTGTTGATGTTTGAAGGGTTGTTCATAGACGTTGAAAGCATGAAAAGAAACATGCACATATGGGAGAAACATATGCGGAAAAATGAGAACACATAAGGAGCAAACATGTCGCTACAAAGCTCCCTCATGTGTGGGATTCAGGAAGGTGTCATATTGAGCCTAAATGCAATGTTATAATATCATTAAAATGAAATTTTATTTACCGCTTCAAAATTTTTAAAAATATATATGTGAACAAACATGTCGCTACAAAGCTCCCTCGAGCATTAATCTTTAACAGTTTTCTTCTTGTTATATATTCTTTTTATCAAAGTATTACGCGTAAACTTTTTGCAACTGGTTAATACTAACGTATAAATCATTAGATTCTTTCAAATTGTACAACATCATGCATAGCAAGGGTCACCCCACTAGTATACATAACACATGCACACTAGTACACAAAAGGATTTTAGAAGCAGTAAATATGGTTTTGAAAGTGTTTTTAAACTGCTTCAAGCTTCAAATCGCTTCAAAAAGTTCAAAAAAACCACTCCAGAAGCCAATTTAAAAAATCTTAAGAACCACTCCAAAAAAGTTAATTAATCCCACCTCGCCATCTGCTTCTAATCGCCCTCCACCCACAATCACTCCAATGCCAATTTGACACACTAGAGTCACACAATTAGAAAATCACACCACCCCACACCAAAAATCACATCGAGAATTGTCTTTGATTACAACCATCTCCATCTCGATTGCACATATCGGCAATCGAAATTGCACAATAACATTAGAAATTACACAACTGCCACCATCTTCTTCTATGATTTAGTTGTCTTCACATTAGATCTACACATGAGGCAAAATATGCATATTAGTACATATTTGTTCCTACAAGACACCGAAAGAAGTAGTGGTGAAAAACCAATCTCTTTCTCACCTTGTATCATGTCTGTCATCTACGATAGTTAGAACAGTTGCTAATGGGGAGTTCTTCACCTTCTTTGTCATCTCCAAACCTAATTCCAAATTCACAACAAAAACCACGAAAATTCATCATGAATAAACATCGAACATTCAAATTGATCATCAACATTGTGGTTGGATTATGTATTTCCTTAAGTCATAATTTTAGAATCAAAGTTATTTTCGTCGTCGGAATATGTAGTTCGATGCTGATGGTGGCTGCATTACAATCGTTATCGTTGACGACCAGCAAGGGGTTTCAACAATCGCATATGATAGGATGAATTTGGGGTTGTTGGCTTCAAGTATAAAGGGAGTTGTCTGTAAAGAAAGACACACCCTCACATGGAGGGTGTACAAAATACAATTCGTAATTTACAAATTAAGCTACATAGTTGTTTCTCGTTAGATTATGTAAGGGTGGTGGGGGTGCACATGCCACATCCATCACACTACACCACACTCCCATCAATCAAAACATACCACATCACATCACACCACACCACACCAATTTAGGGGACATCACACCACACTACACTATACCACACCACACCATTTTATTTTATTTATTAAAATGCTTCACTAAATTAAATTTACATTAAAATAAAAAAACTAGTTTAAATTTTAAAAAATACAAGAAAAATAAACGACAATAGTAAAACGAATTATTTTTCGTCATCCGAAACCGTGATATCCACATTATCTGGAACGTGTTCCACGAGATCGAATCTAAGTCTAAAATGTGTGTTCTCATTGCGCAACTCCAAAATTGTATTTTCGTTATCACCTGGATTCGTTGGTGGATTTTAAATATGCATGGGAGAAATAACATTGCCGTCATTCTTTATAACCATATTGTAAAATATAATGCACGCGTATATTTGACTTCTCATCCTCTCGACCTTCATCGCTCTAACCGGTCGAGCAATTATTTGCCATCGTGTTTTTAAAACACCGAAAGCTCGTTCGACGTCTTTTCTTGCGGACTCTTGCACCTTTTTATATTTTTTTCTTTGTATTCAGCTGGATAAGAATATGACTTCACAAAAGTTGACCATGAAGGATATATACCGTCGGCTAGATAGTAACCACGTTTATATCGATGTCAGTTAACATCAAACGAACATATCGAGGTAGTTCCATTCAATTCTCGCGTGAAGATTGAGGAATGATTGAGAACATTAATGTCGTTGTTAGAACCGCATACACCAAAATAAGCATGCCAAATCCACAAAATCTTGTGACGCCGTGCCTTCAAGAATCACCGTAGGACTATCGTGGTCACCTCGATGATATTGTCCTCGCAAACGCGTAGGACAATTTCTCCATTCCCAATGAGTGCAATCAATTCGAGTATGCCCGGAAGGTAATGTATATATTGATGTGCAGCGTACAATATATATTGTCATGACTAGTAGGCCTTCGTAAATGTTTATCATCGTATAATTCAATAATAGCGTTGCAAAATTAATTCAAGACATTCACGAGAAGTCCTAGCAGACATAACTAAGTATTCGTCATATGTGTCGGGTGAATTACCTTTTGCGAGTTGACGTATTGCAGAAGTGACCTTTTGAATTGCCATGAAACTTTCTTTCCACCGCCTATCGAACCTTCTCGGAGCCATGAAAAGTTGTTCCGTATATCTTCAACAATACGTAGAAATAATCTCGAGGTAACCGAAACCTATTTCTAAACATCTTGTCTGTGTATTTTGGGTTCTCCACAAAATAATCGTTCATAAGAACGTTATTAGCCTCAACATGATCACGTTTCAAAATCTTTTTTCTCGAACTTTCACCTTCGTCGACGTGTTTGGCAAGAAGCCTTAAAAATTCCAACCCTTTAGAATCGGAACAATCCGAAGAGGATAAGGAGGAAACATACTAAATATGACAGGGTATTTTTTAAAAAAAAATTGTTAGTGAGTAGAGTAGAGGAGATATTTTTGAATTTGTGTGTATATTTTGAAAGTTTAGGTTGTATTTATAGTGTATTTTTATGGTATATAGTCGTTGGGGTGGGGGTTGGGGCAATGGTAAAAAACAGTAACCGTTAAACGGTCAAATGTGGGGGTGTTTTGGTGGTGTGGCACGGCGACGCCATGTAGCGCGGAGAGGTTTTTTCACGGTGTGGGGGACCGGCGGCGGTGTTGCCACGTGGTGCTGGCCCCTACCGTGTACCCGCGATGCTTGCGCCCCCACCATCCTAAGCTATGCATCGTAACTTGTTCAATGGTACCCTCACATACAAATATTATTCTATACATGTTTTAGGCGGTTATCTAAAAAAAGGCCAAAAAACACTTCAAAAATTTTAAAGTGGTTTTAATACATCGACTAAAAAATGTTTAAAATGATTCCCTATAACCGCTAGAAAAAAAGTTTTTTTTAGACGGATTGTATTACCTTTTTTTTTGAATACTAAAGTTTAGGATTATTTTTTGGAGCGGTATTTGCATTCTTCAACAAATATTTTTTAGACTAATAATAGTTTTTTTCTTTATATTTATACCAAATTTCAGGTTTCTGCTTAAACTAAAAAAATAGTAGAAAATGTACTTTACGTTTAAAAAAGTTTACAAGTCTCGTTATTTCTACTAATAATTATTTATTTACCTCACGTGAGTGGCACATGAGTTCATTTAACGTTGAAAATGGACGCCCATAGCGAAAAAGACGAAACTTGTAAACTTTTATAAACATAAAGACAATTTCTTTTATTTAATTACTTTAACGACAAAACCTGAAATTTAATAAAAATCTAAAGAACGAAAAGCGTAATTTAGTCTATTATTTAGCTGCCTCTGAAAATAACATTTGTATCATGGACGTTGTATGTAAAAAAATCTTAAAAATATGATCCAATAATAAAAAAAGTTAAATGATTTAGATTTATTTTTTAGTTCTAATAATTTATCGTTCTGTGATGAAGATCACCTTAATATGTTCATAAACTCGCCACAATTTGACATTAATTAACACCATTCGTGTAGTATACTCTTAAATAACTAAAAAGGTTGAAAGTGATTTTCCAGCTGATCAGTAACGACGAGGAAGGTAATCACGATATCTCCATATTAAGGAAACAAGTACTTTAAACCTATGAAGATTAACATGAATTCTTTTCGAACTAATCATCTATTAGATCCATTTATTTTATAAACAAGAAATAATACTTGATGTGTACTTGCAAGTTGCAACTCAAGTTTGAATTCGTTTGCCTACCCATATTTGATTATTTGCATTATTACTAATGATGATTCAAATAAAAATGACTAAATATTTAAATATTATTTTGTTTAATGATGAATACAGTTGTTTATTATCTAATAATAAGTTATACATCTATTAACTTTGTAATAATACATTCACCCGTTAAATAAATAATGATGCATAAAATATTATTTAATACATTATACATCTACTAACTTTGGAAATAATACATTCACCCGTTAAATAAATGTTTCTACTGATGAATAAAATATTTCAATAGTTTTTAAATTTGTATATAAATATGGAAAATATATAAGGTTAAACTTTTGTGTGATTCTAAGGACACCATCTCTTCGATAGTTATTGAATGCACCCTCTCTTGTTAAATCAATCCATCTTTCGTCGAATACGAGCGTATCAGATGACAAAAAAATGTATTAAGACATTTGAGTGGTGTTATGTGTGTACGAGAGAGTCAAATAAACTCATAAATGCATTTAGTGATCAATTACGAGGATATATAGGTGGTTGTAGGACTATATACAACATTTTTAATAAAAAAATCTACAATTCGGTCAAATCTATTTTATTAACAACAAATATAACTCTCCTTTAACTAAATAACAACTAATTTACAATAACTATTTAACAATGACCAATATCACTATTCATCACCCATTATTTTTTTAAACATATGTTATTAATATATATAAGTGAAAGAGAGAGAAATACTATTAAAAAAAGAATAAATAAGTACCGTTTAATTAAAATTAGAAAATAAAAGGAACTAGTATTACGCCCACCGCGTTGCGGCGGGGGCGTAAAGCTGTGTCAAATAGCACAAATTTCAAACCATCGCCAACTACCATCAACACCGAAAATGCTCGTATAAAAAAATTCAAAACGAAAAAATAAAACTGAATGAAAAGAAAAGTAGAAGTAAAAACATTGAAACACACACGTGACATGTAAAACAAAGAAAATAATAACTTAGTCGATCTAGGACACGTTACGACGGAGTTGTTAAACTGGAAAAATAGGTTTAAAAACGTTGAACCACATACGCACGTTGCGACGTGTTAACTCGTAAAAATCAAAACGAAAAACAAAAATTTTATAAAAGATAAAAAGTATAAGAACCAAAATTGTAAGTGAAAAAGTGTTGGGGTTAAATTGTAAAAGTAAGGGGGTTAGTATTAAAAAGTATAAGAACCAAAATTGTAAGTGAAAAAGTGTTGGGGTTAAATTGTAAAAGTAAGGGGGTTAGTATTAAAAAAATTAAAGATTAGAAGAAAAAAATAAATAAAAACAAAGTAGGGTACAACCAAATATGCTAATGGTACAACTAATAAGATGTGAAAAGTTTTTAAAAAAATAAATAAATTTAAAAATAATATTTTTTGCAATAAATTATAAAATACGAATACGCTTACACCCTAAATTTCTAGTAATTGAATTGCACCACCTAAATTTTTATCCACTGAATATAAGATAGGACATCTCAATGACAATCCAACAATTTCATTTCATAGTTGAAGGGTGAGGTCAAACATTTTTTAATCAAAATAATAATAATAATTAAAGTAAAAGATAAAATTTGATTTTATTTGTCTCACTAGAGTATTAACCAAAGAAAATAGTCTCTCTCTCTCTCCTGTTTCTCTCTCTGTCCACTGCCTTATGTACTCTTTCATGTAAGCATCATTCTCTTCTTTGTTTAATCCTAATAATCAAAGGTAATTTAATCGATGTTTGGACCAGATTGATGTTCAAACTTCAAACAACCATCACTAAATTCATCTTTAAATCCACTTTCTCATTGGTCAATCCCTCTTAAACTTCAACATGTTCACAAATTCTCACAAAACCAAATTCCTTTTATCATCATCTAGAGATCCCAATCCTCTTACTCCAGTATTCAAGACAATCTTACGGTGAACCCCAGATCAATTTCAAAATCTCGTCGAATCAAACTCAAGATCTCATAAAAAGCTCCGATTTTTAACAGGTGTAAGCTCTGTTTTCCGTAATTGGGGTTCATAAAAAGGGGTAATTTGCAAGCAAACGTCGCAAAATGGGTGTTTGTACCTCCAAACCCTCGTCCAAAAGCACGTTCTCCGGTGACCTGAGCACGAATATTCCGGCGAAAGACGGTGGTGAGAGGGAATCGGAGGTGAAGATTAGCAAGAAAGATGAGACTGAAGTGGGGAAAAAGTCACCATTTTTTCCGTTTTACAGCCCAAGTCCGGCGCATTATCTGTTCTCAAAGAAATCATCTCCGGCGACTAATTCGAACTCTAATTCGACGACACCCAGAAGGTTCTTTAAGCGGCCGTTTCCGCCGCCGTCGCCGGCGAAGCACATTAAGGCGTTGGCACGGCGGCACGGCGGCTCCGGCAAGCCGAACGCGGCGGCGATACCGGAGGCTGATGAGGGGGAAAGAACTACGGGTTTGGATAAGAGTTTCGGGTTTTCGAAGCATTTTGGGAGCAAATATGAGGTTGGTGAAGAAGTGGGAAGAGGGCATTTTGGGCATACTTGTAGAGCTAAGGTTAAGAAAGGAGAATTCAAGGGTCAGGAAGTTGCAGTGAAGATTATTCCAAAGTCAAAGGTTCTGTTTTTTGATTTTGAAATTTATCAGTTTATGGTGATTATTAGTATGTTAATTTGTGGTTACTCTCTGTCAAATATATGATTTGATGAATGATGTTGTGGTCAGATCTTGAATAGGGCATAGAATTTGATCATGAAAGTAGGATTCTGTTATTGAAATGTTGACTAACATGAATTGACTTTAATTGCTGGAGTTGATTTTGCTAACCTCTGAATAGTTGACCATTTTAAATTCATCTAGAAGTTTGTTTTGGTATTAGAGGACCTGTTCTAAGGAAATTAACGTTAAACTACTATCAATTAGGTTTCTAGAAGTCATATTTTATCAGTTTGATTTGCTTGAAAGTCTTAACATTCTATTTGACAAATAGTTTGAAGTTGTTAATTAGCTAAAGTACTGTTTAATGGAAGACAAAGAAAGAATGCTTTTGACCCTTCAAACAAACCAAAGAAGAATCTTTTGGGTGTATATCACTTATTTTGATTTTTAACTGTAAGATAATGTTACAATTTTAGTGGAAGATATGAAATATATGGGCAGAACTTACATAGTTGCATTTGCACCATGTTTGATATAGATTCTGAACAACACTATATAATTTGTAAACACTATAGTGTGTCAATCATTAGATTCAAGCTTCACTTTTTCATGCAGATGACAACCGCCATATCGATTGAAGATGTGAGAAGGGAGGTAAAGATTTTAAAAGCTTTGTCCGGACATGAAAACTTGGTGAAATTTTATGATGCATATGAAGATCATGATAACGTCTATGTTGTAATGGAGTGAGTAGTGAAGTTAACCTTTGATTCTACAATAATTTTTTGTCTGTTATTACATATTTGTAATAAGTATCTTTAAATATTATTTAGATTGATGAGACAGGCACATGGCAGTTTAATTAATCTTATGCTTTCTTTCTTGTTATAAAACACAATTTTCAGGTTATGTGAAGGAGGGGAGCTTTTGGATAGAATACTTTCAAGGTATGATGTCTATTATTTGATTTCTTATATGGTACTTTTCATGCAAGTTATTCAATTGTTGAAGATCTTATTTTTTATTTTTGTGATGTGATTTTTTTTGAAAGGGGTGGAAAATACACCGAAGATGATGCTAAGGTTGTATTGATACAAATACTAAATGTCGTTGCATTTTGTCATCTTCAAGGTGTTGTGCATCGTGACTTGAAGCCAGAGGTGAGATAGTCATGTCTATCTAAGTCAAATTCATTACTTTATGTAACGATGATATACGACAAACAAGTCATTGCACATAAAAAAGTTTACAAGAAGGTGAAATTGTGGAAATTTAATGAGATATTGCAACAAAAAACTATTGCAAAATGTATATTGATAACGGATAAATAAGTAAACTTAGCATGAAAACTTTCCTAAAATAGAAATGTTGTGGCACATTTGTGGTTTTCATGTGTCAACTCATGCTTTTGTTTTTTAATTTCAATTTCATAAAGATGTCTTGTCACTTGTCTGCTTATTTCTTACCCCTGTTGTCCCATTGAGAATTCAAAATTTTCTTTTCTAGAAAGATTCCATATGTTACATACTTAGCTGTTTGCTCATTATCATCAACCCAAATAACAAATTCCCCAATAGATTTTTGTCCTCCTTATTCAAATAATTTTATTTTTTGATTATTTTGACACAATGGTGCCCTGTTTGAAGTTTTGTTGTTATTAGAGGTTAAAGATTTTAATATAAACTGATAAATTATGTTAATTTTCACCCTCCTAAAAAGGAAAATGCAATCAAATTGTAAATTTCACTCATGCATATAGATTTTCTGCCTCTATCACTTTGTACTTCTTCCTTTCCACAAATCATTGTTTAACCATTTCCTGTTGGTGAACAGAATTTCTTATTTACATCTAAAGACGAAAACTCAAAACTCAAAGCCATAGATTTTGGATTGTCTGATTTTGTTAAGCCAGGTACTTTCTACATAAACTATCCACGTGTTTATAACTTTATACGTATATTTCTTCCATTATATCTGTCTTTCTGATTTCAAACATATATGTTTTGTAGACGAAAGGCTAAATGACATTGTTGGAAGTGCATACTATGTGGCACCTGAAGTTTTGCATAGGTCATATAGTACAGAGGCTGATGTATGGAGTATTGGTGTCATAGCATATATTCTTTTATGTGGAAGTAGGCCCTTTTGGGCCCGAACTGAATCGGGGATTTTTCGGGCTGTTTTAAAAGCCCATCCAAGTTTTGACGAAGTACCTTGGCCTACATTATCCTCCGAAGCCAAAGATTTTGTTAAACGTTTATTAAATAAGGATCCTAGGAAAAGAATGACGGCTGCACAAGCATTGAGTATGTGTCTTCTCATTTGTTGTAAAGTGCTAATTGAGGTTTTGCATCATTTTGAATTGATTGAAATAAATTTTTGTAGGTCATCCGTGGATTAGAAATACAAATGATGTGAAAGTGCCACTTGATGTCTCGATACTGAGACACATGAAGAGTTATATGCGTTCATCTGCTCTTCGTAAAGCTGCTATACGGGTATGCTTTTTTCAAATTCTGTTTTGTTACTTATTTTTCCAGAGTATGAAGGGACATAAAACAAGAGGCGACAAGTAACGGTCAAAATGGGTTTGGGTTGACCCGCACCCCCTTACATCAATAATATCTTCGGATAAAGCCATTTAGGAGGTTGTCTGCCTAAAGAAAAATGGCATTTAGCCTGTTGACCCATTCTCTTCAGTAAATATTTTTACATGACCCATTTAAGATTAACATAACCCAAATTGACTTGCCTATATTTTTTGAACAAGAAGTGTAAATTTCAACTTCAAGATCTCTTAAGTTTTCTTAAAAGGACGTAACGCTTTTTGGTTTTCTTCTCATTTGCAGGCTTTAGTAAAGACATTGGGTCCTGATGAGTTGTTTTATCTGAAGGAGCAATTTTCATTATTAGAACCAAGCAAAAACGGATCCATAAGCATGGAGAATATCAAAATGGTTGGTAAATCAACAAAACAAATGAACTTGATTATGTTTGAATGTCAATCTTGACTTGTTATGAACTGGTCAGGCCTTGTTGAAGCACGCTACAGATGCCATGAAGGAGTCACGAGTCCATGATTTTCTAACATCGGTATGATCTTTAATATAACAAACTATGATTAATTACTCAGTTACATATTATTATCTTCTAGATGATTAGAGCATTATCCATATATTGCAGCTTAATGCACTTCAATATAGAAGAATGGAGTTTGATGAGTTTTGTGCAGCTGCATTAAGTGTACATCAGCTTGAGGCTCTTGATAGATGGGAAGATATTGCACGTTGCGCCTATGAAATATTTGACAAAGATGGGAATAGAGCGATCATGATCGAAGAACTCGCTTCTGTAAGTAATAAAATATAACCCAAACTGACCTAATTTACATAAACGAGTTGGATAACAAGTCAAAATGGTTAAGTGTTAGGGCACTGCATAAGTTTTAGGAGGTTGTTTACGCACATAAGTTTTATCCGAATGAGAGATTTCTTTATCGACTAGTTATTTAAAAATTTTACTCGTGACAATAAAATACAACCTAATCCATTTAACCCTTGTTTTTCTTTCTTTTTTTGGTTGCATCCTTTTCACTTTTTAGGAACTTGGTCTTGGTCCATCGGTTCCTGTTCACTCTGTGTTGCATGATTGGATCAGGCACACTGACGGAAAGCTCAGTTTTCTTGGGTTCGTTAAGTTGTTGCATGGCGTATCTAGTCGGACCCTTGCCAAAACTCGTTAACACACGAGCCCCTATGAATAACCGTGTGTAATGATGATCATGTTGTAGGAGAAGATCCAAAAGAGTTGGTGTTTTTTCCAGTTGTAAATCTGTAAAATTTAGTTTCTGTTTGGATTTGAAGGTGAGAGTAGTTAGTATATTTCACTTATTTATAGCTAATTTACTTTACCTACAGATTGGGCAAGAAACTAGCTAGAACATGTATTCAATCAGCAATGTATCATCAATTGTTTCATGTTCAAACACAAACATTCAAACCCATTGTGTAATAATCCATAGGGTGAATGGGTTGTTTTTTGAATTATGTGAAAACTTTACTAATCTTATCACTGTTTGAAATCACTTTGAAAATCTAGTTGCTAGTATGATACACAAAAATGTGAATAAAAGATAGAAGCCCAATCATGACACATTGTTTAGGTGAGTGTTAATAAATTCATCTTACGTTCACCCATTGTTCCAACATTAGGATTTGTTCTCTACTAGTATCAGGGCCGGTTTTGAGAATTCTCAAGAGGCTCTGGGCCTTGGTCGAAAATAAAATAGTTGGGCCCCTATAATACGACATATAAAAAATCTAAACCGAATAACTTGTGTATAAAAAAATTATAATACGGCGATAATTGTTATAGCAATAACTAAACGAAAGTATTATAGTAAAATGATTTAATTTACTTAATTAAGCGATCAGAGGCTCTACTAACATTTTTGGTATTACTATATTAAAGTAGGTTTAGATTAGATAAATGTTATTGGACTAAATTATTTAAAATGTTAATAGACTCTTAGGTAAAGTTTAACGGGTTAAGATAATCATAATGTTATTGGATTTGTTAATAGATTTATTAATAGTTTATATATATAAAAAAATACATGTGCATATACAATATATAAAATTTTAAAAAAATTCCGGACCCCTCAGGAGATCAGGCCCTGGGCGGTCGCCCACCCGCCCCCCCGGGCCGCCCTTGATGTCTAGTATCATCTTTAGATGTTAGAGATTAGTGATATATAAATGACATACTACTAAGCTGGTGTTCTTACTTCCACACTTCTCATAAAAATATATAATAATCACTGTATTCTCTCTAATGAGATACTAGTACGGGTGAGTAAAAAACAGATTAATTGGACCGAAATAGTTGACAAAACCAAACCGCGATAACCAACCCAAAGTAATAACCCGATGGTTTTAGTTTTGTTTTCTTGAGAACAAAAGTTACAGTTCGGTTTTGGTTGCACCTTGTTCTAAAAAATTGCACCGCACCAAACCGAACATTGGAGCAAAGTGGCACCTAACTTGTATGTATTGGATTAATGGCCCAAATTAATCACTTTTAGCGGAAATTTATAGGCTCAATGTCATTAATAAGTGGTTAACAAAAATTAAGTTAAAATCTATTAGTTTGGGCTAATTCTTTTCAGCCCAAATGTAAAAATGCAAACCAACCCTAGCTATAACCGAACCAAACCCATATGTTATACTGAAAATCGATAAACCAAAAACCGAAAATTTGGTTTTTCTTCGGTTTGAGCCCAAACCTAACCACTACACCTAACACCCCTATGAGATAAATATTATCTTCTTTCCGTCTTGTTACATTGTGAAAGAGATTATCACTAACTTGTCACTTTCAAATTGATATATATCAGATGCACTTGATTTCCAATCAAAATTACATTCTTTCATATGTGCATATTAACCCGTAAGCGTGTTTAAAAATATCCGAACCTAAAATATCCAAAAAATACGAAATCTCGGATATCCGAAATTTTTGGATTCGGACCCGGATATCCGAAATTTGGATATTAAAATCTGCTATCCGAAATTTTCGGATATCTGAAATTTGTATCCAAAATACGAATATCCGAAATTCGTATTCGAAATTCGGATATCCGATTTTGAACACCACTATTAACTAGTGAACTTTAGCATCGATAAAAAACATGAACATAAAAATAAAAATGCAATTCTCTCAACTTTCTGCCTGTAAATGTCTTATATTAACATAAATATAGACATATCAAAATAGAATCCTTTATCAATATGTAAGTCAGAATTGAAACTTTAAACCTTATCCCCGTCGTTCAAGTGAACAATATTCATTTTCAGACCTACAAGTCTTATAACTCACACAAACGACATTACGTTTTAATTTAATAATTCCTTTCTAATAGGAGGTAGTATACTTGAACTATATGTAGTTTAACTTCTCGTTTATATCTCTCTCAAAACAATCCTGATGCTTTCGCATCAATTTTTGCCTCTCTTCTCGTTTTTCTTCAATCGCGTTTCTTTGAACATTCTTTGTTTAAATACCTAGAAGAGAGCAAACATCATGGGATAATCTTTTTTAACAACTTTTTTACTTCTAAATACCACCTAATCAACTTGTTTTTGCAAGCATTTGAATGCATACCGTTTTTATGAGAGACAATCACCAAAGTCAATAAATGATTGTAGATTTTTTATTGCCTACCTAATTATCTTTTAACGTTTTTTTTATTTTTTTAGAGATGATATCTTTAAATTTTTAGATATATATTTTAAATAAAACATTTTTTTAATTTTAAGATTTTTTATAAGTTTTCAAGAATTTTTTTCTTTTACTTCATGTAAAAATGTATTCTAAAAATGACTTTACAAAATGTTTAGTTATTATATGGTTATTGTATAAACTAACTTATTATTATTAGACTATATATAATAACTAAACATTTTATAAAGTCATTTTTAGAATACATTTTTAAATAAAGTAAAAGGAAAAAAAATTCTTGAAACTTAAAAAAAATCTTAAAAACTTTATAAAAATGTTCTATTTAAAATAGATATCTAAAAATTTAAAGATATCATCCCTAAAAGAATAAAAATAACTTTAAAAGATAATTAGGTAGCCAATAAAAAATAAATTTTTAAGTAGTCAATTAAATTAAGAATGAGAAACAATAAAGTTTTCAAAACTACACCATTTTGATAAATATTTTTCAAAGTAAACCACTTTGGTAAATAAGTTTTCAAACTACACTAGTTTGGAAAAAAAAACTCTCTATGTAATCATATACTTATCCATCAATCAAGCTAGATCTAGAAGATGTTAACTTATTTATATATGTAATAAGCTTTTTTGATAAGCGCACTATGCACCAAGGGTTGTTTGATTGCTAGACGTATACAATGATTCTTATCTCCATGGAAGAAGAGGGAAAAAATAGTTGATCTAGAAGTAACGTATTGTGTCAAGGCTAGTGCTTGAAATGTATCACAAATAACACAAGACTTGACATTGTGTTCTTGTACATGTGTTAGCAAAATAAAGTTTGAATAAAAAATGTAGACATTATAAGATGAATAAAACTTTTATTTTGGTATATTTGCAACATGATGTAAGTTAGGTCTGTTCTACTAGAAATATGATGAGTCCTACTTAGTTGGGTATGAAAATGCAAAATATATATTGGATCCACATAATTTTTATAAGATTACGTGTTCCCCATAAGATATAAGGAAAGATGATTTCTTGAAGGTTAGGAAAGCAAAACTTGACAACAAAATTATCATATCTTACAAAACTTATAACATTATATGATGCCAGTCAAAAAATTTTATGGCTACGATAGTAGAAGATCCATCACATGCAAGAAGCATGCAGTTTAGAATAAATCAAGAAGGATTCGACAATCAATCTATGAAGACAATACATATTGCATAGCTCCACTTAAAGGTGATGAAATGAAACATATCTCACCAAAGTTCTCACAAATTTGATTAGTAGAAAGAAGGGAAATTTGATCTTCACAAAATCAAGTCAAACAATTCTTACACAAAATTGGAATTCGTAGACTTGACATGAACTAATTTAAGGTAAAGCATTTTACATGTACGTTTTTCTTCTTATGACTAAGTTTTGTCCCACCGGTTTTACTTAGTTTTGTTTCTAACAAGGTCATATAACTCATTCTCTAGCATCAGTTATTTTGTAGTTCTCAAAATGCTAATTTAAAATCATATTGAGAATTCACTTAGTTGTGTACAAATAAAGAATAATATGTATCAAGATTATACCACATTACTAGAATTAAATGTTGTATCATTATAGTGTCGATAGAGTTTTAGTTGGGCTCAAAACATAATTAAAGTTTTAGTTGGATGAGTAGGTTTCTCTCCTTTTCAATTTAAGATGAATAAATTCATAATTATTTATAGTAAGACTAGACGTAGTGGACAAGAAGGGGGTGCCAATATTAATGATATGGACACAAGTTAGGCTCAAAACATAATTACATTATAGTTAAATGGGCTCCAAACTAATAAAGCGTTAAGCTCTTAGTGAGCTCTAAATAAAACATTGCCTACATTATTATATTAATAGAGCTTCAAATATCAGTTAATCACTATATTTGATTTAAAAATAGGTTTAATGAAATGATATTATATAAATGACATTTAGGTGCCATTTTCACTAAACAAACATCACATATGATCTAACTAAATCATCTTGATTATTTTCCTTTACTATAAAAAAGTAGCAAAGTTAAGTGTAAAGTTTTGAAGTATCAAATTTATCTTTCAATTAAACTAACCTAACCATCATGTTCTTCCCAAATCATTACTTTTAGCCACCTTCTACTTTATTATATTAAGGACAATGTCACTTTCATATTCTTTTTGTTCTAATAGAACAAATTGGGTGCCTTTTCAAAATAAGTTATTGCACGTAACTCCTCAAACCTTTTCGGGTTACTTTTCATTATTTTAGTTATGTTGTATTCTTGTTTTATGTAAAAGTGGTCGCATTGTTTTTTACGAAAAAAAGGCAGCATTAACTCTTTTATTTAATTGAGATGTCACTTGGATTAATTAAATAATAAAATTTAAGAAAAACATTAAAACAAATAAGAAGGTTTCACTTGTATAGTTGTATGTTCTGATCGAGCATATACCTCTATATAACTTTGAAAGACTAGGTATCAGTATTAGGAGCTTATTATATGCAACTTTTTGTGTAGTTAATGTTGTGCAAAGTTATTGTAGAAAATATTCTTCCATATAGCGTGCATCTTTTAAGTTTTAATTAAGAATTCATCTCAAAATTTTCAAATTGTTATCTAAAACCAATGTTTCATCAATCTTGTTAGTCGATTTCACTCGGAGATTACTAATTAAAGAAGAAATAATATGAATCATTTACAATGAGAGAAATGAAGAAACGATAATTAAATTACAATGTCTTGAATGAACACATATAAAAACTAGAAGAAACTAGTTATGAATAGCATGACCGGCTCCAGGACTATGCCCTGGTGCAGTTGGTTTGAAATCATCAACATTTTCAATCTTACTCGTTACCACTTCAACTGAAGATGGCTTTAGAAAATCAAATGATGCCACATTAGACTTAATCTTCTGAACTTTAGGTAAATCTTTTCCGGACTTCAAACGCCTCCCATCTACACAACCAAGTTCACTTGCAAGCAACATAAAAACAAATAAAATCATACAATAATGTAAAGTAGAATTACTCTTTGCCATTTTAGTGATAGTTGAAAAGAGATCTTAAGAGAGGAAGAGAAAAAAGAACACTTTATGTTTTATTATAGGACTAGAGAATAGGAGGAGCAATGTCTACTATTTATAGTCTTTGTAAGAATAAAAAAGAAAGCAAAAGTACAAGTGGGAGGGTCCAACCCACACTAGTGTGAAGATTCCACACACACACACACATATATATATTGTGTGTGGGGCTTATTTGGAAAGAAATAATGAAAAAGGGTAAAGTTGAAATGGATGGTATAGTTAGAGGGCTCTTTTGAGAAAATAATTCTTAATCACAGCTAATGCCTTGGTCGAGTGTCATTAGATTCTCTTCTTCGTGCACAATTTTTTATTTGCTATTTTATTATTATGAAAGAATTTTATATTTACTACAAATGGACATGCTAGGTGTAATGCATAATTTATATGCATATATATTGTTAGGCCTCTCGGATTTAAATATTGAACATGATATACAATATATATTGCTCACGCTGTCTATGTTACTATTTTTATTTCTCTTAGAATAAATACACACCGTTAATAATTAGCATCTAGTTTTTCCAACCAAACACACTCATCAACTAACTGAATTATCATATTGAATAAAAAAATAGTATAAACTGGTATAGATCTAATGTCAATAAACTTAAACACAAGCCAAATCGACATACAAACTAGAAAAAATACGAACCCCCTAAATCAAATGAGATATACAATGGACGACTCAACTAAGACTAATATGCACAAAGGTTGTGAAAAAAAAATCAAAACACAAGCTGTAAGCTGTAAAGATGACGATGAATACACAATGATTGTAATTGAGAACAAGATCAGACAGGGTGATTGGATTGGAAGTTAAATGAGACCATAATCCAACATATCTATTTAATACTCTAGTAGTATTCCTCAACACTAGCTTTGCTCTTTGAAGTGGCAGAGCTTGAGAAAATCTATTGGGGAGGGAAAGGCCCGAAGGCTCTACACTTGACCCTTTGAGCTTTTGCTGTTTACCACTTTGAATCCTTGTAGCTTTGAAAAATCAAATAATTGCATCCAGTCCTCCAACTTATAACTGCTCCCACAAACCAAAATAAAAAGAATATAAATCTAACTAATAATTTACCATTTAGATTAGACTTTTACCAAACCAATATCCTCTCAAATCAAATGGTAAAATTGTTGAACATGCCCAGTCTTTACAAAAGAATGTGTTGATCAACATCAAGTCCTTTAAAGAAACCATCAACCATTTACAATCTAGCATTGATACCAAAAATTATAAATTTGCCATTAAAACATTACCTCAAATGAAGTGTAAGTCAAGTTGCAAGTGATTGGTATGCTCATGAAAAACTAGGTTGGCTGTTATCGCAATAATAGTCTCATTATCATAGAAAACATGAACAAACATTTTAACATTGATTTGTAATTCTTTTAACAATTTTTGTAACGCATTATCACACATGTCCCGACCTCGATATGTGGAATCGTCTTGCGCCATATGTACTGAGATTGTTCGGAAGACATGGTCCAAGCCCGGTACGAGGATGACTTGTGCCTAGGGGTGCAATGAATTCTTTCCTTTTTTTCGGTATGCCGCTCCGCGAGCTAGGATACATATTGCACGATATTTTGATTCTAATGTGGACTGATAAACAACCGTTAGTATTTTTACTTTTCCGGGAAATTAGGGACTTCCCTAATCTCCAATACAAATTTTCGAGACGCTCCCAAGTGAGCGACGACATATGCAAATAGATTAAGACTATCATTTTTGCTAATATCAGATATATCTACCTGAAGCAAACTTTAAATAAATAAAGAGCGTTAACATAATTTGTAGATGTGCATATGTAGGAGAATGCGTAAACCGACTAAGATACCGAACTAAATATGCGTATATCAGGCCGAGTTATGAATAGATAGATAATTTTCCTATAATTTTTTTTATCTAGTTATGTTCTTTAAGACATTTTCATCATTTGTGACAACCCTAGATTAAGAAATTTTATACACTAAGTTCATTTAAATATTCTAAGCCACATCTAGGTTAATATATATCTTTATATATATACATGTACGTATACATGCTTTCATTTTGTTTACATAAGTATATTGTTCACTTATATGTATATGTATACGTATGCATGGTCGCATGCATACCCTTTTTACGTGTACATATACCATCTCTTGCTAAGAAACATTTACACACCATATGAATACAAGTATTGTTCATTGCATGCTTGCATGCAAACTCATGAGGTCACGTATGCATGTATCTATATTCATAACTTTATGATACCAAATGCTATATAATCAAAATACATCAACTACACAACATCAAAACAAAACCAAAACATAACTCAAACAAACATCACACATACAAGATAACATATAAACAAAACTAAGTAAACCATAAAACACTAACTAAGACATCAAAGACCCGATCTAAACGACTAAGATTAACCCTTAAACAATAGTTAACATAACCATTATGAAATCGGTGACTCAAGAGGCTCTTGAGTCGACACCTAGCCTCCCCAAAGAACACCCAACAACATCTATAACCCGCCACTTATGCCTAAGAGGTGAGTAAGCAAACCTAAACCTCACCACCTCACTAACCTATAGCCTAGCTTCATCATTACAAGCATTCACTAAATACCCCCACTCGGCCGAAGGCCATTATCGATCACCACCACCACCAAAATCCATCACCACCATCCCTACTATCTTGCCTCGGCTAACACCATCCCCTCCATTCGTATCTCTCGGTTACCACCTTCCAACATCACCACCGTAAGCCAACAAGACACCATCACAATCCTCTCGGTCGCCACCTCTCCAACCAAATATCACCCTCAACTTCACTTGGTCACACACTCTCGGATACAAGGCAGCAACATCCAAGCCTCGTGGAAGCACCATCTCCCGAAAGATTATCAAGAACACCAAAACCAAGCAAGCTTAGACCATCCTCACCTTCTTCTCATACTCTCCTTCTGTCAAAATTAAGGTTTTAACCCCTAAAACCCTACTAGATTAAGTTATGAAAATCAAACATGTGTTAATATAAACACATGTGATTAACCCTTTTGATTAAACATTCAAGGTTTTTATAAAAACATATAAAAATCAAACTTATTTTTCAGACAAAAAGAGAGATTTTAAAATCGGAAGTAAGTAAAACAAACCTTAAAAATCAAATTTATAGCAAGAAATTATCAACAAAAGGGTTAAAAATCTAGTCATAGTTTGTTAAACTGATTCTGCATATAAAATAACTATGATTGTGGGAACAAATATTAAAAATATACTTAGAATATTAGGGAATAGAACTCTGCAAAATTTGGTACCATTTCTATGAATTAATTAATTTATATGCAATATTTAAAGATAAAAAGAGAAAAATTATATTAAAAGAACCGATCCTAGTAAAGGTATATAAAAATTATGTACTGTCTATTAAGAATTATAGAATCCACTGGAAAAATTTCGTGACCTAACTCCAAACATTTTCTGAAATATTAATTTTTAACTATTCTGTTAACCAAAAATCGGGGAAAATACTTAAAGTATGAAATAAATTATGGAAAATTTATAGAAAATATAAAAATAAAAATGGAGCAGTTTGTGTAAAAATTAGAATTTTTGGACATGATCTGGTATTTTTAGCAAAGATAAAATAGGAAAAATTATAAAAATAGCTCTGCTATAGTTTAAGAGCATGAGAAAATTCTGAAAAACTTTACGAATTATAATTATTAACCTGCCAAAATTTGACTAATTTTAGAGGCCCGAAGGTATTTCTAAAGAATTATGTGAATAATGTAAAAGTAATAAAAATTAGCCTGAAAATAATTTGAATATGAAATTTTAGTATATTTTACCTAACACTAAGATACATCTACTGTAAAAATTTCGGAATTTATACTAAGACCTGATTTATAAAATAAATTCTTCAATCTGAGGTACTAAAAATGTTAAAGAAATATACATTTTCTGAATTATAAATATTTTTCTTGTATAGGTTACCATTTGGAGTAAAGGTGAGTTTCATGGTCCATTTTTGTTTTGTAAAAGTTTTGGGGAAAAAGCATACTATTAGATGCATTATTTTCTGAGATTTATGTTACAACCATTAATTCGGATGTGGAACCATTAGATAATATTGGTAGCGCTACTAAGGAAAAATATTTCCTGCACCAATAAGATGAGTATTGTGTTGCTATATTATCTGATTTATGAAATATGTTATGACAGATATGAATGATCTGGTTGCTATGTAAGGTTTGGTTGTATATAATGCATCTATGTTAGATGATAAATCTGTGAAGCTCACCAACTTTATGTTGACTGTTTTGAGTATGCTTTTTCAGGAATTCACCATGACTAACAGCTTAATGTTCTCCTTTGATGTTTATAATGGCTGGGGAGAGGTTGTGGGGAAAGTTTGTGTAAATCTGACAGTGAACTTGTATGATCTCAGTGTCTCGGTGGATGCCCACTTCTATCGTCTCTGAAGATGTTACTATTAGGCTTTTAATGTAATAGGGTTATGTTAGTTCAAATTTTGACTATGATGAACTGATGTAATTCCAACTCCTTTATTAATCTGGTTATGTTATGTGATATTATATATATATTTAATATGACTCTCCATGAAATATATATATTTATGTGATCTGTTGTAATAATTGTAAATCAATGAGTTCTGAGCAAACAAGTCACACCCTAAGCATTTCACGCTTCCGCCGGGATGTGACAGGTTGGTATCAGAGCCATTGGTTATAGAGAATTAGGTACCATAAAATACCTAGACTATAACCATAAGCTCATGTCTGTGTAATTATGTGATTTTGCATGTCATGATTCCATGAATATTAAAGCATTTTACTTATATATAAAAATAGGTAACTAACTGTTGGGTTCAAACCATAAAAGATTTGTTTTGCAGCTATGAGTACTGATAACAATTTTTGTGAGACTAACTCATTCGGATACTCGGATTACAATAAAGAACTTACGCCTGAACCCAAACCTCAGCAAATTCTAGAACCTTTTCCAACCAAAAGGGAAGATAATCCTAAGACCAAATTTTATGTCCGTCGTGCACCTGTAATGGTAGGAGAATATACCATTAAAACTCCTAGGAAAAGGGTACGGCCCGGGAACAAATTCAAGACTAAGCAAGATGAAGGCAAGGAGATACAAGAAACTGACTCCCTCGGAAACGAAGAAAGTGAAACTAAAAGACAAAGGGTGGACGGAGATCAGAACGCAACCACTCAACAAACCTTTAAACAGCTCAAGAAAATTCAACAAGAAATCAGGAAAATTCAGAAGGATGTGAAGGAACTAAAAGCACCTAAGGGAAACATCTTCTCAAGAATATGGAAATGGATGCAGGGAAATTAGGAACTAACTTTTAGTGTGAAATCTTTAAATAAGAACTTAAATGAAAAATATCTTTTGTGTTTGAACTATTACTTGCTTATGTGTTAATTAGAATATTGTCGAGAATCTAAAATTCTTTTTAATATTTACTATAATTAACTATAGAAAAGCATGCCGCCAAGAAGAAATGCGCAACCCGTAAGGAGGACTGCAAGAGTGGGACGACCTAGAACTAGACTTGGAGAAGAAACACCTGTTAACCCAACAACCAATGAAGATGAAAGGATCTCCCGAATAGTGTCACAGCAGTTAGAAGCTGCCATACCCATACTAGTAACTCAACTTCAACAAAACCTAAACCTTGGTACCACAACCCCCGGCAACGAAATACCAGCTGATGATGCCATAAGAGGTCAACCAGCAGAGGAGATTATAACAGAGAAAGGATGTTCCTACAAAGCCTTTATGTCATGTAGACCTCGAGAATTTGATGGTAAAGGCGAAGCAGTACAGGCTCTACGCTGGTTAGATGAAATGGAGTCAACTCTGGAAATCAGCAAATGTGCCAATAACAACAGAACCTTGTTTGCTTCACACTCATTAAGAGGGGAAGCACAATCCTGGTGGAAGATGGAGATGACCACTAAAGGTAGGCACGTTATGAATGAGTTGAGTTGGGAGGAATTCAGGAATCTGGTTATAGAAAAATATTGTCCTTATAATGAAATAGAAAAATTAGAAACTGAGTTTCTAGCTTTAGAAATGAAAGGAGCAGCACATCGGGAATATACCGACAGGTACAATGAACTCTCGAGGTTAGTACCACATCTAGTGGCCCCAGAATCTAAGAGAATAGGAAGATATATTTGGGGACTAGTGCCACAAATAAGGGGATTAGTGAAATCAGCTAGGCCCAAGACTTTTCAAGATACTGTAAGTTTATCGGGAAGTCTGACAGATGAAATGATAAGAAATGGATCACTAGGTAACCCTAGATCTGGAGAAAAGAGAAAGTGGAGTGATGATAACCCAGGGGGAAGATTTAAGAGAACCCCTCAGAAACGAATAGTTAGACAGCCTCCTCGAAACTACCTAGGAATGACACGGGAAAAGAAACCCCAGACAGAAAACCAGCCATGGTGTAACACGTGCCAAAGATACCATCAAGGCAACTGTGCGATGGTAATCTGTTACAACTGTAAGAAAAAGGGACATATATCCCGAGACTGCAAAAACCCTGCAAATCCAAAACCGGTCTGCTATCAATGTGGGAATGAAAATCATCGCCGGAACGAATGCCCACAGCTAAAGGGAAAGGCACCGACTAATCAGAACAACCCTCGGGGGAGAGCATTCATAATGCAGGCAGAAGAAGCTCGACACGAACCAGAAGTTGTCACGGGTACGTTCCTTGTAAACGATCAGTACGCTACTGTATTATTTGATACTGGAGCAACCCGTAGCTTTGTTTCAAATACATTTAGGCCACTACTTAACTTGACCACAGAAAAGCTTAATCAAAAATATATGATAGAATTAGCGGATGGTAAGATAATCGAAGCTTATGAAATCATTCCTAATTGTATCATGAATTTAGATGAAAACTATTTCAATATAGATTTGATCCCTATTGATTTAGGAGGATTTGATATTGTTGTAGGAATGGATTGGTTAAGTAAGAATCAAGCTGAAATAATATGTGGTAAGAAGATGATCAAAATCCCTTTAGTTAATGAGAATAGAACACTGTGCATATACGGTGAAAAACCTAGGGGCACCATAAAAATAATTTCTTGTAAAAGTGCACAAAAATGTCTAAGGAAGAAATGTTTGGCTTATTTGACTCACATTATTGACACTAAGATGGACAAAGTAAACCTGAAAGATGTTCCAATTGTCAATGAATATTCAGACGTATTCCCTGATGAATTACCTGGATTACCACCCCCACGTCAAGTAGAATTCAAAATTGAATTATGCCAGGAACAACCCCTATTGCTAAGGCACCCTACCGTTTAGCACCTACTGAAATGAAGGAATTAATGAGCCAACTTCAGAACTTTTGGATAAAGGATTTATACGACCTAGTGTATCACCCTGGGGAGCACCAGTTTTATTTGTTAAGAAAAAGGACGGAACATTTAGAATGTGCATAGACTATAGGGAACTCAATAAAGTAACTATAAAGAATAGGTACCCCTTACCTAGAATAGACGACCTATTTGATCAATTACAAGGATCTAGTTACTTTTCAAAAATAGACTTGAGATCAGGATATCATCAGCTAAGAATACAGGATGAAGATATACCCAAGACAGCATTCAGAACAAGGTATGGACATTATGAATTCCTGGTAATGCCATTTGGATTAACCAATGCTCCCCCATATTCATGGATTTGATGAATAGGATATGTAAACCCTATTTAGATAAGTTTGTCATAGTCTTTATAGACGACATTTTAATCTATTCTAAGAATAAGGAGGATCATGAGCGACACTTAAGATTGACCTTGGAATTGTTAAGAAAAGAAAAACTATACGCAAAATTCTCAAAATGTGAATTTTGGAAAAGAGAAGTGCAATTCTTAGGACACATAGTCAATCAAGAAGGAATACAGGTAGATCCAGCAAAAATAGAAGCTGTTAAGAAATGGGAAGATCCCAAGACATCAACAGAAGTACGTCAATTTTTAGGATTAGCAGGATATTATAGAAGATTCATAGAAAATTTCTCAAGAATAGCTCAGCCCTTGACTGAATTAACCCAAAAAGACAAGCCATATGTCTGGGGAGAAAAACAAAAGAATGCATTCGAACTTTTGAAAAATAAGTTATGTAGTGCACCTATTTTGTCATTACCAGAAGGGACTGATGATTTTGTAGTATATTGTGACGCGTCTCGTCAAGGATTTGGATGTGTATTAATGCAACGAAGTAGAGTCATCGCATATGCCTCTAGACAACTTAGGGGAAGTGAGAAAAACTACACTACTCATGATTTGGAATTAGGAGCAGTCATTTTGCACTTAAGATTTGGAGACATTACCTGTATGGGACAAAATGTACAATATATACGGATCATAAGAGTTTACAGCATATATTTGAGCAGAAAATGCTGAACATGAGACAAAGAAGATGGGTAGAATTACTGAGTGATTATGATTGTGAAATCAAATATCATCCAGGTAAAGCAAATG
The DNA here is from genome assembly GCA_025215565.1 of Flaveria ramosissima. Taxonomy (NCBI): domain Eukaryota; kingdom Viridiplantae; phylum Streptophyta; class Magnoliopsida; order Asterales; family Asteraceae; genus Flaveria; species Flaveria ramosissima. Next base: position 12,564,304 of record CM046037.1, read on the forward strand.
TAGTTGCAGATGCTTTAAGTAGAAAAGATAGGGTTAAACCGTTACGAGTACGAGCCATGAGAATGGAACTACAATCAGATCTGTTAAAACAAATATGGGAAGCCCAACAGAAAAGTAAAATAGAAATAAAAGGACAGGAAAAGGATTTACAGGCAGACACACATGGAATTCTAAGATTTAAAGGAAGGACTTGGATACCTGATAATGCCATACTTAGAAAGATTATATTACAGGAAGCACATAAGTCAAGATACTCCGTACATCCAGGAAATAACAAAATGTATAAGGATTTGAAAATCATTACTGGTGGCCTGGTATGAAGAAATCAGTTGGAGAGTTTGTAGAAAAATGCAATACGTGTTCAAAGGTTAAAGCAGAACATCAGAAACCTTCGGGGTATCTACAACAACCTGAAATTCCAGAATGGAAATGGGATCAAATTACCATGGATTTTGTAACCAAGTTACCAAGGACCTCAAGTGGCTATGACACAATTTGGGTTATAGTAGATAGGTTGACCAAATCAGCACACTTCCTGCCAATCAGAGAAGATTACAAAATAGAGAAATTGGCAAGAATTTACATACGAGAAATCGTATCCAGACATGGAATACCAATCTCCATTATATCTGATAGGGACAGTAGATTCATATCAAGGTTTTGGCAGACCTTACAAAAAGCTTTAGGAACCCAAATAAATCTTAGCACAGCCTTCCACCCACAAACAGATGGACAAAGTGAAAGAACAATACAAACACTAGAAGATATGTTACGTGCTTGTGCATTAGACTTTGGTGGCAACTGGGATATGCATCTACCTTTGATAGAATTTTCTTATAATAATAGCTATCATTCTAGCATTAAAACCGCCCCGTTTGAAGCCTTGTATGGAAGAAAATGCAGATCGCCCTTATGTTGGAATGAAATAGGAGATAGACAACTTATAGGTCCTGATTTAATTCAAGAGACATCTGACAAGATTAAAGAAATCAAGAATAGATTAAAGACAGCACGGGATCGGCAGAAAAGTTATGCAGATAAAAGAAGAAAGCCGTTAGAATTTCAAATTGGAGATAAGGTCTATCTAAAAATATCACCCACCAAGGGAATCTTTCGATTTGAAAAGAGAAATAAGTTGAACCCAAGGTATATTGGACCATTTGAAGTTATTGACAAAATTGGTCCTGTTGCGTATAAGCTAGATTTGCCCGAAGAATTAAGTAAAGTACACAACACGTTCCATGTGTCCAATCTGAAGAAATGTTTAACAGATGAAACATTAAAAGTTCCAGTTCAAGAAATAAAGATAGACGAGAAGCTTCATTTTACAGAGGAACCAATAGCCATATTAGATAAAGAAATTAAAAAGCTAAGAAGAAGCAAGATCCCCATAGTGAAAGTTAAGTGGAACGCTAAGAGAGGACCAGAGTATACATGGGAAAGAGAAGATGAAATCAGAAGAAAATACCCCCACCTATTTTAAGACAATGGTCAGATAAGTTCATTACTATTCAAATAAATTTCGGGACGAAATTATTTTTACGGGGGGAGAATGTGACAACCCTAGATTAAGAAATTTTATACACTAAGTTCATTTAAATATTCTAAGCCACATCTAGGTTAATATATATCTTTATATATATACATGTACGTATACATGCTTTCATTTTGTTTACATAAGTATATTGTTCACTTATATGTATATGTATACGTATGCATGGTCGCATGCATACCTTTTTACGTGTACATATACCATCTCTTGCTAAGAAACATTTACACACCATATGAATACAAGTATTGTTCATTGCATGCTTGCATGCAAACTCATGAGGTCACGTATGCATGTATCTATATTCATAACTTTATGATACCAAATGCTATATAATCAAAATACATCAACTACACAACATCAAAACAAAACCAAAACATAACTCAAACAAACATCACAAATACAAGATAACATATAAACAAAACTAAGTAAACCATAAAACACTAACTAAGACATCAAAGACCCGATCTAAACGACTAAGATTAACCCTTAAACAATAGTTAACATAACCATTATGAAATCGGTGACTCAAGAGGCTCTTGAGTCGACACCTAGCCTCCCCAAAGAACACCCAACAACATCTATAACCCGCCACTTATGCCTAAGAGGTGAGTAAGCAAACCTAAACCTCACCACCTCACTAACCTATAGCCTAGCTTCATCATTACAAGCATTCACTAAATACCCCCACTCGGCCGAAGGCCATTATCGATCACCACCACCCCAAAATCCATCACCACCATCCCTACTATCTTGCCTCGACTAACACCATCCCCTCCATTCGTATCTCTCGGTTACCACCTTCCAACATCACCACCGTAAGCCAACAAGACACCATCACAATCCTCTAGGTCGCCACCTCTCCAACCAAATATCACCCTCAACTTCACTTGGTCACACACTCTCGGATACAAGGCAGCAACATCCAAGCCTCGTGGAAGCACCATCTCCCGAAAGATTATCAAGAACACCAAAACCAAGCAAGCTTAGACCATCCTCACCTTCTTCTCATACTCTCCTTCTGTCAAAATCAAGGTTTTAACCCCTAAAACCCTACTAGATTAAGTTATGAAAATCAAACATGTGTTAATATAAACACATGTGATTAACCCTTTTGATTAAACATTCAAGGTTTTTATAAAAACATATAAAAATCAAACTTATTTTTCAGACAAAAAGAGAGATTTTAAAATCGGAAGTAAGTAAAACAAACCTTAAAAATCAAATTTATAGCAAGAAATTATCAACAAAAGGGTTAAAAATCTAGTCATAGTTTGTTAAATTGATTCTGCATATAAAATAACTATGATTGTGGGAACAAATATTAAAAATATACTTAGAATATTAGGGAATAGAACTCTGCAAAATTTGGTACCATTTCTATGAATTAATTAATTTATATGCAATATTTAAAGATAAAAAGAGAAAAATTATATTAAAAGAACCGATCCTAGTAAAGGTATAGAAAAATTATGTACTGTCTATTAAGAATTATAGAATCCACTGGAAAAATTTCGTGACCTAACTCCAAACATTTTCTGAAATATTAATTTTTAACTATTCTGTTAACCAAAAATCGGGGAAAATACTTAAAGTATGAAATAAATTATGGAAAATTTATAGAAAATATAAAAATAAAAATGGAGCAGTTTGTGTAAAAATTAGAATTTTTGGACATGATCTGGTATTTTTAGCAAAATAAAGATAAAATAGGAAAAATTATAAAAATAGCTCTGCTATAGTTTAGAGCATGAGAAAATTCTGAAAAACTTTACGAATTATAATTATTAACCTGCCAAAATTTGACTAATTTTAGAGGCCCGAAGGTATTTCTAAAGAATTATGTGAATAATGTAAAAGTAATAAAAATTAGCCTGAAAATAATTTGAATATGAAATTTTAGTATATTTTACCTAACACTAAGATACATCTACTGTAAAAATTTCAGAATTTATACTAAGACCTGATTTATAAAATAAATTCTTCAATCTGAGGTACTAAAAATGTTAAAGAAATATACATTTTCTGAATTATAAATATTTTTCTTGTATAGGTTACCATTTGGAGTAAAAGTGAGTTTCATGGCCCATTTTTGTTTTGTAAAAGTTTTGGGGAAAAAGCATACTATTAGATGCATTATTTTCTGAGATTTATGTTACAACCATTAATTCGGATGTGGAACCGTTAGATAATATTGGTAGCGCTACTTAGGAAAAATATTTCCTGCACCAATAAGATGAGTATTGTGTTGCTATATTATTTGATTTATGAAATATGTTATGACAGATATGAATGATCTGGTTGCTATGTAAGGTTTGGTTGTATATAATGCATCTATGTTATATGATAAATCTGTGAAGCTCACCAACTTTATGTTGACTGTTTTGAGTATGCTTTTTCAGGAATTCACCATGACTAACAGCTTAATGTTCTCCTTTGATGTTTATAATGGCTGGGGAGAGGTTGTGGGGAAAGTTTGTGTAAACCTGACAGTGAACTTGTATGATCTCAGTGTCTCGGTGGATGCCCACTTCCATCGTCTCTGAAGATGTTACTGTTAGGCTTTTAATGTAATAGGGTTATGTTAGTTCAAATTTTGACTATGATGAACTGATGTAATTCCAACTCCTTTATTAATCTGGTTATGTTATGTGATATTATATATATATTTAATATGACTCTCCATGAAATATATATATTTATGTGATATGTTGTAATAATTGTAAATCAATGAGTTCTGAGCAAACAAGTCACACCCTAAGCATTTCACGCTTCCGCCGGGATGTGACATCATTTTATATTTTTAATGAGATGTTAAAACTCTGTTCGATTGGAGTACTAACTGGCATACACCCAAAGTATCCGAACTCAACTGACAACTTAAAGGCAGTATTTCCTTTGAGACATGTTGATTACTTAAGTATCATACTTATATACCTAGAAAATATATTTTTATGGTTCTTAAATATTTGATTATAAATATTTTGCTTGAAAATAGTTTAATAATTTGAGATTTCATATGGGCTGTTACTAGTCATAATTATATCATCCGCATCCACAAGGTTCACAACAAATATCGACCCGCAAGACTTGATAAACATTGATTGATCACACATACTTTAGTTATAACCATGATCTCAGAAAACACTAGCTAACTTTTCATATCAATTCCTAATGGTCTGTTTTAGCCATATAAAGAATTGATTAATTTGCATACTTTGGTTTCATCTTTTGAAGAATAACCCTGGGTGGTTTCGTATAAACATCTCTTGAAAAAGGAATTGTCTTTAACTCCAAAGTTTGTATCATTTATTTTAAATATGAATAACCTATTAGAACTTACTTTTTAGATACACTAGAAAACTTGTTTGTATTATGTAAAACAATGCTAAAACATAGACATCTAAAACTTCTGATTTAGAGAGGAACTTAAGACAAACATAACAACATGGAGACTCTTTCCTGGTAAATTGGACAAAGTGGTCTTGTTTTTTAAATATGCTGATGTTAGAATGCATTCAGACTAGAAATTCAAGGGGACACCGGCCTCTTAAAATTACAGACCTATTAGATATACTACTATTCGTTTTCTTGAAATTAATATGATTACCCTAACAGTTTGGGTTTGATTCTTTGTAACCTTTTTCTTAGTATCAAAGGATTGATTTTGTTTAGTAAAAAATCTAAGATTTTGACCTTTTATTCCGAAACAAGAACAACACTACGATATGATTTTTTCCCAGAAACAATTAAAAAATCTGTTTCATGGTTGGAAGGGATCTATTGTAGGCATACTACATCTCACAAGTTGATACATCGTTTAGTCCCATAAGAAATTTCATAAGTTTAATTAGATGATTAATGTCATTGAATTTTTTGGAGGCCTAACATGTGTATGAGGGGAATTGTACAACAGCGCGCATCAAATTGTTTCCACAGGGATTTAGTTTATGATAATACTTAGAAACAACTAGTATTAAGCCCCACCGCGTTTGCGGTGGGGGCGTAAAACCGTGCAAAGTAGCACCAATGTCACGTCACACTCAACGACCACCAACACCGGAAATTAAAGTTCGTATTAGAAAATAAATAAATAAAAATCAAACGGAAAGTATACGTAAAAACACAAAATATTAATTAAGTGGATCTAGTACCCCCCCTACTACGTGGTCGTTAAACAGAAATAAATGCATAACAACGATGAACCCCACATGTTACGACGTTTTAACATTTAAAATTTACATCGAAATGTAAAACGAAAAAATTATAAAATATGAGATGTATAAGGGAGAAAGTTGAAAGTGACAAAATTTAGTGGTTAGATTGTAAAAAATGTAAAAGTCTTGAGTTTAAAGTAAAAATTAAAAGAAAGAAAAAAAACAAAAAATATGTAGAATCATTGAAGCTAATGGTACAACAATTAATGCATTGTAGAGTTGATAATTAGTATATATTAAATGATAAGACTTGATTTTTTTGGTAAAGATTGTAAACTAATGACCCATCACTTTTATCATATGTTTCTTTTAAATCAATCCAAACCTATAATGCTAGTTTACAATAAAATTAATAACACACAACTCCTTTAATACAGAGTTTAAAATCCATAAAAGAACAACAACATTTCATTCGTCCTAGGCTGTTTAAAAATCTCGCGGCTCGGTTGAAAATAGCTAAAAAAAAGCTCGATCAAAATCGGCTTGTTTATAAACAAACCGAACGGCTTGGGCTCGGTTTGTAAACGAGCCGAGCCCGAGCCAAGGTTAGCTCGGCTCGTGGCCGGCTCGTTCGTTAGCTCGTTTTAATTTTAACGTAAATTATAATTTATATAAATTATAAATCAACATTATGACATATTATATAAAATACACCATACACACATAAGGTTTTTTGATATTTTATAACGAGAAACTAATTATAAAAGTATAAAAACATTATTGTACTTCTTGAAATAACAATCTTATATAATTGTTTTCAACGAATCAATATAAACAAACGTATGAAACATTATTATTCTAAACAAAATTAATATACATATAAGCGGGCTCGCGAGCCGAGCCGGTTCGGGTCGGGTTTTAAACGAGCCGATCCCGAGCCCGCCCCTATTGTCTGGCCAGTACATGATAATACCAAACATCACACATTTGCCATCAACAAACCGTAATTTGTTTTAAATTCTAAAGCTAGTTTTATTGAGTTTGTCCGGACGTGTAATTTTCAACTACCTTATGTTTTATTGTTAAAGTGTTAGAATCGTTAGCATGAAAAAAAAGGATCATAAATATCAAAGTTACTAATCTATGTATCTGTGATAACTATTTATCCTTCAACCATTATAAAACTTAGACGCACTAATATGCACAAAGGTTGTGTAGATTAACAAGATTAAAACACAATCTCTCTCTCTCTCTCTCTCTCTTATTCTTCTTTTTTTTTTAAATTTGTAGTGATTTGATCATGATACATAGCCGTTATCTATATAAAATGAATATATATATATATATATATATATATATGTATATATATATGTATATGTATATGTATATATGTATATGTATGTATATATATATATATACATATATACATATATATATATATATATATATATATATATATATATATGTATATATTATATATATATATATACATATATAGGGGAGGGATCCTAAGAAAACCACTTATTTTTAGAAAACCAAGAAAACTAAAATCAACCAATCATATAATTTATAAATATATTTTATTTTTATTGTTTAAAGGTTAGTTTTGTAAATTGCCACCTGCTTATTTTTGTAGTTATATTATTTATTTTAAATTCCTTGATTTCCTCTCTTTTTGTTGACTTTTATTTTTCATTCAATTCAATTTTATATAATAAGTATACAGATTTGCAATTTTGTAGACCACACCACCTAAAACACTTTGTTTTTCTCCAATCGTGATGTTGTACATACAATGTTATTGTTTTTTTTCTTGACGAATCCATCTAACAACATGCAATAGTGGTCTATTTGGTTTGGAAAATAACACCAACATATCTGGATTTTGAAATCATGAAGATGATGGTGCCGGTCAAAGTAAAACTATTGATGAAGATGAAGATGAAGATGGAATGGTAATGTTTACGTATACGTAACTGATGAGTATTAACAATGGACTTGATGACCAGTATCCAACAGTTGAGTAGTGATTGTGAACTCGATGAACAACATGATTTTATGGGATCTAGCACATCTTCATCCTTAAAAGCGCCAATAAGAGACGCAAAATATCCACTCGCAAAACCACCAAATAGAGGTTATCGTCAGCTACAGTTCTGAATCAGGATCAATGGAAATATGTTTAAAAGTTAGGGTTATTTGACATTGAAGATAGCGACATGACGAAGGAGTAGACGAATGATTATGCTTGATATCGTTGAAATGAAAAGGAGGTATAATTCAGGTATATTGAGTGAAAATAAAGATGTAAATATATATAAGATGATGATGCATCATGTTTTTTCTTATATTACGATTTTTTTGTTCATCTCCATCTTCATTGAGTTACATATACGTAAGCAGATTTTCATAGTGCTTACATATACATAAGTTGGTTTACATAGAGCTTCAAATCTATTTTTGTAAAATTTCTTTAGATTCAAGTGTTCTTTTTAGTGATATGTATATGTAATTATCAAGTTACACATACCTTTGCATACATATAAATCAAGTTACATATACGTATTCAAGTCTATATATGTGAAAATTTTCAAGTGTAATAATATCTTTTGCACTTGTTATATATGTTATAGTAACATATACGTAAACGAAAATGGTTGTATATACATAGAAAGATTTATCGACATGGATTAGTTATTTAGAAGATTTGATATTCGATTAGATTGCGGCATTTAACTTGATTGGGTTACGTATACGTAACATAGTGATTCATAAGCGCGTAGATCAATGTTCCATATACGTAACACAATTTTACATATTGATATATACAATTGTTTACTAATTACATACACAACTCAGTGGTATTTATTCGTTTGAATTCTTACTCTATTTATATTCAAATATTCCAATATACAAAAAATAGTTTGTTATAGTGTTAAATTTGTTATAAACATGTTAGTGATAGAGAGAGATAGAGATTTTGGTTTTAATTGAGAGAGAAGAGAGAGAGTGAGTGATTTTAGGAATCCAAATAATTAAATGAGAGTTTGCATATATTTAAATATGTGTTTTGCCTATTATACCCTTATTAGCTTTTAATTAAAACCTTTACACACTATTTATTTACAATCTTGCCATGATATGATCTCAACCATTGATTACACAAATCAATGGTGGATTAATGGTTTTTTTGGTTTTCTAGTAAAAGATGGTTTTCTCTTGAACCCTCCCCTATATATATATATATATATATATATATATATATATATATATATATATATATATATATATATATATATATATATATATATATATATATATTCTATTTTTAGAATATTACCTACAGTGATGGGTAATTTAACCATTGTATTATAGAAATGAAATAATATTTTCGTTAATTACTTAGCACCGTTGTATTTTTTAAATAAAAACCTCTATATTTTCATAAACATAACAGTTTAAAACGCCTTTAGTGGGTTTAGAATGATGTGTGAGTTTCTTTTTTCAAAGCGATTATTGTACCACTTTAGTCAAAAGTGATATCTTTTGCAATGCATAAAATACAACATTTAGTTAACCTCTTTAAATAATAAATATAACTGCTATAAAGTACTTGTTCTTGTACTTTGAGCGAATCATTTAGAAACCAAAAGCAATGCATTTTCTTCCTAGAAACCTTAAAATTTGGTTACTACACCTAAAACATCAAAAAGTCGTTAGTTACTCCCTCATTCTTTTTCTGTTTGGATATGATCTCCTACTCACTCTCATACAAATAGTTTGGTCACGAGCCATAACCCCTGTGGTGAGACTGATGGTGGTGTTTTATCTTCTCAGCTTTTGGACATTGTACGCATGCCTTCAAGGGCGAGTAAGATTCTAAACTGGCTGCAACGAGTCCTTTGTTACAACGATAAAAATTTATATTCTAGGTTTTCTAAGTTTCATAGGCATCAACAAGAAGATTCAAAAGAACCCATATATGGTTTTGCTAACATACTCGTAGACCTATATTTTGCAAAGAGATATCGAGATTGAAATAAAAGTTTCTAAACTTCGTGTTAAAACAATTAGAAATATTTTAGATCCTACTTTTGACCAGTAAAGATTCCCTTGCATTTCACTAAAACTAAAAAGAATTTGCAGCTCCAAGATGATTGGATCTTTAAGGCTGTCATCTTTCAAAATCCCAAGTGGCAGAAATACAATATTGTATATATACTGAATCAAATGAGATCTCTGCAACTTCACGAGTGGCATTATTCATGTATAAACACAAGTTCAAAGGCCATTCATTTGGTACTGAAAGGCCTATTTGCCTTTCATGAACTCAAGGGTTACTATATTAGAGTAAGCTTAAAGTACACATTCACATGTTCATTCCCACTAACAGCTATCTTCTTTCTAAACAATAATGTCAACATTTTGTATGGTTCCTAGAGCCTCGCCTTTATAATATAATAGTTGTATCTCTTGGCGGTTAATCAAGCCAACCCAACTTTAGATTAGAGGTTTAAACAACTTGATCTTTAAAGTACTTCTATATGTATATATAAAAGCATGCTTGTATTTTAATAACCCGAGTGTACAAAGATTCCTCAGTCAACAGCTAGCTAGCATAAAGTTCTTAATAATATTATTGTAAAAATATCAAAAGAGGTTTTCCCTAGGTCCAGGAAGTGAGATGTCACTTTTAAATATTGATCAGGACAACAGACAAACTATCATGGATCCAGAAATAATAGTTGTACTTAAGGAATATTTGCAATATTTGGTCATTTCCTTAAGATATAATTAATTATACATGTTAGTTTTTTTTATATCTTAATGGGGTTGGTCAAATTAAGTCTCTTTGTCTTTATTCCTGTCATTGTAGTGGCTCAGTCTTGTTGAACTGGAAGTTTGTTTGAACTCTAGAGTAAACAGTTATGGTCATTGGCAAGGGCAGAATATGCTAGAGAATTTAATGATCAATTTTTATGCAAAAAAGGCAAGTACAAATCAATATGTTTAATTGGTAAGAATGGGTTATATTGAACAAAAGGCAAGTACAATATTTGTTTTCAGTTCATTCATATTTGTATAGTTGGTTAGAAATTATCTATTTTACGTATTATAGTGTTGTTTTGAAATTAACATGTAAAATAAAATATGATAATTTTTTTAATTCTCCTTAATATCAATTGGTGAAGTAGTTAATGTAATTTAATATAATTTATTTATTTACTAAAATTATAAAATAAAAGCAAGTTGGAAAATAAAAAAACAAAAACACACCACTATAGCATAGCTTTGGCATATCTTCAATTCCATTTTTGTAAATTTGTTTAATATATATAACGGTATTACGAGCCGCGCGTTGCTACTGGAATTAAGTATGCGCACGAAATTAAAATAAATCCACTCAAAAGTTCATATGACAAAAGTAAGTTGTGACATACACAAATGTAACATTTGAAAATCTAGTCCGTTAAATATTACTAATTATTATAATATTAAGTGTACTATTTAATATAAAATAAAATTTAACAAATACTAAAAATACAAAAAAATCTTAGTTACATAATAAAAGAAATAAATAGAAAGTAAAACTAAAATACTAAATTTTATTTACAATAATTAAATGAAAAAAAGTTTAATCCCCAGAGACTCAGCCCCAAAGGCCTATAATGGGCGCTGCCTCTCAGACTTCACCAAGCAAGTGTTGCCTCCCCGAGGTTCCTTGACGCAAGATTTAGCAATGTTATTAAACGAGTGTGCACTTCACATAACATGATTTGTCCATCTTAAGCAAGATTTTTTTCAGGTATGAGTAACTCCTAAGTAACTAAAATGACTTGATACCACCTAAATCACATACATGACACCTCGAACCTGAACTAGATTAAAAATATTTCTTGCCAAATGACTTCTTTATATAGAGGTTGAATCGGTGCAATCAATTATCTCAAAAGTTAATGAAACAACATGATAGTTGGCATGCCTATTACTAACCGAACTCACTACTAATGACCAGTTCCTACATATAAGAAGTTATTAAACAATTTTTACAAATTAGATGATCTAAAAGAAAATTTTAAGGTATATTAAACATGCCAAAATAAAAATCTGTTCGCGCAAACTGGTCAGCATTACTGCCACCATGCCGGTCATCTTGAGGGCTTCGCCCTCTTGGACTACCGACCTTACTTGGTTTCATATGTTAGAATATTTTTAAATGAGTGTACACTACATACCTCATAAGTCATATGAATGCTTATTCTAGTTTCTTGTTTGGTCTTAAGTAAATCTATTTATACTAAAATGACATTAATGACACTAAAAATTACCGTTACATTACAAACAAAATCTTATGCTTAGTCGTGCTATTTCATAAATTTGGGAAAATAGGATAACTAATTTAAGAACTAAGCGTAGTGTTAATACATCGAATATAATTGGTATGGAATAAAGTACTTGGCTAAAAATAAGAAAGCTTAATGTGAAAAAGAAGAAGGAAGTGCTTAAATGAGGCAACCCTAATTTCCTTTTAAGGAACCGATCAGGGGTAATATCATTACTACCTCTGCTATAGTTACACTACGACCACCATCTACGGTGATGGCTGCTACTGCAACTCCACCTGCTACTGCTCCTATTGCGGTTGTGCTCACCCGCGTAGATAGTTTCTTATGCGTATATAGTTACCCATACGTAGATGCAATTACTTGCGATGTTATAAGCTTTTGGATATTAACGATAAAGGAGTTTAAATATGAAATGAATAAATTTTGCAAAAGTAATAATGTACAATTACTGTTGCTAATGAAAAATTAAAGAATGATAAAGTTAATAAAAATATAGACTAAGAATATAGAAAATGAGCAAAATGCTAAAGTTTACATGTGAAGGCTAAAGCTCAAAGCCTTGCAAGCCAGACATAAGTATTCATTGGTTGCATTCTCACCCGCCAAAATAGACATGCCTTGTGCAATCTCAACCGCTAAAGGTGCTTTGCCTTATGTAAGCTTACATGCTAAAAGAGACATGCATAGTTCATTCTCACCTATCACCTATTAAATGAGTCATGCCATACGCATACTCACTCACTAAAGGAATTCTACCTAGTGTAAACTCACTTGACAAGATCCTAACAATTTATTACGAGCTCATCTAATAAAGAAGCTTTGTACTTATACAAGCTTGAAGATAAAGATAAAGTAAAAACAATGAAAGACAAAAGTATTATACTTGTTAAATTATTGTTAAAGACCTACTATCAATGCTAAAGTGACAAATAAAATTATAGTGATAGCTAAAGATAATGAAATAGATAAAGTTAAAGTATAATAATTGCTGACATGCTAAAATATTAATAAACGTTAAAAACTAGAACCCACTCAATAACACTAATTTTTACATGTATATTAGTTTGAATATGCTTAATGAATAAAGAAAGTTGGCTGGGTATGGATTGAGGAGCTACCTGACTATGCTAAGACTCACATTTTAACTAAGGTCATGTTTTAGTTAAAGGTTTTACTATAATGTTTTAAGACAATGTACTATGTATTAAAGTTAAAATCCTGCTGCAAAGGAAGTATGCTTGTTTAAAGTTTAAAAATTATGTTTTCTAATGTTCAAATCCGACTGAAAGGTTTCCTGAAAACGTGCCCTTACATATTTATTCATAAATTTGTAAACCCTGATAATGCTTTATGAACCTTAATATCGAAAACATTCAACTTTAACCATAACAACTTTCATGTATGCAGATCAATGCCAAAAGCATTAAAAGTGTGTGGAATGTGAGGATCAAGAACTTCACCTTGACGAAAAAATGAACAAACACTAGATTGAAAGCCCCCGCAGACCAAGACTCATGCAAAATATTAACACCTAATCTTTATCAATTCAATCTTCTTTAAACAATAACTAAACATGTTTTTATGCTTATACCTAAGCTTTTCATCATAAGTAAAGGTATACAGTCATACCTTTAAGCAGTTCTTATACTTTCTCTTTTTACATCTCTTTCTCTCTTAAAAAATCATGTTCTTTTTCTCTTTCTCTCACACTCACACAATTTTAACCCCAGGCGTCGCTTTGTTCTTTATTCTAAAAATTAGGTGTTACAGTTTATCCCACTTATTTAAGTTTCGTCCTTAAAACTCATCTTTTGCTAAACAATCACGGATAATGCTCTCTCTTTTTCTCGGATTCCCATGTCGCTTCCGATCATTTTAGTGTTTTCATTGTACTTAAACACTCTTGATCGCTTATTTTTTAGGATCTATGTGTAATTTAGTCTGTCATCTATTTCAACTTTATCGAGTGGTAGGTGTGCATACTTATCCTCTAAACTCTTTCGCAAAGCGACACATGAAAAGTGAAATGAATTCCATTGAACTCTTTTCGTAATTCTAGTATGTAAGCTATTGTTTTATCTTGTGGTACTATCTTAAACAGTTCAATGTATCTTGGATTAGCTTGCCTTATTTACAAAATCCGATTATACATTTCCATGATGACATCTTTAGCATAACTTTAACTCAAACATTAGATTTTTTTAAAATTATAGTAAGGGTAACAGTAGCCGTTCAAAAAATAGTGGGCGAATATATATTAAAATTAAGAAAAAGATACCAAAAAAGCTTTCTAAATCAAGTTGTAGTTAACAACTGAAAAAAGTTTTACATCAATGAATTACATTATTCAATCTATATGAGAAAAATACAATATTAGTAAACTAGTTAAAAAAACTCATGTAATATACAGGTTGAATACAAATATTAAAATAATAGTTATTTATTAATATTTAAAAATAAATAAATAATTTTTTTGTGATATAATATTATTGAAATTACGTATAATAGTTAATGTAAGGACCTAGGCTTTATGAATTACAATATCAAGTGAAAAGCAAAAACTCAAATCATGCGAGAAATACAAGTAAACGAGAACTCCAAGATGATGGAAAAATTGTCATGGCGTGAAAACTTAAAGTTGTCACGTGAGAACTTAATGTTCTCGCGTGAGAACATTTAGATAGTATATATAGATGTTTTTCCTCTGTATTTCAACATGTGTGTTCATTTGTAAAAGTGCTCTGAGGGTGAGAGAGCATAGAGATGTGTGATAGGCCACCCGAGGGGAGCTCACCTCAGGTGGATCGAGCTTAAACAATATAAACACCTTTGGTATTATAATCATTTTATTAATAATATTCGATTGAGTTTGTTTAATGTTCATTTATATCACACACGCACACATCCGTCTTAATTTGATTATCAAGTGCAATAATATGTGAAATCGATCGTGATAAGGACTTTACATTTGGTATCAGAGCAAGGTGTTGCTCTTGATACATGGATTTTCATTCCACGATCATCCGTTAAAGGTTAGATCGAGTTTGGACCGGTTTCGAAGGAGAAGAAGGTGAAACCGAGGGTGAACACACACGGAATCGGCTGTGTTACATCATTACGCTCGGTATCTTCAAATTTTGGTGAAAACGAAGATCTCAGACCGTAGCAGTGATTCAAAATCATAAAGTTGATTTTAGATGAAGTTTTCGCGGGAGTAACTGCATTGTGCCAGAACTTGACAAAAATAACTGCATTTTGCGAAAACTTTTTCATGAAAAAACTTTTTTATGAGAAAACTTTTTTATGAGAAAACTTTTCCATGCGAAAACTTTCATGCAAAAACTTTCCATGCGAGAACTTTCCATGCGAGAACTTTCCATGCGAGAACTTTCCATGTGATAACTTTACATGTGAAGACTTTCCTTGTGAGAACTTTCTATGTGAGAACTTTCCATGTGACAACCTTTCATGTGAGAACTTTTCATGTAAGAATTTTTCATGAGAAAACTTTTCATTAGAAAATTTTTCATGAGAAAACTTTTCATGAGAAAAGTTTATGCAAAATCTTTGCCGCAGTAACCGTCATTTGCGAAAGTTTTCTCATGCAAAAACTTTACCATGTTACTTAAACAAATGGTTTTTGTGATGTTTGATCAAGTTCAAAATTCTATATCTACAACATTTGATTCGGGTCGTTCATGAATTGAAACTTGATAATGTGGGCTTATCTTATCTTAGTGATGGGGACAATGATCGAATGGGTTGATTAAGTGAAGAATCAAGATTGTTTAGTATTCTTGCTTTGAAAATATGGGCTTATTACATCTTACATAGGGGGAAGAATACTTTAGATGATCTAGTTTATCGTCACAGAATCTTGTCATTGGATTGAAGAATCGGGTTCTTCGGGAATCCAAAATGGAAGTTGGATCCCTCTGTTATATGCCTAATACATCTTAAGTTTTAAGTAATCAAGATATAACAGTTTAATCTTGATTCAGATGTGATATCCTTTATGGAACTGTACATTAGGAGGAGGTTAAAGCTGAGGGGGAGACTGAAGTGACATATACCTGATAATCAGATAATTCATGAAGATGAGTGACTAAAGTCAAACATAGCTTGATATCATAATCCATAGGGGGAAATTATAAGGACCGCCTTTGTGGATTACAATATCAAGTGAAAAGCAAAAACTCAAATCATGCGAGAAATACAAAGAAACGACAACTCCAAGATGATGGATAAAATTGTCATCGCGTGAAAACTTGGAGTTGCCACGCGAGAACTTGATGTTCTCGCGCGAGAACATCTGGATAGTATATATAGATATTTTTCCTTTGTATTTCAACATGTGTGTTCATTTGTAAAGTGCTCAGGGTGAGAGAGTATACAGATGTGTGATAGGCCACCCGAGGGGAGCTCACCTCGAGTGGATCGAGCTTAAACGATGTAAACTTCTTTGGTATTGTAATCGTTTGATTAATAATATTCGATTGAGTTTGTTTAATGTTCGTTGATATTACACACACACACACAGGTCTTAATTTGATTTTCAAGTGCAACAATATGTGTAATCGATCGTGATGAGAACTTTACAGTTAATATAGGTAATAAAACAGTAATGTTATTTTTCCAAACTTTCGTATGTAAAAAACCTATGCTTTTAAAAGATATTTATTTAAACATTCTAATTTTTTTTTGAATACTAGTTTAAACAATGTCATATTTTAGAAGTCCTTTGGATTAAAAACTTCATATTTCATAAACTTTGTTTTTAAAAGAATAATTTTTATTATAAAACTTTGTTTCGCAAAACTAAGTGTAATGGATAGAAAAATATCATCTGACACATAAATATTTTGTTTTATTTGAATAAATGCTATTATAATATTTGATCAATAGGAAATTGTCATTTTATTACCTCTGTCATATACATGATGTCGATTTTAAGTTATTACTAAACACCATCAACTCTCTACGTCATACTTTCTTATATCATGTTTTAGAGTATCTTCTTTATACACACATTTAAGTGAATATATATAATATACAATGACATTCGCTCGCATCTTGAATCATTCATTCTCGAAGTAGGTGAGCTCCAAAAATAGACAAGGATCAATCACTTGTTTTGTATCGTTGATAAAATTTCTCTTTTTCTTTCTTTATAAACGTCCACCTCATTTATAAATACTATATATTGTAACTTATACTTACATTCGAAGATATTGGTCAAATTATAGTCTGGTAGTTTGTGGCTATCGAAACATGGAGAATAACAAGTTGAAAAACTTTTGTCTTTCATTAACTGACGTGATAGAAAAGCTCAAACATCACTAGGACTACACTAAACCGTACAAAGGAATAATAGAGATATTTACAACTGCTTAAATGATAAAACTACAACATAAAATCAGACAACAAACCACTTCTCCATAACTTAAATGTCGTATCCTGAATATCTCTAATGACCAACACCAGGGCTATGTCCTGGTGTAGTAGGGCGAAAGGCATCCAAGTCTCCTTCCTTAATCGTAACGCCCGTAGGTGGCACTTGGCTTGGGTTCGCAGAGCCATTGTCTTTGGTCACCGACTTCACATCCATGCATTCGGTAGTGCACTTGAAGTTTTGACCTAACTTTCTTGCTTCACTTATTTGCAACACCTCATTGGTTACAAATAACATAAGCAACACACAACACAAAAGGGTTCTACACAACCTGGCCATTTTAAGTTAAAGTTAAAAAAGATTAAGTATTAGTTAGGCTCTTAAGGTGGTGTACAACCCTTAATTGTGTTAGAGAGGTAGAGATGAGTTTGGTGGTGTGTTTGGTGCTATGGTTCATTGTATTTATAGATGGAGGTTAAGGGGTAGCTAGCATGTGAGGTACAGACACCATGGATACAAGGTCACAAGGAAGAAGGGTGATTTGTTTAGCACAAAAGTACATGTCCTAATTAATCTAAGGACGTTATTTATTAGAATACTTGTGTCAGAAAAATAATAAAATATACCTCATTTTATAATCTTAATGTAATTAATTATTTTATCTTATGGTTGAATGTGGACATATGAGTTTGTAATCGTGGGTTAAAAATATATTAGAAAAGTTCGATTACTTAAGATATTCTATTTAAGATGTTCGTAAATTTTTATTAGTTACATATCATAGTAAATTAGTGGGTGAGACGCGCGCTTCGATTGTTAGTTAAAATTTGTAATTAAGACGCGATTTTAACAAATGCATTAGTATTCATCTCATGAAAATAATCACGCTGAGTCATATTTTTATACATCATTTTTTAATTTTGTAAAGAAGAAAACAAAACATTGTAAGAAAATGAAATCTTGAAATAGCTTTGACGACTTTCAAAGCACACGTGTAGGTTATTTACAACAATGGAATTTGTTCGTTGTTTCTTTATTAGTTTCACATATAAAAGATGAATAAATAATATAATTTACATTTACTATGTACGTAAAAAAATAAAATATATGCGTGATGGGAGTTCTTGAAGTTATAAAGATATTTATTTCAAATGATCATATATATGTATTATATATATGTATTATATATGTGTGTATGTGTGTACAAAGGCGGCTCAACTATTTCAAAGACCCTAATCCAAGTAAAAAAGTAGGGCTGCTTTACAAATTGATTAACATTTTTAATTTTGATTTAAAATCTCTTAAAAAACATGACATATAAGTCTCACAAGTTTGTTTATACATCTTAGGAGAATTGGCATACAATACTAAGTTATTAATTAACTTACGTAAAATATGTTTGTCCATAAAACTGTTACTAAGATTGAGTGAACAACTAACAATGATTCTACAATTAATGTGTCTATAATTATGCAATCTAGATCGAGATTCATAAATCCATAATAACATGTTTTGTGCAAAGCCGGTTCAACCTTTTTAGACATTCTACCGCTAAAAGTGTAACCCTTATGTCACCTCTTATTGGTCGAGTACTTCCAATAAATAGCATACATAACTTGATACCAGAAACCCATGCGTTAAACACATTCCCAAATGAAACCGAATGAACTGTGAACATTCTCATGCTAAAAGTAAGCTTTTCCCAACCTTATTCCATGAGATTATTTTCTAAGTAATCAGTACCATTTTAATGGTAATAGCATTTCTTGCGGCATTCAATGAATGGTGATTTAGGATAGAACATGTTAGCGGTGTGCCGCAATGTAAATCTTTAACATAGAGAATAGCAAGTTTTATTCATCTTTTTATTTCCTTTAACAGCTTCATCTTTCCATAGTTTAGCATGACATACTTGACATTTAATGGTTGGATCACCATGATCAAAGTAATCTGTAAAAGTATTTCATGAACATTGTTGATATATGTACTAAAAACAATAAATGTAATTTGAAAAATGTACTAAACATTTAAAACGTAATGTTAAAAAGATTACCTTTGGAGTGGCCTTGAATAAGTTGGTTGTCTTCAAATTCATCGTCTGATGTCAAGTCAACCATAGGCACCGGAGATATACTTTGAGTTTTCCTTTTTAAATTATGTTTTCCGGATGATAACATGGTCACGGTAGAATTTTGAGTGAACGTAGAATAAAGTCGTTTACTCGTTGAGGGTGATGGTGTGTTTTTATAGTTAGTAGACATAACTGAAAAAATAACAAATCCATTATAATTATGTTACAAAAAATATATTAGAATAGTATAAAGTATATAAATTTATGGAGAGAAATTAATATATGCTTACCATTGGTAAGGTCTGTGAAAGGACTTCGATTAATTACTGTTGAAGAATTAAACTCTAAGCCTCTAGATTGATATGCAACTGATTTACCATTAACATTTTCTTGATCACTCAATACATAATTAAAATTATTGGACAATATAAACTTTGTAGGCCCATTGGAAACACCACCTGTACAAAAAATATATAAAATTGAAAGATATATTAAACTTTTTTATAATATTATAGTAAATAATTAAATTTTATAATATATATATAAATACATATATTTAAAATTCTTACTATCAAAATTATTCGTGTTTTGAAAAGTGTGAACGCTAGAAGAACGTTGAATGTTTGATGTCGTAGACACAGCTTTCAATTTTCTGCTATCCAAATATAATTTCCTATATTTTCGCCTTTCTTTAGCATTACCATAATCCATGATCTGATTTAAATCTGTAAGGTAAAAAAATTATGACATAATGGTAATCATATGATTAATATACATAATTTTTTTCATACATATAATTTAATCTAATACTTGATGTTGGTAAAGATGGAAATATTTTAATGTAAGTAATGTGCACCCATAGAAAATTATAAACATAAGTTCAATTTAATTCATTCGATAATAATTAACGGTAAAAATGACGAGACTTCAAATAAATTAATAATCACAAAGTAATAATTTCTAAAACACGTCACACAATAAAACTAACAAATCTGGAATGTACTTAGTAAATGAAAAGAACATAACAACAAACTATAAAAGAAGAAGGACGCAAAAGTAAAGGAACTAAATCGATGGTGATAAAATGGTCTCTATGTAAACTGCTCCTTTTAAGACTCGAAACCAATTAAATGGGAAAAAGCGTTCATATTCCTTTGAATGTATATCTATCTCGAATACATTGCCCCAGTCAGTCATCACAAGGCAAGTACCGTTAGTCATAACATGAGTTATGCAACACCATTGTGCTAACTGAAGATGAGTAATATTAGAAAAGTTTGCTGCTTTAATCCATTTGTTGTCTACCATCTTCCACAAATCAACCGACAAATTAGGGAAACCGTAGGTAACAAACATTTGAAGTTCATCTTTAACGTTGACTAAATTGCCCTTACAAATACAAATGGGTGAAATAGACGGATATGAAACCTCCAACCATTTTTCCGAGTTAACATCAAATCCTAGTATAATGTTATTACCCCCAACCCAATATTCTTCAACTATAAAATACAACTTGTCTCTACAAAACGTTCCAGGGGACCATGCAAAAGCTTTCTTATGATAGTTTTCCTTCTTTATGAAATCTATCTTTCTCCATGTTCCTTCTCTTCTCGAATACACGTAAGGAATAATCATTTCACGTCCACTTTTGATGTGTAACACCTTATAATCATGAGTAGAGTCAATATATAAGCCAACTGCATCAGAATGGGTTTTGAAGCAACTCTGTGATAAGGTATTGGAAATATTTTTGTAACTTTGGGTGAATGGGTTCCAAAGGATCAACTCAGATGTGTTTCTTATGCAAACACATATTAAGCCGTCTAAGTGGATAGAATCAACAATTCACGTGGATTTGCATTGAAAGGGATAGTCAGAACAGTAGAAGAACCTTCCTTGGGTGGTCCACGGGAGATGTTACCAACATAACATTCATCCTGATTGATAGTTAGAACTTTCTGGTTACAACTTTTCAACATTCGACGACAGTACATCATGGTGAATTGTTCAGTTGATAATTCAAATAACCACTCCCTAGAAACACATCTACACCGACCTATGGTCTTTGCAGGAAGCCTACTTAAAATTTCAGACATTATAAGATCCACTCCGAGCATAATGCTGATAGTAACTATATATAAATAAACATTTAAGTTAGATCAGGGAATGGGTTGAAGTACCATTATTTCTGCATTTAAATCTAATCAACTTAAACAATACCTGATACAAAATTATTTATAAACAACAATCTATCGAGACTTTTAAACAACAAAGTAACTAAAGATCTAAATTCATATACAATGATCGCTCGTATTATAAGTTGACTTTTAATCAAATGAACTTAGACTAACACTAAGAACAAATACATAATTAGACGGAAATGAAAAATAGAGTCCTAACAGAATGCCACGTGGCACCAAAATTATTATTTTATTAATAAGTATAGATTTGAAAGCACACTATTTTAGTAATTATTTTTATATCTACACCATTTTGGTAAATAAAATTTACATCTACACCTTTTTGAAAAAAAAACTCATGTTTTTCTCTCTTATCTAATTTTTAAAAAAATCAAACTATCTTTTTTTAAAATAAATTTTATGAAAGAAATTAGAAATCACATCTTTTGATTAAAATCTAAATAACAAAAACTAAAGTTTTATATAATATGAAATTTTCTAAAACACTAAACATTTTTTAAACAAAATATTATAAATCGTTTTGTTTTTTAAAAAGATTATAAACAGAGGAAAATGTTTAAAACAGTCTTATTAAAACAACCAAAATAATTACAAACTAGATTTTTTAAATAAAGATTTTTTTTATAAAAATCTTGTTTTTAAAAAATCTTAAAATGAATATTTAAAAATGAAACTATTTACATAAGAGAGTTAAAAAATGGTATAATTGTTATATTTCTTGAACTATTACGTATATATAATTTTAATTATATTTTATATTAAAATATTATACTGTAACTATTCATGTTTTTTTACATATATATTTTACATTAAAATTTAATCCATTTATTTAATAAATTTTTAGCCTATCTATCTATCTGTAAAAAAACTAAAATAAGCGTGAAACAATTGTAAACCTTATTATAGTTACTTTCTCATTTATCTATATTATTAATAATAATATTAAATACTAATAATATTACTCATATCATTTTCAAATTCAAAATTGTATAATTTAATAAATTAAAAATCTATTTCTTTTAAACATTTTAAAAATAAAAATTTTATAAAATAGAGAATACAATGAATTTTGATTTTTTTTTAAAAAAATCATTTTTCTTAAAACAATATATTTAAAAATCACAATTTCCTTATAAAATAAAAGTTTAAGAAAAATACATTATTGTTTATTTACTTAAAAAACTTATTTATACATAATTATAATCATATTTTATCTTCAAACATGATTTTATAATGCATAAATTTATAGTAATAATTATTTAATATTTTATTTATTCAATCTGTGTATTGCACGGGGACTAACCTAGTAGAATATTATATTTTAAATATACCATCTCTACAAGCATACACTTAAAATGTGTATGTACAAGTATTATTGATTTTATTACAACAAGTGCAATGGTAGAAGTTATATTTTTCATATGGTATTAATATTTATTTGTTTCCCAATTCTAAAAATTAAGACGTCATAATTTTTAGATGAGTTAAAGATCAGCTCGAGTCACAAATATAAAAGATATTTTCACTGGAAAAACAAACAATAAAATTTCAATGTCATTAAAATATAGAAATGATTTACTTTGTAAATGCTACATACATAGTTTCATCTTGTATCTTTAAGTATTTACATATTTTGAGTGTCATATTATTATGAATACTAATTAATTACCAACATGGCTAATAAATCTATATGTTTTGTTCAGACTATTAACGCAATCCAAATGCATGTTTTTGACATACTTTTCTCAAATAAGTAACAAATCAAACGGTAGACATTATCCATTTTTTACTATACCCTAACCAATTTAAGAAAAAAGTGCCTTACATTTCCACGAATCAATCGTTTTTTAGTTTACATAAGCATCTACCTAAAATTGTGCAATCTTTAAAAAAAAGTCATGTCAAAGCATCATTTTTAACGTTTTATGTGAAATATAAAAAATAAATTAGTGTCGTGTGACCTGAAACCCTATAACTTATTTCTATCACTACACTTGTGGGTACTATTTAAAGTAACATCCATTTGTGAAAAACTTTTTAAGTTTAGTTTATTTTAAAACAACCAATTATACACAGTAAAACTTTATTCGTAACAACTAGCTAGCAGGTTTGTTTTAACACCAAAGATTTATTGCACCAAATCAACAAGTATAAAACAGTTAGCAAGACGCTAAACGCAGGAGCGCCGCATCACTATAAACCATAGCAAGTTACAAAACCAAACAAAATTTACGCCATCTATCCCAATCAAAAAGAGCAAGATTAGCTCTATGTTTAATCCATGAGAAACACATTACTTTATCTTCATCGAAGAGGCTTTGGATCTGGATAGTTTTGTTGGAGAATAGTAAGTTGTTCATTGCTTTCCAGATTATCCAACACACAATTATATAACTGACTTGATCACCTCTAACTGAAATGAGTTGATGCTATATGAAGGATCGAAGTCAAGTAGATCTCTGAGTGTAAAAATATTAATTTGAGGAATGCTTGTAGAGGTTGAACCTATAGGTTCGAGAAATCAATCAAGTTCAAAATAAAGTTCAAGAGTTCAAGCGAAAAGTAGATTTTCCGCGCGACAAGTGTGTGTCGCGTGAGAACTAGGTTCTCGCATGAAAGGTTGATTTCCCGCGAGAACATTTTGTTTAGTATAAATACTTAGCTTGTTTTGTATTTAGTAAACTTTTGTCATTTTTTCTGAATTTGTACTCAAAGTATAATTCACTAAATTCAGAAAGCAATAGCAAGAAGTATTATTTACATCATGTTTGATTTCTTCTACTATTCTACTTCTTTTCCATAGTTGATTACATTCCGCATAATCTACTATGAGATCGATCTGATTATTGTAACAATCCTTACAATTGGTATCAGAGCCTTGTTTCTCTAGATCGATTGAGAAGTTGATTGTTTGAAGTTTTCGTGAGGTAATTACTTGTGATCTTTGAAGTTCGAATTGGTTTCTGTTGATTTGGATCAAATTAGAGATTTATGAAGTTGTTTCGCTCGACATTCGGTGAATTGATGATGATTTTGTGATTAAACAAAGTGTTTAAATCAATTAGAGACAATTAGGATCTAATTTGAACTTAATTCACTAATTGAATAATTGATTAAACATAATCTAATCAATTTGAAGTAAATTTGAACCTGAAAAGCTTTGAATTGGTCGATTTGAATTAGGCGAAAAGTTAGTGGTTCTATGCGAAATATTACATTTTGCGCGAAAAGAAAGGTTCTCGCACGAAGTAGTTAAAAGTTTGTTACAGAAGGATACCTTTTGCATGAAAACCTGAACATTTCGCAAGTTTCAGTTAATGAAATTACCGCGCGAGAAGTTACCAATATTTCGCACGAGAAATTTGATTTTTGAAGAAAATTTCTAAGTTTGTTTCAAGAAGTTTCAATGGCAAATCTGAAGAATATCACTGCAACCCTGAATCTCGACAATGAGATAGGCACGAGCACAAAGCCTCCCCGTCTACTGAATG